>JAQFVV010006883.1:0-277109 GCA_028023455.1 Epiperipatus broadwayi
ACCAAACTTTGCTGGGGAGGAAAGTCGCAGCCATCAGTATCAAGACAATGCAAATCACCCCCAGGAGAGAGAATGGTCTCTCACTACACTCCGTTGAAACAATCAACCTACAAAGAACCCGCAATGTGCTTCACAGACTTTTTAAGGACAATGATACCATTTGAATTATGCCCAATACCTGTCAAGCCCACAGATAGGCCACCACCCTCTAAACAAAACAACTGGCTTCGACAATCAGTGACTCTAATCCTGAACCAACTTTCAGCCAATGCAAGCCTATTCACATGCAAACTCACATATTGGGAGATATTCAATATTACTCACCACAAGAGTTCCACTATCTCTGCCTACCTCCATATTTCCAACCAAAGACTCATCAAACTAACAAAACACTGACATCTTCCCCCAAAGTATGTTGACTTCCTCATTAAAGTAAATCTGGAAGCCCTTCCCACAAAATGCCTTTCTCTAGCAAGAGAGGCTTCAAAAATCTAGCAAGCACATGCGTACTCGCCTGAGAGAAGATGAAACCACCAACCACATGCTAACAAACTGCCCAAGTCTACAAAAGCTCCAATCAGCATTACAGAGCTAGTTCAAGAACCAAACCCACAACTCTTTAGTGCTCTAACCAATGTGATAGATCAAGGAACTTATGCACAGCTTAGACTGGCAACATTTGTGAACTTTACAATCTGGTCTCTTCGATCGCCAAGCTGGTCATAAGCAAGTCTGAATACCCGAACATTGAGACAGCCTTATATCAAATGCTGAATAAAATTTGCAAAACAGACTTTTCCACAACCTACCTTAGCATTGCAGAAAACACATGGGCCCTAGTTGATCTACCCAGTGAAGAAGTGCTCTAAGATTACTCCTGAACACAACACCACAGATCTTTATAACACAAGCATATAAAGCATTGTAATAACCTGTATAATCCATAGTAACAATATGTAAAACCAATGTAACCATTGTATATTTCTATTTTAGTACAATTCAGTATTTTGTAAGCATTTCATACTTTCAATTTTTATCGATATATATGACAAAATGTGCATATTTTCATGCAATGATTCTCCCTTTTTAGTTACTACTCCCTCATCTCCTCTCTGACATTAGTCATGTCCATTTTTGGCATCATAGGGTTCAGTTTGAGCAGGAATGTTTTGAGTTAACATATATGTTGATAAGTTGTGTCTTGTCAGTTTATGTTAAAACATGTGCTATCATTTTATATACATTTCTGTTTTAGTAAAAAAAAAATTGCCCTTGTTAATTCATAAATATAAGTGAAAAATGAAAAAAACAGCAGTGTTGATATGGACAAAAAGAAATCAAGGTCTTATAATCTCCATAGGGTCATGATAAAGATGGCAAATTTTTGCTTCAGTTGATCGTTCATATAATTTAAGCCAATTGACAATATTTTCATCATGAAAATGGAGAAAAAAATTAAGGAATATTTTCAAATTCATACACTGTCAAGTTAATTTTCATTATGTTTTTAAACTTTTTTAATATTCTTTGTCTAGATCTTTATATGCATGTGATTGTGCCGCACATATCTATATACTATATTTAGTCTCATTTAAAATAAAATAAAAATAGATAAAAAATATTTTCAAGTATGAATATTGGTTGTATATTAAGAATTTTTTAATTTTTTTTTTAAAAAATAGAAACATAATACTTAGCAGAAATATGTATACATATATTTTGAAAACTCTTTTTGATGTTTTTTTTTTACATTGCCCTACTTTCATACATTTCAACTTTCATGCATTTCAACTTTCATACACATTTCAAAAACCAATTAGATATGAAAGTAGAGGATTGCCTGTATTTTTAAAACAAGTAAGCTTAGAATTTTTTTCATCTAGCTGGCTCATGGGTTTTATTTTCCAATGGCCATTAAATAGTCCTAAATGAGTTTTTTTATCTAGGCCAATGGCTCTCAATCTTCCCAATACCACAACCCTTTAATGCAGTTTACATTGTGGTGACCCCCGACCTTTAATTTTGCTACTATATGAATCAAAAATGTGTTTTTCAATGGTCTTAGGAAACTCCTGTGAAATGGTTGTTTGACCATCAAAGGGGTCATGATCCACAGGTTGAGAACTGCTGATCTAGGTGATAAAAACTGCTAAATCTTTATTATTTCACAATAGAATAATATGATTAACTTTCTTTTTCATTATTACTATACTGAAAGAAGCTGCAGAAGCATTTATTTTTTTCGATGGACTATTTCAAGATATTTTCATTTTTAACTTATTGTCTAATTCAAATCATTTCTTCAATTAGCTACAAGTTTTTAGATCTTTTTATCTCAATTTTGTTTTCATTCAACTTATAGAAATATAAGTTATATGTAAACGGAACAATGCTAAAATAATAATAATTTGTAATTGATTTAAATTTCACTTTGATTTCTTTCATTTCTTTATAGAGCACATGTTTTATTTGTCTTGTGTGTTTCATTGTAGCCCTTATAACCATCTAATATTTTTAAATTCCTCCATTAAATCTTTTTCGAGCCCTTCTCTCTCTCTCTCTGCTTTATAATTTTCAAATGTTCTGATTTTAATATTTAATCATTTTGTCTATGTTTAATAATATATCATAAAAATATTTCATAAAAATTAATACATTTTCTTATTACATTAAAAATTATTATTTACAATAGAATAACAAACACAGTGGCCACTAATATATAACATTTTAGATCTAAAAATTAAAAATACCTTTACAAATGGCACTCCTGTAAGTGGTTGATTGAGCATTTTCAATAATTCTGATTACTATTTGAGTAAACAAATGAACTAGAAATTATAAAAATAATGACAAAGAAAATATATAAATAAAAATGTATAAAGTCACTAGAAAAGAATATAGAAATAATTGTATTTATTGATAAAAACAATTAGAATACTACAACAGACAGCAAATCCTGCAAGAACTAGTTCAAAGTTTCATAAGTCTCCATGTTTGAACCCAGAAAAAATCCTCAAAATGCATACTTTTCCAAGTAAGAATCATCTATATATAAATATTAAGTACAAATCAACAAATAAAAATAACTTTTCTTTGACAAAAAAAGGTTACCCATAAAATGAATAACCAGCCAAAAATGTCATCCATCAACCTACACAATCCACTCAAACAAGAATGTTTAGCCACCAAAAATATACTCCCCATAATAAACAATAAACATTACACAAAAACATGTACCATTGTAGACAATTATTAATATCTGCCTACAAACAATCAGCATCTTCATATAAATAGTCAAAATAAGAGTCATAGATCACATGACCCTATCTCTTAAGCTTGTAAGTTATAAACAATGAGGATTGCCAATTCCTCTACAAGCTTTATGATAAATGCTTAGCCAGAGCCAGCACTTAAAATATCTCTATCAGGAACCCCTCCCCAAACCCCTGACCATGGTTTCATGCTTTGGCACTCCTCAGAGAGGTGTCAGGGTAGGTTCAGGTATTAGATCTAAAAATACCAACCCAAAGCCAAGCACTTATCTAAAAGTTATCTATTGAGTGAAAAATCTGAAATTTTCAGACATCTACATGTCTTCAAACCCAGCTATCCAACTCAAATAACCTCACAGATATTTGAATTGGATAGCTGGGTTTGAAGACATGTAGATGTCTGAAAATTTCAGATTTTTCACTCAATAGATAACTTTTAGATAAGTGCTTGGCTTTGGGTTGGTATTTTTAGATCTAGTGCCTGAACCTATTCTGACACCTCTCTGAAGAGTGCCAAAGCACGAAACCATGGTCAGGGGTTTGGGGAGGGGTTCCTGACAGAGATATTTTAAGTGCTGGCTCTGGCTAAGCATTTATCATAAAGCTTGTAGAGGAATTGGCAATCCTCATTGTTTATAGCATCTTCATATATTTGTATTTGAAAACTTTGCAATCATCTGCACATAACAGTAATGTTCATTTGATTATAGCACATTGTAAATCACACAGAAATTTTTTTAATAATATAACTGATAAAACATTTTCATAAATAATGCATTGATTTTAAACAAGAGACTTACTTTATTCATATTATTTCAGAACAAAACCTTTTCTAATGAAAGGTTATAACTTTAGCCATATGTATGATATTCATTTTTTATTATTTTGTTTAATTTATCTATTATAGAATTATGCCACACCCTTTAAAATACTTTAATGAGACCAGAGCAAACAACATCAAGACCCATATTATCTTGATTGAATAATAAATATAATTATTCATGGAACTCTATTCTTTGGACCAATTGAAATTACATCCAAAACTGGACTCATTCAACTGCCATCCCACTCTAATTCACGAATGGATAATTGCATTGATTAGAGAACTGTATCTTTATTAATACTTGTAACCTTTGTTTTTTGATGTACTCATTTTACTACTGATGTAACCATTTCTTAAGTACAACTAAAGTTTACTTTGAAATAATAATTAAAAAATGTTGAAAACTAAGAATTTGAATAAGAAATGATGAATATAGTTTGGTTAATGAACACATGATTTGAAATACATAACAGAAAGATTTATACATAGAAAGTTCCAGGGAATAAGGATACATTTTAATTCTGTTATGTTTTGACTCAAAATAAATTCAAAAAATATTATGAGTGCATGAACACATCCTGGAGCTAATGTAGAGGTAGGTCACATGGTAGAATTATTATTGTCCTTTAAACAATAAGTAAGAATTGATACAAAAAAAAATTGAAAAATTATCAATTAAAATAAAATATTGTAGGAAATTTTGCAGAGTTGGCAAATAAAAAAATAATTATAAATAAAAAAAGACCAGTTATTAAAATAAATTTAAAAAAAAAAAGAAAAATAAATAATAAAAGAAATAAGAGAACAAAAATAACTATGGATTAGTAAAAGATGAAAAATAAAAGATGAGAATATTATGTCTATAGAAAATAGAAATATGTATAGAAAGTTCAATAACAAATTGGGATGTGAAACAGATCAGAATAGAAGAGAATGGATAAAAGGCAATGTAGAGAAATAGATGAACTATAGACAAATAATATATTTTATTTTATTTATAATGGAATAAAACCAATTTGTATGAAAACAGAAGTATTTCAAGAATGAAGTAAATACTAATTGATTACAGTTATTATAAATTATAAGAAAAGAGTGTAAGTACCATAGAAATTGGGAAAATATGTGATCTACCAATGGAACATGCTACAACAAACAATATTATAAATACAATTGCTACAATAAATACATATTATTAATAAAATCAGTAAAAATGGATTATTCTCCTGTACATGAGGGGTCAGAATGATTAAATGTCAACAAGAGTAAGATACAACCTTGCCAATAATGTGGGCTTTGAACATTCCATCATCAGATTTTCAATAAAATGGAAGGCTGAAGAGTTGTGGGCTGGAGTAGTTTGAAGCCTGTCTATTAAAGTATGAAGATTGACTATCTTAATATAAAGCTGAGCACTGATTGTATATATGTGTGGAGATGATAATCTGGACCAACTAATGAGTGCTGGTTTAGCATGAAATACGTATATTGGTGATTATTTATCTTTTCAACATATGTGTGATCAGGTGGGTCAGCAATATGAGATGGCATGGAGAGTTGAGGATTGTGTGAAAGTCTGAGTTAAAATCCTATATACATTACATATATGTTCACTAGATGGATCTTACCACTAGCTCCAAACAAGCTTTAATTATAAGTGCCAACAGAGAAAGAATTCAAAATCTCTATCGGAAAATCCTCATCTCCAGACTAATTGGTTTCGAGCTTAATGGCTCACCTCAATGAAGAGTTAGGATTTCAGAAACTAGATCTAAAACTCTAACTTAGAGCACTTATTTAATATGTTACTACCAGTTTGAAAACTTGAATTTTTCAGACACATAAATGTCTTCAAATCTAGCCTTAGAAAGCAGATAGCTATATGGGTCTGAATTCAGTTAACTGTCCTGTTGCTCTGCTCACATTAGTAGCAAATTAGCAAATTTTTAAAAGCAACTAAGTATAGTAAAACAAAAATCCAAACAAATAGAAAGAAATCTGTGCAAGATTCATCAAAATTGGTGCAATATTTTAAGTAATAAATAAACTTTCAAATTTATATATATAGTAGGTAAATATAATAAAGAATAAATGATAAAGATGTAATATTAATGAATTCTTTATTTTAGAGATCTATTATTTATCTTGGTTGTTGACTGCAAACCTTAAATTGAATGTAAGGTGGTAAGGAACATATATTTAAGTAATATTTACATAAAATAATAATATATAAGTTATTAACAGCAGTTTAAAATAACTATTGTAATGCATTTTTTTATCAAAACATCAAAACATCACATAATCACCATTTCCTATGTTTAGCCAAGCTGTTAATAACAGTGATGTGATGTGATGTGATGTACTGTGGCTTCTCCTTAAGTGAAGTCAGAAATCTCTCAGCAATTATACCCAGAGAAACCTGTTAGCCACTTTATTTTCCATTCCCCACTCTAAGTTTCCTCATATTTTGCTCCATCCCATTTCCACAACATAATCTTTGTCAACTCTATGGTCTTTATATTTAGATCCCCCTTATCTTTTCCCAAACCCAGCATAAAACCCAATAATCCACTTTCTGTGTAATCACTTTTTTCATATTTATTCTTCCATAACTTCAATTTGTACCCTTTCTGTTTTCAAGCATTTACATTCAATTAACAGATGCCTAATAATTTCTATTCCTTTCTTACACAATTTACAAACCAAATCAGCCATATTTTTCCATATAGTAGTGACACCTATTGCAAGCTGTATGGAGAGTTTGCTAATGCATTTTTATAAACAATGTTGTATGTTAATTAAAATTATTTTAATTTGAATAGTTTAAATTTTAACATTCCTTTTAAAATAGATAAATTAATGAAATTTTGTTCTTATCATATTTACATATTAAAATTTCCAGCCATTTTAAAATTTACTTTATCATGTGAAAAAACAATTTAAAAATAAATTCTATAAGTTGAACAAATTTACTAGTCTAACTGATCATACATGACAATATTGTTCTCACAGGTTATATATTTACATAATATTTGCCAGAAAATGATTAGGATTTTGACACATTTTATATTGCAAATAATAATCCAAAAGTTATCAACAATGGTCTCAATAAATATAACTTTTTAATATCATATTTTAAGATGGTGGTATATTTTTCATATTCCATTTTTAATTGATAAATTAAATATGTGTCCTCAGACCATACCTCTCTTTTTTGTGTTTCTATAATGTTGTTATAAATTTTGATGCTGTTTTATATTGCAAATTATCAAAGTTTTTAAAACATTTAAGTACCACAAAGCAATAATTCATAGCCTATAAAATTCTCTACTAAATAAGCAAGAAAATGGTGCAGGCGTCATCAAGATTTGTGCAATATTTGTTGAGTTATAATACCTATTAATTCTACTTTAAATTTCAAATAATTATGGCAACTTAGATATTTAAAAGAACTCTAATATAAATAAATAATCAAATGATATTTTGTAGTTCACTTGAAGTTTGAACATCAGAAGTGATGAGAATTAAGCCATGATTATTAGTGTCTTTATTTATCTGTTTTGTTTTTGATAAATCAAATGATTTTACAAATTATATTTGCATTTCTTTTATTTAAAACCATTACTATTCAAAATTTTAAAATTAAAATTTCAATTAAATTACTCAATATATTTTCAATTAACATTTAGCTTATAATTTTAAATATGAAGAAATATGCATATGGTTTAAAAATTAAATAGAATAATGTTAAATCTCTGTCTTATCTGTAATAATATAGAATTAAAGCAGAAATCTTATTTTTTTTTTATGTTGATAAAATTATATGATATATGAAAAGTGCCTAAGTAAATATGCTATTCCTTAGAAAAAAGAGTTTAGAAAAACTTTGCAGGAGGGCACTAATCTCTTAGTTAATGTTCAATAATTTTTAAGTTAAATAATTCAGGAAGTCTTGGACTATGAGTAAATATCATCTTTGATTGCATAAGCTATCAGAATTGGACCATTACTAATAGAAACAATGACAGTGTCATATGAAGAAATGTTTTTGCATCATGAAATAAACTATCTTACAAAATGTTTAAACATCTGGCAAATGTGATGCTTTTATCAAGATCTATAATTTGAACAAGACTCATCTGTCACTTATGTATCATAAATAAGAGATCATTTGGATGGTAGACATTTTGGTCATTACTAACCATAAAAGTTTCTAGAGATCTTAGTGTGGAATGTTAATTTATTTAACTAAGACTTATTTTTAATGAGTCATTGCTAATTCATAAGCTTATTTCTTAGTATTTCTACACCATAACATTATCATCAGAAATTAGTCATTTTTAATACATAGTCAGCAATCAGTGTTTCACTTATGAGACTTATGATAAATTGTTTTAGTAGACAGTTGAATGCTGATCTGTATGGTAATCCGATTGATTGTGTTCTTGTGATTATACTTTTTTGCAATTTTTCCAATTTTCATTAAGAATGCTTCATAATCTTTGATGAATGAAGTTACCATCATGGAAACTTTTAATCTTGAAATATCAAACAGTTCTTCAGTTTGGGAATTACATTTTTGAAAAAATTGAATATACTATCAGAAACTCTTGTTTTATACTTAATAAGCTCCTATCAGCAAAAGGAAAAAGTGTTTCATTGATTATATATTTTTATTTTATAATCTAATATGACAAGTTGTCACATAATTTTATTCAATTTTTGTATATATTACTTATATAATATATATTATGTAGTTCAGTTGAGAAAAAGAGGTATTGGACTTAAAGTACAAATTTTAAAATCTGTAACCTTGATTTCTTTAATATTTATAAACAATTCTCCAACATTCATTAGTTAAAAAATAAAAATAAAAAAATAGCAAAAAATAAAAATTACAAACTGCATATCTAAATGATTTCAATGAATATTTTGAACATTTTGAGTTCAACATTAATAACACAAGTTATAAATTTAATTCAATTTCTGTGATTCCTAAATACCTGAGATTACATCTAAAATTTAACTTGGTTGTAATATATATGATTTTCATCACACTTGTCTTCTTCAATTTATGATTTTTCATTTGATCATCTTATGTTCCTCCAATTGTTTGCTCTATCAATGATTATACAAAATGGATGTCATAAGAAAGTCAACTAACATGGATTGTCTTATGTCCTGATATATTTGATAACAATAAAAAATGGTCATTTGATTCCGTTTCTTAATCTAAATAATTTTTACCTGTTTATCTGATATATGGATAAAAGCTAAGATTAAATCATCTTCAAATACTTAAGTGTAATCCCCATAAAAAGATAATCAAGCAAAAGGCATTATTCATCAGTCTTTGCAAATTTCAAGTAGTAAGAGTTTGAGCAGTTTCATATCTTTATCATACACTATTTAATAATAGACAGATACTCTTTTGCTGATCAGTATTAGCAGGTTGTTTTATTTAGTTAACTTTGGAGAGCGACCTGAAACTTAAACCTGATTGAAACACATTTTTATTCTTGGATTAAACCTTAGATCATAGTTATGGCAAGAATATTTATTATCACTGCATAACAAGTCTCTTCTATATATATACATGGAATGTGACTGCATCCATGAACAGTTCTAATATATACAATTTGTTTTGAATATTCATTAAAAACTTACTATTACATAAACATTAGAACCCACATACAATGCTAACTCATATTCATACACACATACTTTATATTGCAGAAAATATATATTAAATTTAATATGAATGTTAGCAATATGTATATGTTATGTACACACATACATAACTATTCTTTACTTCCTATGTCTGAAATTTGAATAACTTGTTTATAGCTTAAATAAACACTTTGACACCAATAGTTCTTAACAACTATTTCAAAATTTTCTCTGTTTATAATAAACGTTAATGAATTTTACATATTGGATAACAGAGATTTAGCTTAATGTTGCTGCAATTAGATCTAAATTCTAAAATGTGTTCATATGTGCTGCAGTGTATTTATTATAGTTGTTTATTATCTTGTAATTTAAAAGGTTAAATTTATTCTTTTGTACTCGAATAAATTTATTTGCTCTTAAAAGAAATTGTTGATAAGTTATTAGCTTTTCTCTCAAACAATTTCAATCCATTAGTTTCAGTGACTCTATTATTGAGTACAAAATAATATTAAGAATAATTTTTTTGTAAAAAGAATAAGCAAGTATAGGAAACTTACTTAGGTCTTGAAATTATTTGATAATTTGCTTAATGATGGATATACAGCTCTATTTTTCGATCATGTCTAAATATTTTACCACTTCATAAATTCTTATTTTAACCACAATCATTCTATAATTATCACATAAACAAACAGCCAAAATATTGTTCTGATTATTAATAGTAATATGTTGCATTACAATTTCAAGAATAATATAAATGATTTTCAAATCTCAAACAAAGTGTAAGCTTGTGGTTAAGACATTTGCTTGAGGTTTATTGCCTTAGTAAATATTATTTATTGTTTTTGGTAAAAGTCATCCTCATCTATTGCCATTAATTTATCATAACTAGTTTTCAATAACATAAATAATCTTCAATTACACATTATTTTTAATATTCTAAATCATTATAAGCCTTAGTGAAGATTATAATGTGGCTAATAAAAACTATTCTCTTCTGTTCCTCACTTATATGTAAATTAATTTCTCTGTACCAATGCATTAAAAATGGAGATAATGTGCCATTGATCATCACTTTCTTAACTCAATCCATTTCTAGAATTTCAATTTTCAAGTTACATTGTAAAATTCAGATATATTTAAAACTTTTATTCTACCCTATCTTTTTAAAACACATGAATGAAGATATCTATCAGATGTCTTTACTTGTTTTAAGTACATGTGATAAAATAAAATTTTTAAATATGTTTAAGATGTTACACAAAAAAAAAGGTGTATGGAAATGTTTTAAGATTATAATGTGGTTATATTTAATAAAAATTAATATTTTAAGTTTATATCAGTGTTTTCAACAACAAAGACAGGAAGATGAAACCACGGAAATAATGGTAATATTGTAAAAATACATTGAAATAGAAGCATATGTGAAAAAAATTAATGAGAATTACTGATAAAAATAATATTTTTATGTTCTGGAAATTACTCCATATGTTTATATCAACAAACAGGAAGAAGCAAATTAGATTGCCATAAAACTGTATAAATACCATGAAAGCAGAATGGAATATAATATAAGAAACCAAAAATATAACCTTATTGTTATAGCATAAATATTAATAAACAAGATGGAAAACTAAGAATCTATCTAAGAAGAAAACTGCAGAAGTAATAAAATTCCCACAAAATATTTTACAAGAACAAAACAAGTAGCATTTAATGCATTTTTACCAACACTAACTTATAATTCATGTATGACAAACTCAATTGAAGTAAAAAAAATAGTGGCAGTAAATTAATTAGTGATACAGAAACATACATTTGAGGCACAATAATTATCCAATTCAATATGTCCAATTAATAATATAACAAATACAATCAAAAAATTCTGGAAAAAGTCACCATCAATTTGAGAATAGTATTAGAAGAATAATAGATAAATATATAAAAAATATCAACAAATAATTAAATAAAAAATTAAAAACTATTAAATTAATTATAGATTAAATTTTTTTTAAAAATGTTATAATAATTAAATTGTATTAGAATTTATAAGATTCGAGAAGCATAAAAAAAATCTTTAATTATAATATTAAAAATATGAAAGAAAATCATTCAAAAAATATCTAAACTAGTGGCTCTCAATCTTCCTAATGCCACACAACTCTTTAATACAGTTCCTTGTATTGTGGTGACCACCAACTATAATTTTGCTACTGTTATGAATCAAAAATATGTTTTCCCTGTGAAAGGGTTGTTCGACCCTCAAAGAGGCCACGACCCACAGGTTGAGAACCGCTGATCTAAACAAACAATATAAGAAAAAAAAATCACTTATATAAATCAAAAATATCTATAAAATTTTAAAAAGAAAAATCATATTAAATGAAGAAAGGATTTTAAATAGCATATTTATTTCTAATATATATAAATTTAAAAAAGGAAAAAAAACTGACACATAAAAAAATATTAATAATGAAAAATAAAAAACAAGCAAAAACATTAAAAATTATAATAGTCAAAAATCTGTAAAAAAAAAAAAAAAAATAACAAAACAAAACTACACATAACAATAAAAATATTTTTAAAAATAGATTAAATAAAGAAACAAATAATAATTAAAAGTGTGATAAAAGAAATAGAAAAAAATTATAATAAACTTATCTAATAAAGAGTTAAAAACAAATGAAATTGAAATATTAAATAAAAGATTTAAAATATATATCCACAAAACATAGAAAAGAAAAAGAAAATCTGCTAATAAAAGCAAAAGCAAAATTGCTAGTAAATACATTTATAAATATAAATTATGTGAAAAATATAAAATACACAAATTAATACTTAAAAATCAAAATAACAACACGTATTTCTAATAACAAAAATAAAGCAGAAATAAAACAGATAGTATACATTAAATAAGTGAAAAAGAAATAGAACCAAATGATGCCATTTACTAAAAATCCATGATGTAAATTTTTTCTGACTAGTCACTATTAGAAAAATAGAACAAACTGTTGTTAAAAATTATAGCAGACACAGAGCATCTGTAGTAAAAAAAATTCAGTAAAAAGTATTAATAATCATTTATATTTAATAATAAACTTCTGTCAGAATTAAATATATGTTAAAAAAAAAGTTGCATTTTATAAAATAGTTAGTGTGGACTTATTTAAAGCAGAGAAAAGTAGAACTTAATTTTGTAAATAATTTTATAGTTTTTGTTAAAATTAAATTGAGAGAGGGCAAACTTCTCAAGCGCTTGTGACTATTAGTAACCAATCAGATCTTAAGCACTGGGACAGAGAAATTTAACAAGAAAAGAGTGGTTCCCACTTTCTTCTTTACTCGTCTTTCTATATATCCAAGTCAGTCCAAAGTACTTATATCTGAGAGCATGAATCTTAAACATCATCACACTTAATTGACCGAGTTCAAATTATAAACATACAGCGTGAAATCTTTCGATTTACTATGCAGTAGTTTTTCGATGTTATAACTTTGCAGCAATATATGTAAATAATATTTTTATAAAGCGCAGACGGTATTGAAAATTAAAATAAATGTAACTTATACAGTTTTTTTTTTTAATTTTAAATTAAAGTTAGGCAAAGCTAAAAATATTTCAATTTTTCACAGCATTTTTTTTTTTGTTCTTTAGAAAAAAAAATAATTTGAAAGCATTGAACATACACTCTTTGTTATTGCAATCTTTCAATTGTTTTTTTTTTTTTTTTTTGGCAATAAATAATCTGTTTTCAAAAATAGAACTTAAAAATATATTTCTACTTAAATAAGTTTTGCAAAAAAATCACAAGTTACAATTTCATGAAATCATTTATTTTTAATTTTTTCCAACTTTAATATAATACTGTTGAAATTTCAGAAATATCCTATATATATATTGTATGGAAAGAAGTGTTAGAAATAAATAATTTTCCATAAACTCTGAAAGACAAAATTACTAAATTCTAAATCTTAGTATTGGCTAAGTGATTTCAGAGCCTGTTTACTTCTTATTCATAGCCTTAATATGTGTTAAACTCGGTGTATGCAAAACAACTCAGACCTTCCATTTTTTTGAAATTATGAAACACGTGCCATAGTGTGTACTGAGAGAAATGATGCCAAAAGAAAATGCTAATGACATAAATGTTATAAATAGAAAAGACATGTATTTCACAATTTCAAAAAAATGGATGGTCTGAGTTGTTTTGCATAAATTTGCATACAATAAGTTTAATACATGTCTTGCATTGGTGGTCGAGAGGTCAGCGCGACTGCCTTGCACTTGCAGGAAGTTGCCCAGGTTGCGGGTTCATGTCCCGGCCGATGCTATGACACTTAAAAAAAAAATAAGTTTAATACATATTAAGGCTATGAATATGGAGTAAACAGGCTCTGAAAGCACTTAGCCAAGACTAAGATTTAGAATTTAGTAATTTTGCCTTTATACATTGAAGCGTATTGTATTAATTATGAAAAACTGGTGAAACAAATTTATTATTACATAAACTCTGATGAAAAGATGTGGTCAAGCAGAGTGAGCCTTGGCTGAAGGGAGGAGCAGCCAGTGAAGATGGCAATGAGGCTGTACTCCTCAAGTAGACAAAAAATTAAAAATGTCATTACTCAAAATTTCAACAAAAAACATATAGAACTTATAGGAGCAGATAAAACTAAAATTTATATCACAATGAATAAAACTATATATGATCAAAAATATTTGAATTATGAATGGAAAACATTTTAATTCAGCATATTTTGAAAATTTTAGAAATTTTTTTAACATTTTTTAAATATGGTAATAAGATGGTAAATAAAAAATTTAATGCCAAATATAATAAAATTTATAATAAGAATATTTATTATTTATAAGAATTATGTGGTAATAATTGTTAATAAAAGTCTGTTTTTGATGCTCTCACTATTTTGATTTTTTATTTAATCAAAGGTTATGTTAATATCCATGGAGATGACTTACATGAAAAGAGTTGAAATATAGGAATAAGACATATATGAAATGTAAAATGTTAATAACAGATGCAGGAAGATTAAAACCCGGAATTAATAGTAATATTTTGAAAAGAGTACTAAAGTAGAAACAAAGCAATAAATAATAGTAAATGTGAGAAAAATCAATAGGAATTATTAATAAAAATAACAAGTGAATGTATTAAGAGAAGGAAAATAAAATTTGAATTTTTATAAAAATATTCAATAATTCAATTAGATGATGAAAATAATCCAGGATAAACAACTATATATGTAAAACAATTTGAAGTGATGTCAAATATTTAAAGTACCATTATTATATGATTAAAAATTCAAACTAATCTCTAAAAGACAATGCATTTTACATCAATATATTTTTTCATTATATAGCAATGGATAAAATAATATAAAACAATGCAGATGGCACTTTGAAGATTTGATCTCATTTCATTTTCTTTCATGTATTAATAATGCTCTGTTTATTTGTTACATATTTAGATAGTAGTTTGACTATGGAAGGATTTTTTACAAAAAGTGAGTATTATATAACTCTGCCTTGTGGCGATATAAATATTAATGAAATTGGATTATTGATATAAAAACATTATAATATCTATCACTAAATAAATAATATCAATAATATTTAAATAAGAAATGATATGATGTGTTGATGTGGATGACTGTTGAGGTTAATAATGCCAGTTGGGACCAAAAATGTATGTCATGCAGAGATTAATTCGATTTTTTATAATATGAGATTGAATAAAATATAAAATGAATGTTGAGGGTGTATTAAAAATTTGATGTCTCTAATTTATTTCATTTATTTGCAGTGTCACTTGTGTTTATATACATACATTTGAAACCATTGCACTCTGATATATCATAGGAACACAAATATAATGGAGTATGTGTTTAGTATAAAATTTAAATGCAGTTTGTGCAGGTAAATTGAAATAAGTAAGATGCAAAAATAAATATTCTGTAGATTCTTTGTAAAGAATAGTAATCTATTTCTAATCAAAATGTATAATATAATGACTAGAATACTTAAAACATGTTGTACACAGATGATTATACACATTCTAAAGTTATGATAAAATAAACATTTTAAAAGTTAAAGTTAACAAAACATTATTTTAATTATAGAGTTTAAAAAAAAATTTAAAAGCTCAGAAAGTTTTAACTTCTCTGAGAAATTAACCCAGTGGTGAATTTCTGGGTAATTTTCAAATAAGAAACATAAAACAAATTAAATTTAGTCAGTGTAAGATAAACTTGTTATAGTTTGTGTCTGCATTAATAAATAGATGAATAAATAAAAAGTTGATAAAACCCATTCATGGTATACATGGTTATATTTTTCTATCTCAAACAGATATATTACTCCAGATTATTTTATCAAAATTCTTGTTTATTTTTTTTTTAAATTTTGGGCTTGTTTTTATAATTTCTTTTAAAATATTATTCATGTAAGAACAAATTATGTTTAGCATTGTGGATTACTGCTGATGATGATCATGTATTATTGCTTTATTTTAGTACCCTTTTGCTTAGGTAATACCATGTGTCTTTGGATAAAAAATTTTACATATTTACAAATACAAATATTATTCATTCTTTTTTAATGCTCAGAAACTAATATTTTTTTAAAAAATATTTATTTAATAAATATATCCTTTTCACCCATTTAAAGAAATAGTTTACTATTCCAACCTTATTTACTCGCTCTATCATATCTTTTCTTATTTTTTTTATCTACTACAGTAAATAGGATATACATATATTAAATTCTTCACTCTTTATATCATAAAATAATTGAATGGTTTGTTGTTTGAGGACATTGGTAGTGAATGTGAAAATTGATTCGGGGACTTTTAGCTCTTAAATCCATTCCTCTATCACTGTGCCAAATCACATATTTATCTTTTATATTAAATATATACATTAAAATTAAATGAGTTATTAAATGTCTCTATTGCTTCAGAGTTCATAGGAATTTTAGGCACCAAAGTAGCAAATTGGAATCAATCTGATGACTTTAGATCCAGGGTCTGATATTCTAACACTACTGCACTGAACCATGCCGGGTAAAACGTTAATTGAGGCACTTTGCTAATACAAATATATGTAATTATAATTTCCATTTTATATGAAATTCAAAAGCTAAATACTTTTCTAATTTTATTGTGTATTTAGAAAGTAAAATTTATTCGACAATTTTATAAATTAAAATAATTATATTTAATGACGGCAAATTCAATAAAATTCTAATTATTGTAACATAATCTAAGAATTCTGTACAAACTTTGTATATTTAATATCGTTTTTAAATTTCAGCTGAACGTTGATGGTTTAATAGTGTTCTCAGAGGAACCATATCTACATTATGTTTATGTAACATTATTTAAAGATGAATTAAAAACACTGATAAAAATAAATAAATAAATTTAATTCCCTGAATGAAGAATTTCGTTTTATTTATGTGATTTGATTTTCAAATATATTCTAAATAAATTTTGTTTTATTATTATTATTTTAAAATGTTTTTCACTGCGGGTGGTAATTTATAAAAATTAAATATTTAAATGAAGTTTATTCATTTGATCATTAAAGCAAAATAAATGATTTAAATTATGAAACAAATGACCGATCTTTAATTTAAAATTTTAATCCCACCAGACCTAATTGATTAAAGGCCAGTAAATTCATTAGGTCTATGTGAATTTTAAAAAAAAGACTGAAGATTTTTTTTTAATAATTAGGTAATTTTATTATGAAATTATAATTACAATTTGAAATATGAATCCATTTCTAGAACGTGGAATAAAAGTGGAACAAATCTAGTTGCATAAATTCCCCAGCATTTTACACATTTTAGTAATTTAATACTTTTTTTTACTTTACCGGAACTGATGACCCATATATTTTCATATTATTTTGCTATTTGAAAGTTGAATATATTTAATAGTTTACAAACAATCATTTTAAAATAATGCTCTCAATTTTTTTAAATATATGTCTTTAATATATTGATTTTTTTTTTTAATCTTTCAAAGACAAATGTCTGCGTGATAAAGAAAAGAAAATATTGACTTTTATCCATCGCCCCCATTTTAAGTATTGGATTATCTTATAAATTTAAAAAGTTCTAAATTTTGTGCATTAATAATCTTTAAAAAATGTGTATATTCATAAATTTATTATAGCATTATTTTGGCCTCGTCATTATTTTCTTTCATTGTTGGTAAGAATAAAAGTGTTCTATTTATCACACTTTATACGTGAAGAATAATTTTCAGTTCTATTCATAGATTCATTATTCCAGTAAATTTTCCTCTTCATCATTTTATCGCACATATAGTTTTTTCCAATATTTTTTTTAAATATTTGGGATACAGTTAAAACTTCAGTTGTCTTTATAATATCATATTTACTATCAACATGTTCAATCCAGCTCATTTTAGCGTTTTGATTTTCTTAAATTACATTACTGATATTCATTGTTTTCTCACACATATATTTCATTTTTAATTCTTCTTGTTAGTCCCAATACATCTGTCTATCCTATGTTATATGGTGTGCACACTATATTGCCCCTCTATTAAGATCCAAATCTAAACTTTGATAGAAGAATTTATTAAAAACATTCTTTTCAAGTATATATGATATACAAATAGAGAGGTAAACTTAAAATATAAAATAATTTATTGCAATTTATTTTACATATGCCAACTTTCTTGCACTCACTCAACTGACAATAGGCTTTTTAGATAAATACTCAAATGATTATTACAAATAATACAAAAAACTCTGACAGATAATGAAAAATATTCTTCCCGTGTAAATCATGATAAACAGAGCAGCCAAAATTCAAAAAATATTAATCACAACAAACAATTTTCCAAGTGCTTTCGGTATAGTATACCAGAATCATGACAACATATTGGAACTAAATAGTTAATATTCCACTGAGCATGCACTGGAATATTAACCATTCAGTTCCAATATGTTGCCATGATTCTGGTATAATGTACTGAAAGCGCTTGGCAAATTGTTTGTTGTGATTAATATTTTTTGAAATTTTGGCTGCTCTGGTTATCATGATTTATATGTGAAGAATAATTTTATGATTATTACCAATAATTTATTAGGCTAGAGATTATTCAGTAATTTTTACCTCATATATAAAAATTAAACTTAATTAAAGATTAATACATATATGCACACACTAGAGGCCCTAGTTCAATGGTTTTAATTATTGTAGGCTTTCAAATAACTAAATTTTTTTACTCAACTGAATTTATGGATTTTTACCACACAAAAAAAAATATGATTTTTTTTTTAAAAAGAATTTTTAAAAAAATGTTAATTTATATACTCCTATTTAGCAGGAGTCTGTCTTGTATATCTTTAGAATAAATATATATAAGTCATATGAATAAAAAGCTTCAATGGGTGACTGTAAGCCATTTTGAAATTTCTTAAACATTGTAGATTATGTATATAAGTTTTTTTTAATGTTGAAACAAAAAAAGTTGAAAGTTTGTCATGTGATCAAAAACTAACTATATTAAATAGGTTCGTTTAGCAATTGAAATAATTATATATTATATTACATGATACATATTTAAATCTGCTGTGCAGAGATCAGGACATTATGTGTTTTCATGTTCTAAAGCAAAGACTTAATAAATATAAAATTCAACCAAAGTATTGGATATCTACATAAAAAAGGCATATAACTTTATTGCTCAGGAGTTTATATGGAGTTCAAGCACCAGGATTGATCCAGGGACCTTCTGCTCAAAAACTACCAATTACATCAAACCACATAGGACATTAACTTTTACAGAAAGCACATTTTACATGAACTAATACATAGTATAAAGACATTTTAAGGTTTAATAATACAGTGGTGTTGGCAGTTTGACTAAACTCTATGTAGCTGAAAAGATATCAGTGAGAATGAGTACTCAGTCTGTGTTTTTTTTTTTTAATTAGTTTATTATGGGGGGGGGGGTTAATGTATAAATTACAAAAAAGTATCATTTCTTCTCTTTTTATATTTTGTTTATATTGATAAAAAAAAAATGTTTTGTATATAGGTTCAGTTTATTTTAAAATCAATTTCTGAATTGTGAGTTTTATACAAGCTTTATTAATTTTCCATGCTGTATTTATACATAAATTATTGTATAATGTTTTTTATTTATTGTTAATGATAAAACCATATTAAGATAAACAGCTTCATATATATTGAGTATATGCTGGATATTAGTTGAAAATAACTCTTTGATCCAGTTAATTGAATATGTGTGCACACATAAATATCTGATGCATGCTACTAATAGTTGTTTAACTTATAATATTGTTTAGTATTTAAACATTAAAATTATTTTAATAATCCAAAAATTAGCTAGGCAAATTTTGGCACTTTATAATAGTGACAGTGATGTATATTTGTCTATTTCTACACTTTTACTCATAGAATTCAAAAACAAATATTATGAACATGTTTTTTAAATTCTTAGAAAATAGTCTCGTCTCGAAATTATTTCTTTCTTTATATTTTCACTTATTTAAAAGAAATAATTTTATACAAATCTGAATATTTAAAGCGATCTCATTTAAGTAGTTGTATCTAGTACAGTTAAAAATTAAATTGAATACTAAATATAAGACTTAAGTAAATCTAATATATATTTCTGTTTTTCCCTTATTAATTAAATAAGGTTTTGAATTAATTAATTATACAAAAATGTTTTTCTGCTTCAGTATTTTTGTAGATTTAAAAATAGTTAAGTTTCTTTACTCAACTTTAAAAAATGTATTTAATATTTATGAGAGAAAAAATGTTTTAAATATAAACAATGTGGAATTGATACAAAAAAATGCATTGGGGAACATAAGCAAAACTCACTATTTTTTTTTCTGTGTTCTTAAATTCTATGAGCTCCTGTTAGTATTTTTAATTGTTGTATTTTGTTTTACTCAGCTTTAAAAAATTTAATATTTATGTGATAAAAAAGTTGAATTAATAACTTATACCATCTATATAAAAGCATTTTCATGAACTTGAATTGATCTTCATCTGGCATTTGCTCTCAGTAAATTAACATCTATTTCTAAATGATAACTATGCCAGTTTTTTTTTTAGTAATGTTTGAATTAACCATGACCTTAAAAAGTTTTTTTTTTCATATTCTCTTCACGATCTATATTGTAAAAATTAGGGAGTGATGATAACTCTTAAAAGTAAAACAAGATACTTCATAAATTTCTTCAATTTTAAAGTCTTCATTTATTTCAGAATTCGTATCGCTTGAGTTGATGCTTCCATGTGTAGCAGATGTTGAAGTTGATGAAAAGATTAATGAAAATATAATATAGATATATTTTTATTAAAAATGCATCTTAATGGCCATTTGAATTTAAAAAAACAGATGGAGTTAACTCAATGATCAACATTTAATTGAATTTAAGTTTTTATCTGGGCTAAAAATGACAATAAGGTCTAGCCTAAAATATAATTAGTAATAATTTCCAATATACTTATATAGAATGGGTGCTGGTAAACAAAAGAAATTGCAGTAAATCAATATTAATAAATATTGGATGAAAATGATGGAGACATATAAAAGTTTGTGATCTGGGTCAAATGAAGACTGCTAATCAATTGGGGGGGGGGAGTCATTTAAACTTTTTTAAAAATTATGAGTTATAAATATGTATAGTAAATCAAAAATTTTAAACATATCTAAAATAATTTATTTATAAGTAAATGCATCTTTACTTGGATAACAGATTTGATATTAAAAAAAAGAACACTAGAGCAATGTAAATAAATCAGAATTGAAAACAGAATATTCTATTTACAGCTACATTATAAATTTTAATAAGCTCCGATGTGTATAAATTTATTCCAAAATAATGAAGATTAACATTATTGCAATGCATATTGCATGCAATCATTATTAAACTCTCAACTAATAAAAACAATACTTTGGTGGATTATAATCAAACAAGCAAGTGAATTTTGTGAAGCACTCATTCGTGTGAAGGCTTGGTGTAATGCCAACATGATTCTTATCACAATATTTGTGCTATAAATAATATTCTTATTGTTGAATTCAAAGTGATATATCCATTATTATGCATATTAGTGTACATGACTATAACATGGAATCACTATGTTAAAATCACATTGGAAGATACCTAATCTTCAATAGATGGACATTCTACTCTCCTGATCTCCATTTCACGACTGAATTGGCCCAACTTCACACCATACCTTTTTTGGATCACAAGACATTACACTTCCCTTGATATTAACTCTGCCCCCCCCCCAGTAAACCTTGGTCTCAGAAGAATAATACAATTCCTCAACAAACAAAATACACCAATAGAACTGCTTTCAGAAATTTATATATACCTTCATAAAATTAATATCCTTCAAATGGAGCCCATCTCTGCATAGATGGCATTTGTGGAAATCCTGTAAGCTGCCATCCACAAATACACCTGGAATTTCCAAGGGCTGCTCAAGTTGCTGGCTTCAATGGATAAAATTACAGAGCAACTGATTGATCAGAAGAGTGTGCCATTAAACATTAGCATCATCATCCAACTGAAACTTTAATACTGTGATGCTCAAAAGGCCTTAGCCGAGTACATCTCAATCAAACACACCTGGAGGTATATGGGGAATTAGCATTGTTGGACCAGAAGTTATCTGGAGTGGGCTCTTGATTCCTACAGGAGGCATACTACCCACTCTCATCATGGTCCGCAACAAATCCTACATAGGTCAGGAATTTACCCTTCATTTGAAAAACCATTACAAGCGCATGCTTCTCAAAGCTGACATCCTACCTTTCACTATGCTATCAACCTTGAATGTCAACTCTGATCCTGGCATCACCCAGGCCACATTACTTAACAAACTGAAAAGCTTCCCTGACAATGTCCATCCCTGTGTTCGTGACCTTCCCAAGTTCCTCCTTCTTCACCTAAGTCAGTTCACCATCCTCATCACTCTTAACATGATCAACAAGCTAGCCTCAGGTGTTTACATCATTGAGGATCTCTATCCAGTAACACTGGTCTCTTTCCTTAAGAAATATCAGGCACCTACTGAGCTCAAGAGTCTTAGGCCCATTTTGATATCCCTCTGCTCATAAAACTTATTGAGTCTACCATCAAAGAGTCACTAGAACAATTCATATTTCCTGCCCTTTTTGCCTCACAGTTTGCTTGTAAGGAGTGCTCCACTCTTGGAGCTGCTACACTATTTAAGATGACCACTGAGCATGTTAGACAGTCTCAAAGTTGCAGGCCCATCGCTATCCAGCTAGATCTCCAAGTAGCCTTCAACTTGACCTGCTCCTTAGTGCCTTCAGAGACCTTAACATTCCAGAGGCCTCCTGTCCATCCTCCACAATATCCTGTCCAACAGAGAAATCCTAGTTACTCTTGATGGGAAAGTTGACCCTGGCTTCATACCTAACATATCCATACCTCATGGCTCTCTGCTGAGCACTTTGTTGTTCATCACATTCCTCTCTTGCTCAGGCTAGAACATGACCTCCCTGGCATTCCTGGACTAAGAAAAAGCATCAAATGCCTTGCTCAAGTAGATGATGTGGTCTTCTTCCCTCAGTCAATCGCATCCCCAAGCTTCAACAGATCTTCACCTGGTACACCGAGACATACAGGCTGGAATTTAGCAGTGACAAATCAGTGGTCTGGCAACTGTCTTCCAGTAATCAAATCCCTTCCACCAACAAGCCACACAACTTCCTCAGATTCCCCCTCATATTGTCTCCTAAGTACATGAGGGTATGGGTCCAAACTGCATTGTATCAAAACATATCATCCACCATCAGCACTATCACAGGCATCTACCTCTCTCTTTATGGGAAAGTCATCCTCCTCAATCATCTAGTGTTTCCCAAAATATCATAATACTTCCCTATCATTCTAGCTACACATTCCTTCTTATCTAAAATCCAATTCCCATTGCACCCATTTTCTCTGGGGCAGAAGGGTGGTGGCCATCAGCCTAAAAATAACTTGGTTTTCCTAAAAACCTCAATGGGCTGGGCCTGTATTCCAGAAACACTCTTCTGATCTAGAGTTCTCATAATACTATCCTCATGCTCCTAAGTCACTTTCCTGCTGACGTTGTACATATCATCATCACTCCCACTGACACTCCTCCAAATGACAGGCCCATGTCATGGACCTCACTCATCACCAATATCCTACAACAGGCTGGCTTTGCTATACCATACATCAGCAGCAAATTAAAGTACTGGGAGGTTTTAAATCAAACCACAGATTTCTCCATTGTCTCCCCTACATTCCTCAAATTTACAATGCTCAGTTAATCTGCAAATTCAAAAAGTGATCCCTTGGGGCAAAATTCCTCAATTTCCTCCTCAAAATCAACCATTCCCTTACCAGCAATCAATTTTTAGTCAACTGTAGGGGTTTCAGCACGATCTCTCTCCCATCTCTGTAAAACCGACAATGAAACCCTCCACCACTTCCTACTCAAATGCCCCTTTCTGCTTGTAGTAGGGCATGTCAACAACTCCTGCTTTTTATCACACAGGAACACCATCTTCAACCTCTAAGAATCTATAGAAACAGGGGTCTTTGCAACTATCAGACTATCAATTTTCCTCATCTATGCACTCTAGCTGCTCTGATGTGCTATTATTTTTGGCCAGATAGTACACTCAGCAAATCAAAAACTATTGGACCTAACTCACTCTCTCAAAACCAGAGATACCAAACTAACCCCACCTCTACTTCTCACAGACACTTGGGCAATTCTCCAACTCCCATCCTCTCAGCCTCTGTTACAGGACTCAACCATTTAATTTTTTGCAACCTGTGCAGTCACTCGCTCAACAAAGATGTACATCTCACACTTGCAAACAAAGACTTTTCTTAGCCTGGGCTACACACCCTTTCCACTTCCCATTCCCATTTCATATGTATTCTTCCCCTCTCACCATGTTGCTCCTGAATTTCCATTTTACAATGTAACCACTCCTTTGTAAACCTTTTTCTAACTGTATTTGTACCGGATTTTTTTTTATGAATAAACTTTCATCACTGAGGAAAAAAAGAGTTAAATGTAAATATGACTGTATGATTATCATTATTTATTATGAGGTAAAGATAAAATTTTACTAAACAGTAATAACTAAAACTAAAAGTGCCTATTTTCATGAATTGGTGTCACTAATCCTCATTTATTTATTTTGAAGTCGTATCTTTTTCATATTCATTTGAAATGATACCTCATTACAATTGTATCTTTTAGATTATTTTATTACCACCAAATCAGTGGTTTATAATTTTTAGGTAATCCTTATTATACCCATTAATCATATAAAGGCAATTATAACAAAAAATTTATTAATTAGCTAAAACAACTTTATCTAACAATTAAACAGACAAAGAAACACATTTATTCGAATTGTTCTACTTATGAATTTAATATTCTATTATTAACTATTTGTGTCATTAATGTGTTTTTGAATCAATATCTTTTCTCGTTTAATGATATTTTTCTATTTGATATATTTTCTATAACTTGGGTTTAATTACATATTGTATTCTAATGCAATTATGTATCTTGGATTGAAATTTTTCAAGTTTATAATTAATTAAAATAGTCATCAATCCATATCTGAATCTTTTGGCTTTTTAAAGACTATATATTTAATAGAATTTTCAATTGCAATATTTTCTATAAATACTGATCATTATGTATGAATATCACAATTTAATTCATATAATGATTCAGTGCCTTCAATTTAGATTTACTGTTCAATATAAACTTCTATTTATAAACTTTAGACAACCGTGCTTTATACAATAATTTTACTTCTTATACAGTGGAATTATCTGAATGCAACAATATCTGTTACTATCTGATTGCCGTCATATATCATATGTTCTCTCCTAAAATTATAATTAAGATCATCATTTTTTATTTTCACCAACCTTTGATTTTTCATGTGACAAAAATAAAATTAACACTTCTCTTTCATATAATAATTGTGCACTGCGTGCAGACACATACTTCAGTAAAAAGGATCAATGTAAATCGTATGATAACAGACTTTTCCAATATCTTATGTGGGCAATATTTGTATATCTTCATCCCTATATACTTCTTAGTATTTATTATTGATGATGATAATTATGGAAAATATGCTGGATCACTGTCCATCCATTCAATCCATTACTGCTGACATCACAGTGGAATCACACACTTGGTTAAAACTGCTTATAGATTCAATTTTTATGCTATTTAATATTAATACCAGAAATAAGATCATATGATTTTTTTCATATGCTTATTTGTATACTGCCAAGAGTAATTATCTTCATTTTACTACAGAGACATCTATTATAAACTTAAGCAATTGATGGGCACAATTATATAGAGTGACAAAATTCTCATCTCTGGAGAAACTTCAGAGAAGTTTCTCATTTTTGTATTTATCAAGAGAAGTTTCTCATTTTTGTATTTATCAATGAAAATTATGATTCAAACTATATCTAATATTCATACATCTAGCAGCCACTTTTTACTTTTTTATACTATTCATACTAATAGCCTGACACAAAAAATCATAAAGTTTTAAATATAGGATGATTCACTTTCATAGTTATATAGATTTGATACTAGGTCAGTTTCTAGATATTCTAGATATCTTAGTTCTATAATAATGGTAATCATTCTTTTTTGGATAGGATAGTTAATATAATTTTATTTATTTATTTTTATTGTTGCTAAACTATGCTTTTAAATTAACTAATATAAATATGATGTAAATTCTAAACAAATTGAAAATATTGCTGTTTTATCTAGAAAAAATGAGTTGCTGTTTTAATCTAGAAAAATTTTGAGTTTTATCATTTAAATATTACTTGATGTTTAACTAAATGTATATTATTAATATTTTCTACTTAATATAGAAAATGTTCTTGAATAATAACATTAAGGTGGTTCAACACTTTAAAAAATTTCAAGAGTTACAAGAGCTTTTAAACTGATCACCTGTCTTTTAAATGAAAGACTTTTAAAAGAATTAATTCATTGTTTTTAAACATAAAATTTATTAATAAATTTGATTAAAATGTACTGAACTTATGATAAATACATTTAAAAACATTCATTTAAAAATTGAACTTTTTCCTATAAATAAGTTGTTTAACTACTAAAAAATAAAAAGTGTATTAATTCTTTCATTATAGAGCTTTTTTTTTTAAACATTATGAGAATTCACTTATATACAATTTATTTTCCTACCATTCATTCTATCTGTTCTGGGATTATCATTTTTCAAGATGTGAGAGTTTTATAATTCTATAAGGCAAAACTCTCCATACAGTAGTGCCACTTTGTGCCAACCAGAATAATCAATGAATGCCAGAAGGCTTGTGCATAAAATCCCTATCTAGTGCCTACTCATCTAATATCCCCAGACTAGTTTCTGGCTTGTGGCCTTCATCAGTGAGGAGCCTTGGATCTGAGAGCACTGCACAGGGTAACACTACTGTATGGAGAGTTTTGCCTTGTTTAATGACAATTATGTGCTAGTATAAGAGATAGTGATCATGTGATATTTAGTGGTTTTATAATTCTAAATGTATATTTGAACTGCTATTTCCATAATTCATAATCAGGATTTGAAATTCCAGCCATTTTCAATATTCATAATCAGGAATGTCTAATATAAAATACTTCATAACTTATATTCTTCTTTGTTTTATTGTGACTGAATATCCATATGTAGGTGATGATTGCTGGATTTATTATATGTCTGTACTTCATGCTAGATAAAAACCATTCTCAATCTTTTGTGACTTTACAAACCTTTTATAAGGCATTTTGGCTTTTAGATAAAATATATATTTATATTTCAATATTGCAAAATTATCTATTACAGGTATTTTCTTTATTCCATCAGGGTTCCAGGATTATACTTATATAATTTAAAATCATTCCATTAGCAGAGAAGGAGAGATTTATTCACACAGATTAGCTTTTAACAATTACTAAAATGTACAATTACTAAAATGTAACATTATTTTAAATATTTTCTTTTTTTCTATATTGTCATCTGCAAGATAATGGTTGGTATTTTAAAAAAATTTCTTATTGAAACAACTCATAGTATCAAGGTTAATATCTCTAATCCTTATAAATAAAAATCTACATCAATATTGACTAATTTTGGAAATCCTCTTTAAGACAAATTTTATTTTGTTCAAGTGCTCTTTATCTTTTATTTTAAATATCAAATTAAATTTTTATTACATAATTATTTTTATTTTTTGATATTAATATTTTTATTTTTAGATTCTATTTTAATTATTAAAAAATAAATTTATTTTTTTAACAATTTTAATTTAATATTGAAATTTTTTTGAAAACATTTAAATGTATGTTCACAAAAATATTTACCTTCATTGGTATTTTTGTTTATATATATTTGTGTTTAGTAGTTGCATAATTTATTCATTTAATATATTTTTTTTATATTTCAATATTACTGATTAAATAACTGAAATACAGGCTTATTATATACCTGTATCAATATATGTAATATATAGTGTATATGAGCACAGACATTTACATGACCCCCCACTCATCACTCTATCTCATATCACTGATGCACTTGAACATATATATGTTGAAAAAAAAAATCACCAATATACGTATTTCATGCTAAACCAGCAATCATCAGTTGGTCCATATTATCATCTCTACACATATATGCAATAAGTGCTCACATATATATTAAGATAGCCAATCTTCATACTTTAATGGACAGGCTTCAATCCACTCCACACTTCAACTCTTCAACCGTCCATCAGGGTGGCCTTTGATAATTCCATCATCAGATTTTCAATTGGATGTATAGTTGAAGAGTTGGAGTGTGGAGTGGATTGAAGCTTATTTATTAAAGTATGAAGATTGGCTATTTTAATATATATCTGAGAACTTATTGCATATATGTGTAGAGATAATAATCTGGACCAACTGATGATTGCTGGTTTAGCATGAAATACGGATATTGGTGATTACTTATCTTTTCAACATATATGTGTTCAAGTGTATCAGTGATATGAGATAGAGTGGTGAGTGGTAGGTCATGTAAAAGTCTGTGCTCATATACCCTATATATTTCTGATTAAAGTATTACTTATTTTTTAAGGCTTTTAAATAATTTTTTTTTTTCTTGTTACTGCTCCATTTGTACTAATCTTTTAGCTTAATTTATTTAACTATCTTTACCTATCCTTATTTAATTATGATTATTTTTTGTATATAAAATGTAACCATTTCCATATATATATATATATATATTATCGCCATTTTACTGTGTATTTTTTTCTTTCTGATGAAAACCAGTCCTCTGGTTGAAATATAATATTATTTATTGGATTTATAAGTCTTTTTTTGTTTTTATATGTATTTCCTTTGGTTAGTTTGTTATATATTAATATTTTGATATATATATATTTGAAGAGTATCATGATATAGTAATCCCTATTTGCATATCATTTTGATAATCTAGATAGTAATCCCTATTTGCATATCATTTTGATAATCTAGAATTTGAATTGGGCTTGATGACCATGGATTATTTTAGATAACAGTATTGCAATTTTTTTTTCAGGTAATTGATCTATAGTCAATCCAGTTAGCGCATTCAGATTGATTGTTAAATGGCTATTTAGTTATCTAGAGAATAAAAATTTCAGCTTAATCTGGGTTAGTCTGATAAGTTTGTGCTTTATAAAAATAAAAAGTGTGATTATAATACAGATTTTTATGAGCTCCAAAACTATCTGTTATGTTTGTCTTATATTCTTAAATACTTAATTCTTTAACTAAAGTGTAAATGCATATAGTGGATACCTTTTTTTGCTTTTAATTAAATTCCTTTGAACATTTAAAATAAATATATATTTCTCCTCATTTGCTTAATAATTTAAAGATCAGTTTCTATTAAAGATTCAATTATCCATTTTAATCTCTGACTTATTTCAACCTCCTTTTGTATTAACTTTAACAATTTCCATTGCAATCCAAATACTCTAAACTAATTTTATAATCTATTTTTATTTTACTCACATTTAAAAATATGTTCTTTGTTGTTATCTTTTTTACTTTTTAAATTTTTGTTAGCTTTTTTGTAACAATATTGTTTGTGTTCAATGCTATTTTTTCTGTATCCAGAGAATAACGTTGCCAGAATTTTTTACAATTACTAATGAATAACTTATTGTGTGGTTTTTATAACTATTTTAAACTATATATTTTAAATGTCAGTTGTTTTTACTGTTTTTTTTTTTTTATGTGTTATAGTATCGGCCGGGAAGCAAACTCGCTAACCTGGGACAACTGCTTGTAAGGCAACTGTGCTGACCTCTTGTCCACCAATGCTTGACTGTTTTTACTGTTTTCTAAATTAAAAAGAATAAATCTGAATTTATATTTTATTACATAGTGTTATATAATTGCAAAATTAATTTTGTATTTGTTTTTCATATAAAATTTATAAGCTATTAAGAAAACGGAGATTATTAAAATCTATTGCCATGCCTCCATTGTTAGTATAAGTACTTATGTAAAGAAACTTTCAAAAAGATTTAAAATAGCATCACTTCTTACACTATTAATAATAAAAATGACTAGAAAGACTCATAACAAGAAATACTAACAAACATGATGCTGTTGTTGAATTAAAACTTTGTTTTGATTACTTTATTTATATTATTATAATTTATATTTAATAAAAAAAATCAATAGCTTAAAACAACTTTCATTATTTAACACTTTGGATCCAGAAGTCATTAGAACATCAACATAATTGTTGGTTTGTTTTAAATCTACAATAAGACTGTTATTATTTATAAATAATATTTTTTTCATTTTTTATATATTGTAATTTTTAATTCAATTTTGCATATATTGCTCAAATCAATTATATTAGATTTTAATCTAATACATGCTTTTTAAGATTTTAAAACCTTCTTGGATTATCCATATATAGATTATTTTGTTATTATCTAAGTTAAGGTATTTGATTAAAATCATTCTTCAATAAAGAGTGACAGTATTTATTTGAAGATTTTGTTTATAATTTTTTATATTTACTTTAAGACAACAAAAACAGTTCAAAGCATTTTCATCTTAACTGACTAGAAAGTTAATGCCAACAAAACATCACATATTTTTCTGGGCTTAATCTTGAATACTTCCAAGAAAGCATTATTGTAACCTTACCCTAGAGCCCCCTACTGAAAGTATGATTAACCAAAGGTTTTTATATTTTAGTGCTGAATTATGCAATCTTCAAACTAATCTCTGCTATTTGTCTTCATCAATGAGAACTTAAAATTCAAATTGAAACTAATTCATGTATGCATCTGGAAACTATATTTAACTTCACTAAATTTTATAATATTGTCTTCATGGTCACACAAATTTGATACCAGACTGTTAACAATATATTTCAGAAATTTCAATTTTATATTAACTTTAGTCCATTTCTACACTTTGTCTAGAAAAACATGATTTTCTCATCATATTCTTAATATGTGCATTTAAGAGACATTTTTTTCACTTTATGCCAGAGCCACCTACTCTCAGCTTCAGTAATTAATAGATGCTAGATGGTAGTGCTATGTAATCTACATTCTGACTTTATTTTGGCAATAGCTTTTTTATTATTGACTTCCCTCCAAAGTTTCAACTAGTCAGAAAAGTATTTTCAATAGCATACAAGTTAAATTTTAAAATAAACCATACATTTATAAACTTATTACAACCTAATTTTAAAAATGTATTTTAAAATAGTTTTGTTTGTGATGCTGCACTACTTTACCTCAGGAATGTCACTCTTTAAAGTTTAATAATAATCAACTAGCATTGAGCTTAGCAATGTTTTTTTTGTTTTGTTTGTTTTAAATTTCCTACATCAAATGCTTAGTGAGTAAGTCTAATGAGAGTTCATAACATGACTCTTTAATGAAATATTTTACCCCAAACGTTTTTGCAGAGGTTCTTTTGAAGAATTGACATGTAACTTTATCAAATTTATTCAACTCTCATTAAATCTCTCACCTCTTAACAATTCATTGCTTTAATAACTAACAAAAATAAACTCTATTAATCTTGGTATTATAAAGACAAATGTATATCTCAGATATGTAAATTCATTACAAATAATTTATTATAGCATTTTGTAATTATAAATTTATTAAATGCACATTGATTATGTAAGTAATATTTACTGAGGCTATAACCTTGAGAATATGCGTGTAAAATGCGATAGTAGGGACCTCTACAGGTGTTTAACCACAAGCTTACGCTATGGAAGAAAAGACAAAAACAAAGCTATAAATAAAGCATATAAATTCAGGTAGTCTTTTATCTATCACTTTAATAAAGTTTTTCATTAGTTAGTTTGAGAGTAAAGAAGGAAAAATGACGTTTTCATAGTTTACAAATAGACTATTTACAACATTTTTTCAAAGTTGAGTTTTTTTATCAATTTTTCTGATCATAACTATTGGCCATTTTATATAAAAAAATACAAAGCTGGGTATAATTGTGCTATCTCTAAACAAATGCAATGGCTTTTAGATATCTATAGTTAATTTATATTTCCGATAAAAATATTTTTTTAAACCATTGCCACAAATATCTTTTTCATATTTATAGCAGAGTGACAAGTAATGAAGAACTGCTTTCAAACTAAATTTTACAAGTCACTGAATAAGCAGCATTTCTCCACATTGGTTCATGAATGAAACTCTCATGAGTTAAATAATTTTTTTTTACAAAAGACAAGCATATTTTCTAAAACCATTTATGAATTCATTGCAGAATTTATGTATAACAACTGACTTTATTATGCTGCAATAGATTTTGATTCTTTTATTTTCAAATGTAGAAGTCCAGTCCACTTTGTAAAAGATCAAATTACAAATAAGTTATTCTGATTTTCTTGGCAATCAAAGTGGTTCATTGAAAGAACAGGTAGACTGGAAGGCTGTATTAGGAACTACTCATCATTGTGTGTGTAATATGTTTCAGCCTTATTCATTTCCTCATTTTTAAAGTTGCATAATTTAGATGTATTTTTATATTGGACTATTTCCATCATCTAATATGTGTGTTGAATGTCTTTAGAAAAGTTTAATTTTATTTAAATATTCCAAATGCATTCAACTGTTAGTAATATCACAGCAAATAACTGTTAGTAATATCACAGCTTACAGGTTAGTATATGCACAACATTTCGAGAGGTATTTTTCTTGCCTCTTCTTCAGGTGTTGTTGGCCTGATCAGTAACAATACTAGCATGGGATTCGAACTTGGGTCATTAGATTCTTGATTATTGAATTTTAAGTTAACACTCTAACCAACTGAGCCATCCTGCCAGATTCAGGAAAAATGCATTGTAACTGTTTTATTGAAGATTGTAGAACTGGATTATGTTACTAAACTAATTTTGTCAAGTAATCTTTTTGTCCTAGACTAAGATTTCCTTCAAATTATTGGAATATTATATAGATCATTTACCATTCTGTGAGTAGTGTTACACATATCATTATACTAATATGATAGAACCACACTAAATTAATCATTCAATTTCAAAATAAATTTTATAATTTTATTTTATGGAAGGTGTAAAATTGTTTCTTAGATTTAAAAGTTAGAACATCATATATATATATCAGAAAGAATTTAAAAGTTAGAATATCATATATATATATCAGAAAGAATTGAGATAATTAAGACAATTCCATGTAATTATGAAACAACTAGCTGAAAATATTGATTTGGAATTAATAAAAATATTTACTTAATAAAGAAGAAACCTATACTAACTGTCATTAAGACAATATCTACTAATAAACAAAATTAGGCTTAGACATATCTCAATTTCAATATTCTGCGACCCTGATAAAATTTATTTTATAATCATTGTCAAAAATAAAATATGCTAATTTAAAAAAATGCTTAATATTAATATATTATTATCATTTATAATATTTCAATAAATGTAAGTCTGATAGAAAATTTTGATTTTGTATTTAAACTCAATGTCAATAATTCCTCTTAAGATATACATGAAAAACATTAAGATATGTGTAATCTAAACATCACAAGTAAGTTAGTATGCTATTCACTACTCTTTTTTCATAAAATATAAAAATAATATAAGAAATAAGTTTTACACACACCTTGTAAATTAGTAGAGTACTATATTGTTTATGGATAATGAGATTCTTAGAATCTTAAACTAAACCAATACAAAATCAATGTGTAAAACTTAAATTGGATGATTTTCATATATCAAAATCTACTTACTTACATTAAATTATTTTATATATACTCAAAATCTATTTAAAAGCTATTTTATAACTGATTTCTATTGCTTAATCTTTATTTAAATTGTTTTTATCTCAAATCTTATACAAATTTTAATAATCCTACATAAAATTTTATTAAATTATTGGCAGCAAATATTGCACCAATCTGGAAAAAGAACTCTTTACATATCTAATATTAACTTCATTATTATAAAAATAGCATTCATTTGATAATTTAACTAAATATATATTAAACAAAAATCACAAATTTTTCTTTCATCTTTCCCAATATTTATCTTTTCAATAATAATATCATTAAATCTCATAAGCATTTTCTAATTCATAAGCAAATAATCATATTAAATATCGGTTCTTCCAGAAAAGCCAACAAAATGCATTTCCCTCAGTCATTTAGTTTATTAAAATTAATAAAAGGAATATTTTTTTGCCACATATCTTTCAAAATACTTCCCAGACTTCTATTGTTTCTCTCATATATCATCTCTTTTTCTAAATATAAACTACTATCTTCAGATATAATTTATTTAATTTATATAAATATTACAGATTTACTAAGAAAAAGAAATTGTGTATGGAAAACAAATTTTACAGAAGAAAGTACTACATGAATTTGCATAAACAATATTTAAGTAATAACATCAAATATTAATCTAATAATAATATATCATCAGTTTCTAATATATATCTATTGTTGAATCTTGGTAGTAATCCAACTATTACTACCTTTCCTTTAACCATGTTCAATCTACTAATCAATTCCTTGTACTCATCTATTATTCTCTCCGATGGCTCTGTTTATCTTATCTGTAACATCCCTAATTCTAGCTCTAGGCAAACATATTCTTATATACCTATTTCTATTTTCCCTTGCATTTATATCTCCACATTCTCTAATTAGTGAGTCCTCTATCAAGACTGTCTCATAGTTTACTTTCCTTAATTCATATGTAACATTCTCTTCAACCTTCTGAGCTTCCTTATCTATTTCTTCCTTATTGTTCCTATTGATTAATATTTTGATCTGCTCATACTTCATATCTAATGCTTTTTAATGTTACTTCTATATCATTTACCTTTTCCTCTATTTTATTTATTCTTTGCCTAACTATCCCCATTACATTAATTATTTTGTCATCTTGTCATTCTACTAAATATATAGTCCATTGTATTGTCCTTATCTACATTTGTCTCCATTTTTCCTGACTTTCTCTTTAAATTATCTATGTTTAGAAATCATTTTTTTACTGTTTTATCACATTTATAAGTGATTTATACAGCCATACACCTTTTATATCCTTCCTAGTCTTATTTAAGTACTTCAGATTAAAAACCTTATCACATATTGCGTACTCTATCAAAGCACACCTAGTTTCCTTCTGACCATCATATATACATTGTGGGATGCAAATACAGTCCATATTTACTTATTTTTCCAATTCCACTATTCCATATTTAAATTTATGATTTTTCTACCACTCCCTAAACCTCTTTATACAAAAAAAAATTGTTTTTTTTTTATTTTTATAATGGAGAATGAGAAAAACATGCTCCCCTAAACTCATACCTCAATGTTACCCATCTTTCTCAAAATAAATCACTCCCTTAAATTTTTAAAAAATATTAATAGCAAATCTCTTAAAATCCAACTAATCTTACATATGCCATAGTTTTGAGGCCTCATTACAGTAAACCCAAAAAATTATTTATAAATATATATTTAAAATGCCAGTGTCTCAGATCATTCTCCAAACATTACCAATATTTTTCTCAATCATTCCAAATCCAATTAAATTTATTTTTCTGCATTCCAACTCTCTTTGCTCACTCACACTCTAAACAAATATTCTCCAGCAACAGAAATTTTTATTTACATGTTATTATAAATATATAAAACTTTAACTTATCTTGCAGAGCAAAAATCAGCCATATCAGTACAGCAAGGCAGTCAAGGTATCTGCCAAGTATGATTAGTCATAATAAAATGTAATATGAAATAAACTAGAAAGTGTCAAATAATGTTAGCCAACACTTATTATATGTAATTAATGTAATTATTATTAAATAATATATTTATTGATAAATGATTAATTATTAAAATTTCTGTAATTGTACAATTGTAATCAAACAAACTATAATTTAACGAATCAGTAAGAGTGGAATTTCTAGAAGGCAAAAACCATGACAAATTTAGTAATGTTTTTTAAAAAAATTAATAATTCTTGAATTATAATCTTGAATCCTACAAATTATTGTCAACCAGTAAGAACAATAATTAAAATAGACATAAGTTTAAAACTTGTACCAAAACCAGAACAGAAATGCAACTAAGGAAATTACTATCTCCTCCATTTTCATCCATAATGAATATATTCAATATAGTATTTGTTTTATTCTTACCTGTAGCAATTTTTCTCCAATCATGGATTTGTAAAGGATCTGTGTTATTAATAACATTTATTCTATTCAATCATTTTATAAATAAAAGATAAAGCATGCATTTTAATATGTGAATGAACCAATTCCTAATTTAAATAGAAATAGACAAAATGAAAAAGTCTGTAAAGTTAGCTATTCACCAATGAGCATTAATGGATAATTACTAAGATTAAAAAGTATAAATAGAATATGTGAGACATATATCAAAAAAGAGCAATTTTTAATTTAATATTAAACTCCAAATGCCTGACTCGCTGTAAATTGAAAGATTTTGTGTACATTAGTTTGTATAGAAATTGTGGACTTAATCAGTGAAGTAGTTAATAGCTTCATACTCTCAAATCAAAATGTTTTAGATTCACCTATATATTTAGAAAGTAGGTTGAAGATAAGAGTGGCCGTTCTTGTCTTTTAATGTTGTTAATCTTGTGTTAAGATTTGTAGAGGTTCCTAGTGTCGCATCTAGGCACATAGTCTTAAGATTATGGCCTTAATATATATTAAATGCCTGCTATGCAAAAATGAAATGCAAATAGAAAAATAAGATTAAATTCCAAAACAAAGTAACATTTTTTTCTTCTTATAAGTCTGAATTTAACAGCATTAATCCACTTCACATTAGCCGTCTTTTAAACCATCTATTTAAATATGAAGTAATTAGTGAATACCAGCGTTTAATTTTGCCAAAAAGTTCCTATATTACCTGTAAGGATTAATGCAATTGTAGATTAATGATTTAAAGGGGTTTGAATTGAAGGTGAATCATTTCTGGTGGTTAAACACCACACCACCCTCCAATATTTGATTATTTATCTAATTCCCAGATTAATTTCTGTCTATTGGTCCACCTTAATAGCAGACAATAGTTATTGTGATGAATAATCGTAAGCTGTTTATGGCTGACTTTAATATATATAATGTATTATAGTTCTGCAGCTTTTTAAAATTTTGTCATTATTAATTTTATAATTTAAAAAAAAAAGACTATTTGTTTTTAAAAAAACTATGTTAATTAATACTTATTAGCATAAGATAGTAATGAAACAGGAGTAATCTCTCACCACATCTGATAAAATCCACGAGAAATTCAATGCCTATGCGATGGAATTCTAAATTAAAAACAAAAACATAATAAGCATTGTTTTATTTTATAAATCAGACTTTCTATATGATGATTTATTATCAGAATATTTTCATTAACAAAAACTTAGAAAAAAGGAGAAATGAAATCAATAGCTGCAATGTAAAGAGCATAATTTTACTTCCATCCGTGACTTCATCTACAGAGTAAACTGCGCACACCACTATGTAAATGGAGACTATTAGTATACATCTCTTATTATTTAAAAACTGTTAATAACAGACAGAGTTTAGACAAAATGTATTTAGGAAATGAAATTAAAAATGAAAACTTAATGATTTTAATAACAAATCTACAGGAAAAAATGCATTTAAAATAAATGTGTTCTTTCATTGTTAATTTATATGCTATCTAATGAAACCTCTATAGAATAATCAATTAAAAAAGAGAAAGTAGAGATTTATTATTATTACTTTTATAAAAGCGAAAACTTTGTTGTTGTTTTTTTAAATTTATTTGATAACTCTCTTTTTTAAATGATAATTTCAAAAAGATTTAAATTAATATCCATAAACAATTGGTATTCAATTTGCACAAATGTGCTTCATTTCGATAACAGTTTTTATAAATTCATATAAAAATGGAGATTGAAAAAAAAAGGTACCCCCCCCCCAATCCGCACACATTTTTTTAATAATGCATATTTCTCATTTATAATTAAATATTAAAACGTTAATATGTTTACATATTTATGAATTTACCCTGGGAAAAAAGTTTTAATTTAAAAAATGTTTTTTGAATCCTCATAGGAGCTTTTAAAAAACTGAATAGGGCAACCCTTGATGTCCTTCCCCTACTGTCACACACATATACATTCATGTTGTAGCTGTTATTATCACGTAAATTTTATTTCTTAAAATAATAGCATTCTCATTAATGCCCATGAGCTAATATGGTACGTTTTCTAGTTTTCATTCTGAGTTTGGGAACAAAATAGCCATATGGTTTTCCTTCTTTCTTAGAAATTTGATCATTCCTGACTAAGACAATGGTTGAGTTTTCGTTAAAATACATTTGGTGTATGTAATGAATGTATCTATATATGTTATAATTTATAACTATCGTGCTTTATGATTATAAAATGTTCAGTCAAGTTAAAGATAATGGTCAAAGCTAGAAAGTATTAAGAATATCCAGATTTAAGATTTACTCTCTATTTAATGATACTTTTACATTAAATATCATACAATAGTGTTTAGATACCTTTCAAATGAAATAAAACTCCATTAAAAACTGTAACATATTACATGTGATACTGAAGAATATTGTAAAACAGAAGGAAATTGAAAAAAAAAAAATTTGAAAAATGGTCACATACTTTAGTCTAAAGGCACAAATATTACCAATACTAAACAAATACATTTATTAACAAAAACTTAAAAAGAAGTATTGTGATATATCAAAGTCAACAATAACATTAGTATTTAATTAAATATAAATCACTAAATACAGATAATTCAATTTTATTATGTTTTTGACAAATCATAATTTTAATAAAAAGAGTGGAGTACTAAATATGTTTAAGCAAACCAAAAATATTTTTTTAAAATTACTTTGAGTGATTTTAATATAAGACTAGCAAAATGTTTAGATGGAAGTTCAATAAGTAAAATGAAATATAACCACGGGAATAAGAGCAAATGTAAGCTAAGAGAGAAATAAAAAGTATTTATTATGAATTATTGTTTTGGGGTAAAGGAAGGACTTCCGAAGAAAAATGACAAAAAAAAAAACCCATCAAACTGAAGACAGAGAACAGTTGGGTTCTATTTTGATTAATCAAAAATATAAGTCAATATTATAACATAAAGATAAAAATCATTATCAAAAAAATAATAACATAATACTTCTAACATTTAGAAATGATTTAATAAATTTAATTAATAATGTAGAAATAATTTCAAGTACTAAAAGAGCCTGAAAGTGGGATAAACTTGACCAGATTTATATCATAACAGGCACTTTGTTAAAAATAGTTATATAAAAAATAGCAGGAATAAAAAGCAGCAGTTCAGCAGTAATAATTTTCTGGGACAAGATAACATTTGCTGGAAATAAAAATATAAAAATAATTTAAACTAACCTATTTAAAAGAAATGAACATTTGGAATTCCATAAAATAGTATGGAAAACATTTAATGAACACCTAAGCAAATGTAAATCTGAAATCACGAAAATAACTACAAAAGAGAAAATGTCTCAAAGATATAAAATGCCACCTTAATATGAGAAGAAGAAAATAATAATAATAATAATAATAATAATAATAATAATAATAATAATAATAATAATAATAATAATAATAATAATAATAATAATAATAATAATAATAATAATAATAATAATAATAATAATAATAATAATAATAATAATAATAATAATAATAATAATAATAATAATAATAATAATAATAATAATAATAATAATAATAATAATAATAATAATAATAATAATAATATTTTTCTATGATTTTTATTGGCAGGGATCCCAAGGTTATTGGGTGGAGTTCGCTTAGAGGGGGAATGTTTTTTGCCTTTTTGTTGAATGGCACTATTGCAATTGGATAGACTCCTTCCATGTGTTGAATTCCCTGTGACAAATGATTTGCCAAGTCACAGATATATTGAAATTGTTAAAGAAAAAATAGAACCTCACATAATGCCATTAATCTCAAAGACACAGTTTTTCAAAAGTCCAGGCAGCACTATTTTTTAAAGCAATTTTAAATTCAATAAGAGAAAGAAAAAATATGGGTCAATAGCAGTCCAACTCAATATTGAAGGAGCATTTGACTCAATAGACATCGCTACACTTATGAATATGCTGGCAAACACTACAATACCCAAAACCAAACTATACTTAATAGTAAATCTACTTCTAAACTGGGAGATACATGTAACACTCAGTGGAAGGAATTCATCATCTTTTGTTTCCATGTAATCTATATCACAGAGATCCCCACTCAGCTCACTGTTATTTATACTACACCTCAACCCCCTACTACAGAAAATACAATGAATGTTCACCGGAATACAGATACCTGGCACCAGATAGTGCATAGCATGCATAGCATACATGGATGACATGACAGTCTTCCTGGCCTCCAAAAAGCAAATATCTGAATTGCAAAAATATTACAAGAATACACAAACTAATATAAGCTAAAATTCAATGCAATCAAGACTACCGCTTGGTTGCTATTCATTGGAAAATTGTGCACACATATATACCAGGAAAAAACAAGTGCATTTCTAAGATTCCCATTTCACCTAGGAATTATAAGTATGAGATGTCACATACAGAATAAAATAAGGAATGAATATCAATGGATCGTCAATTGACTATCAAAAACCTATCTTTCAATATATGCAAAAGTACATCTGATAAACTAACTTATCATGACAAAAATTACATAGTACCTACCAATCATATTGTTTTCACAGGTATTCAAATAAAAAATCAGATCTATCTGCAACCAACCTTCATGGTCCAAAAACTGGTTGCAACATCAACCAAACAGCTTAATCAACCCCTTTATAAATAATGGTCTAAGACTACTTGATATAGACACCTTTAACATACAAAAACTAAGAAACCTGGTAATTACTATATTAGACCAATTCCCAAAATTGAAATACCTAATACAAATTACTCCAAGAGTTAGACCACCAAAAAAAACATTTATATATCTTATCAATCATATATCAGTGTAAGGCAACAGACAAAATACCCAAGCAATATGCAAACAAATACACCTACTGGTAAATTTACAATCTCACACACCAGGAACAAAACAACAATGCCCCCCCTCCCATTCTAGGAATAAACAATAAGAAATTACAACACGATTACAAAACTGGGCATAGAACCAAAATTTTTTGACTTCATTTAAAAAACCAATCTGTATGTGATGCCATCAACCTATTTTCTATACCACAAAATATATATATATTACAATAGACCCATTTTGCAGGCTCCGCCACTGTGCAGAAGAAACATTGTAACATTTGATTCACAAATACATACCAGCAACTGAATATCACAATTAAAGAAATCATTAGCATATACCAAGGAAAATCAACAACAAAGGTAAGAGCAGCAACTTTTGTGCTATATGCCTTCTGGTGCACAAGATGTACACTTCTGATAGGTAACAACACCAGAAGGAATCCATTCACCTTCCAAAACAAATGAATCACAATAAGAAATAAAGGCAAAATCATAGCAAATTCACATATATATGCAGCCATGTGGTCATTGTTAAACCAACAATCAATGCTATAGCTATACAAATGAACATTCATCTTAATTTCCAAGTACAGAACTATACTTCAAACAACGAAAAACAAAATTGATACAATTCAGCAATTCTAACATATTTCTTAGATGTACTCATTTATACTAATATTAAGACTCACTTTAAACTTATGCAAATAAAATCAATGTAATCTAAAAAAAAATTCTTAACACCAAGATTAAAATATCTAATCATACACCCCTAATCAAAATTGTAACCCCCCCCCTTCGACCTATATAATCTTATACATCAACTCATTCGGTCAAATTAAATGACTGCCACGTGAGCAAGCATATGTATGCAAATGTACTCATATAGAAAAGCATGTGCATGCAAATGTAATCATGTAAAAATTCTTTGGTTCAATAAAGTTCCTTTTTGAAACATCATCATCATAATAATAATAATAACAGGAAAAAGATGATGATGATGATGACAATGATGACTATACATGGATGACATTATAAAATGTAAAAATTTCACTTTATAATGTAAAAAAAATATCTTATACATATAATATCAATCAAAATGCTCACATTTAAAATAAAGAAATAAGTTTTAATTAAATTTACGTAAAACAAAAAAGCTCCAGGAAATGATGGAATCATTATAAAAATATCTTAAATAAATAATGCTGTATCAATGCTAAATATATACAGTATAACAAATAGCTAAAAGAATGCAAGTAATATTATTATTTTAAAAAAACTGGTCAAATTGATAATAATTACAGAATTATTAGTTATTTATATATTTAAATTTAGTATTTTTAATGGTTAATATAGATGTATATTAATTAATTAATGGGATATCCTTTATACAAATGGAGTTAAATACACAACCAAGGTGGATTGATATACAGCAATCAATAAAATCCATTTACTTATATAAAATAGATACAATTAACTTATTAATTTACATCTATATTAATTGTTAAAAATATTAAATGTAAATATATGACGTGTAAGAAATGTTTTATAGATTGTCTCTCAACTCTTATAGCCATAATATCCAGCTACTAGATCACACATGACAATATGAGTGACTAATCAAAAGAAGTAACCTTTTGATTAGTAATAGTTTGAACAGGCTTGATTTTGTTTTCATTCAGTCCGCAGAACTGCTCTTATTGATTTCTGTTCATCAATACATCTTGGCTGTTGGTTTAACTTCATTTATATAATGAAGATCCCATTTATATATATATATATATAATCAAGTCATATATCACAAGACCTAATTTAACAAGCTTGTATTACAAATGTTATATAATTATCTTGCAAATAGCTCTTAATAAGCTTTTCAGAATATCCCTAACCTCAGACCAATTTCTGCTAGTGGCTTCCTCAGTTAGGTGCTAGGATATTCAAGCATTAGATTTAAAATACCAGGAAGGCCAGCACTTTATCTAATAAATAACCATTAATTAGAAAATCTGAAAATTTCAGATATTTATATGTCTTCCCCATATGGGGCTGAACTAAGTCCAGATAACTTAGTTCAGTTCCATATGGCTATTTAAGTTAGATAACTGGATTGGAAGACATATGAATGTCTGAAAATTTTAGATTTTTTTTTTTAATTATTAACTATTTGATAAGGGGGTTTGCTTTTATTTTTTAAATTTAATTTTTTAACACTACCACACAACTAAGAGGGGGGGAGGAGGGGGGAGGTGGGAGGGGGGGGGGTGTTATAAAAAGGTTAAAAAAAATTTTTTATTATTTTTTTTTAAAGTGCTTGGCCTGGTATTTTAAATCTAATGTTTGAATAATCTAGCACCTCACTGAGGAAGCCAGTAGCAGAAACCGGTCTGAGGTTGGGGATATTCTGAAAAGCTTGTCAAGAACTATTTGCAAGCTCATTTTATTATATATATTGTGCCATTACAATTTAGTCAGTAGCTAAATTTGTAGTAATGTGCATATAAGAAAATGTAAAACAAAAATCATCATCACATTTTTATATAAAAAGGAAGCTGTAGGGCATCCAATTTTAAACCTTACAAGATCAAGTTCTAAAAGCTTAAGATAGAAAGAGAGTGGGGCAACAGTTATATTCTTTATTTGTTTGTGTGTTAATAAAAACTCAAAAATAGTAGTACACACATTTAATAGGTAATTTTTTGTTAAAAAAAATAAAGTTATAACGCATATGTATAGGCAGTGTGTGTTATAAAAGCTATTTAGTTAGTCACTTTTAAATTACACATATTAACTTTCTTTAAAACTAACCTACACTTGCTAAATTTTAATATCTTATTCTATACTTCTATTTTTGCTTTTCTATAACTGTCATTTGGATTTAGAAGCTAAGGATTTAATTTTAAATATTAGGTTTATAATTACTAAGCTAGCAATTAGATTATTTTAATGTCAGTTTATAAATAATTTGAATGAGTGTGTGTACATTGCATACATAAACTACATTTTTATTTATTAAATATTGAAAGAAAAAGAAGAAAATCTGTTATATTATTTTTTTTCTTACTCAACAATTTTTTTTGGATTATAAGGGTTGTTTTTCTGTTGAAAAACTTAGAATATATATATAAACATGATGCTTGCTAAAAGAGAACTTTGGATTCAAGTCAAATAAAGAACAAGTTGATTAAAAGTGGTTGTAATATTATAGACAATGTGTATATCTATAAAAGACCCATAAATATGAGCGGCTATTTCATATTAGATTGATCTAATATAAAAAGACATGATTAAGTAGCCAATTCATTTGTAAAAAAAATGAATAATTAGTTTTTTGAAAAGTTGTGTGTCATAGGCCTTAGGAAAACAGTTTTTTTTCATTTGACAATACAGTTTAATTTTTGCATTATTCAGTTGAGAATAAATACAGGAACTTTTAGTGCTTGAATTTATTATTCTCCTATTGCACTATCCTGTAGTTGCATTTTAGAAGTAATAAAAGCTTTGAAACAGATAACAGAAAGCCAGAATATTGTTAAATGCTGGATCATAAAGTTCCAACTATGGTTGCACTACACATAAAAGCATTATACAAGGTCTGTTTTTTTTTTCAGTGGTGAAAGTTTATTCATCAAAAAAAAAAAAAAAAACAGATACAAATATAATTAGAAAAAGGTTTACAAGGAAGTGATTATTTGATAAATTGAAATTTCAGAAGCAACATGGTAAGAAGGGAAGGATACATGTGAAAAGGGAATGGGAAGTGGAAAGGGGAAACAGTGTGTAGTCCAGGCCAGTCTGAGATGCATGTTTTCATTGGGCAAGCACTGCATGGTTCACAAACTTTGAATGATTGAGTCCTATGACAGAGGCTGAGAGAATGGGAGTTGGAGGATTGCCCATGTGTCTGTGAGGAGTGAGGGTGGGGCTAGTTTGGTATCTCTGGTTTTGAGAGAGCAAATTAGGTCCAATAGCTTTTGATTCATTGATTGGACTCTCTGGTCAAAAATAAAGGAAAGAAAGAAAAGATAAATGAAGTTATTTAAAGCCATATGGATCTGAAAAAATCATAATATAATAATACAATACTTAAAAGACTAAAGTAAAAAATAAAATGAGGGAGATATTTCAAAGAATTTGGTGATTTCGGCCAATTGACAAAGCTAGTTTGCATATGAAGATCAGTTGCATTTTTCTGTCTTCTTCACTCATTTGTTTGAGAAACATGATGTTGAGTTGTACATTTACAAAAATGTATGTGTATATATTTACATTACACTTTTAACACTATTCATTAATATTTAAGAATTGTGCATGAAATTTTTTACAACTAAAGAATTTTTTTTTAAAATAAAAGATCACAACTTAGCAAAGTTAAAAATATATGTTTAAAATAATATGGCCATTTTATCTTCAGAAAAAAAAATTGAAGAAGAATATTGCATTGACTAGGCAAAAAAAAAAAAAATCCATGAACAATAATTGTCCTCAAACATCATTGCATGTCTGAAAGTACATTTACTTGATATTTTATGATAATGTTTTGTACTTTTTTTGATGTAAACATTTTTTCTTAAATATTTTCACTTTGTGTGTGTGTGTGTGTTATTCAATGTATTTTAACATCTAATAAAAACAATCAATATTGCTGATCTTCAGAATGATAAATTCTTTTAAGATTTACATCATAAATGGTAACTTTCTTTCATAAAAACCTTATTCAAGTTACCATAAAATCTTTTTAAAAAGTCTGTTACTATTTAATCTTTTTATATACCCATCCAATAAAAAATTGTCTTTTTAATAGATTCATTATCATCATATGCAAATGAAAAACTTATCAAATAAGTCTTGCCATAAAAATAAATAAATAGGCAAAAACTCTCCATATAGTAGTGCCACCTTGTGCTAACCAGAGTAATCAATGGATGCCAGAAGGCTTGTGCATAAAATCCCTATCTATTTTGTTATGTGCTAGCATGAGATGGTGATCATGTAATAAATAAATAATTGAATAGCTTTATTGCTCAGGAATTTATAAGAAGTTTGAGCACTGGAAGTACCAGAATTGGAATCAAACTGAGGTGTGGAATCAGACTGAGGCTGACTCTCCACACAGAGCAAAACATCACATTTTCAGAATATTAGAGAATCCTTAAATAGAAATATGTTACTGTCTTTATGTTATGATGACAGCGGATTCACATCTTGCATCCATATAATAACAAAATAATAATATTATTAATTTAACAAGGTAATTATATCCTTATGATAAAACACCTTATCTTTTAATTTGTTACAGCCAACATGCTGGATTCTGTAATCTACATCCAAATCCTGCTTTTTCACCTAAAATTTATAAAGATGTTTAAATTGGTTTAGCTTCTTAAATTGATACTGCCCATCTTAAAATTTTCTGATTTTTTATTTTATTATTAGCTGATGAAGTCATCATCACCTTCTGTCATTATTGATTTATGGCAGGCTAAAGATCTCTCCAAGTTTAACCAGTTTTACCAATCCATAGCTTCTCTTTTCACATCACATTAATAAACTTTTTTATTTCATCTCCCCGTGTTTCTAGGGATTTAACCTATACCCTAAACCCTTTGGGGTTTTTTTTTTTTTTTTCTTTTTTTTTTTTTGTTTGGGTTCCTTGTTTTTTCTTTTTTCACTTTTTAAAAGAGATTTTTTTTTAAAAAAAAGGTTTTCTTTTTTTTTTTTTTATAAGAGCCCCCCTAGGGGGGTTATTTCTAAGTACTGCAACAGTTTTTAAGCTAATACACCACTATAATCATTTAATGTTGTTCCAGAATCTAATCCAGTTCTTCAATCTTTTCCATTTTTAAGATTACATGGCACTACTTTATCTTCATCACATATCTTTTCTTAAATCTAAACAAATTTGTAAGAGGATATATCTTTAAAAGTAATTAACTAAATTTTTATATGATCATTTTTACATAAAAAGACTATGGTCAACTGATTTAATAAACTTATGAATTATTTGGGTCCATACATTTCTTTTTATACATTAAAAAAGATTGTCAGGGTATACTACAATCAGAAAAAAATTATGACTTTTTTTGTCAGTCATTATGTTTCTGTCTTTAAATTTTTATATTGCTTAGGAAACTGTTTATTTTTCTGTTCTGTTAAACAAAAAATACCACATATTCTTTTAAAAGCTGTTATCTGTTATTTGTACTTTAATCATCATTTTTAACAACATCTCAGCCTAAGTAGCATAATGAGCTTAAATACTCAAATTAGCATTTTTATTATTGGACAACTGTCAAAATATAGCATAATTAACAGTTGTTTCTAAAGAATATACAAATTCTTACCAATATATTTGAACTAAAATCTGTTTTGTAGTGTAACTGTTATTTATCTTTTATATTCTGATTCTGTCATACCTTATCTTCTAATAATGAACTAGTCCAGATTCCATTGTATCTAGATTGAACTGAGTATCAATGCCATCAATCTACATTTATGCAGACAAATAACATATAGCCAATGGTAAGAACAAGCCAATAGATGATGATGTTCATTGAATCTGAATGTTATCATTAAGGATGGTATCTGGCAATAAATAGTCTATCTGTTTGAAGGTAAAGTCAGAGAACTACTGTCACAAATATGAAAGAAAGAATTCACATTCTCTATTTATATTCTGCAGAGAACTAATGTCACAGAGCTGAAATACAGTATCTTCATACTCCAATATTGGCATAGAACAAGGCGTTATAGTACATCCAGAAGGGTCATCAAGCCTAATCATGAAACAGACTGCTAAGATACATCTGGAAGTGATAAGAAACTTATAAGGACAATAGCACCTCCTTTTTCCACAGTTCATCCTAAATCTAAAAACTATACGTAGACAATAGTAGTAGGCAGAGTATAGCCATTGTAAAATATATTGTAAGTATGAGTGTGTGTGTATTTGTTTTTATATTCGGTAATAAATATTAGAATGTATTTACATGTATTTGTATTTACATGAGTCTGTGATTAATAAGTTATATATATAATATAGACTAAACACAACAGATTTGGTGCAGTCAACCAAATAAAATTAAAAAATTTCCCCATCGATGTGGAGTGGGGTTAAAATTACAAAATTTTACTTCTGTGGGTCATTCGATTTTGTTATTAATCCAAAAGAAATGACTGCAAATATTATTATAGTGTCAAAAAAATTTTTTTTAAATCAAATGAAAGTGGTCACTCTTATTTAAAAAGGCAGAAACTTTCATCGATGGGTTATTAGAGTTTGTCTTGAATCAAAGATTGACAATTACACAAACAGTAACTTATCAAATAAAGGTTAAAAATCAATCTGAGTAGTACTTTCAAAAATAAAAGTAAAATGTTTTTTCTCATGGCATAAAGAAGGGAGCGAAAACGCTAAAATAATCTCAATTTAAGAATTTGATCCAACGTATCCAGAAACTGGGCCAAGCTATAAAGATGGAATAATTTTCTATTTACAGACCAATCAGATCAAAAACCTGAGTTAAAATTAGCAACACTCACGTCTATTATGGGACCTCAGACTTATGAAATTCTTCAAGCCCAAGTAACTCCTTTGCTTCCAGCTGACTTTGATTTTGACAAGGCATTGTCTCTACTAACTTTTTTACTCCAAAATCCCTAATTATAATGCAGGTACCATTTTAATCTCTGTACACAAGGGCAAAAAGAAAAATCTGGAGATTTTGCTATTAGCTTAAAAAAACTAGTTTTAAAATGCAATATCAAATACTTTCTCAACAAAACTCTGCAAAATAATTGTATATTTCTGTAGTTCAGCACAGAACAAAAAACTATATCTTACCAACATTATTATGTGAGAATAGCTTCTAGTTCTGGGGTGAACTATGAAAAAAGGAACTGCTATTGTTTTTATAAGTTTCCTATCACTTCCGACTATATCTTGGCAGCCTGTCTCACTAATAGAATCAACAACACTATTACAGCTTGTCACATACCAATGTTGGAAAATGTAGATTCTTTTCAGCTCTGTGACAATAGTTCTCTGGAGAATATTACACTGCTTTTCAGGTTTAACAATATTTCTCTGCAGAACATACATAGAGAAAGTGAATTTTGTTTCAGCTTTGTGACAGTAGTTCTCTGGCTCAGCATTTAAAAAGACTATTTATTGCCAGATCATCCTTAATAAAAGCATTTGGATTCAGCGCTATGCATTATCTATCTGCATACACATAGGTTTATGGTAATGCATGCTCAATCCAATCTAGATAAGATGGAATCTGAAGTAGTGCATTATTGGAAGATAAGATAAGATATGACAGATTCCTAAACATAAATAATTACATAAATTCACTTTTCTTTATTATTGTAACAATATTTTATTTTATTAAATCTCATCAATCTGATAGTTTTGATTGACCAGCAATCTTCTTTAGAGGCAAAAAATATAGATAAATACATTAATATATAAATAGTTTATTAATAGCCAAACATTATAATCCCTCAAAATTTATTCTTTTTATATCCTATTACATATATATTGAGACAGATATATTGAGATAGATAGTGACCTATTCTCAATCTATATTTATTTTATAAATGTAGTAGTTGAAAGTTGTAAATCAAATTCAAGTTTGTAAATTTTATTAAGTTTCTTTATATAGGTCTCTATTATATAAGCACACACACATTGATAGGATCTATGATTATAATCAATTGAAGTCAATTTATTTTAGTTTTAAAAAGATAAAATGATTTGTTTTTAATTAAATGTATTTCAAATAAATCTTTTTAAAATATAAATTATAAGAGCAAAGCTTGATTAAATACTAATCTATAAAACTTTTATTCATCTTCCTTTATTTTATTAAATAAAAGTCTTGGAAAATCAATTTCACTTTTAAGTTTTGTTCCTGTTTTTGAAAATACTGAATTTCAATTAATATCTTAGGTGTCATCTATAAGCATGTCATCTTATTTAATTATAGAAATGTATAAACAGGTAGGCTTGTTTAATTAAGAAATTTTGTAACTTAAAAAAATTAAAATAATTACTGGCTTATTTACAGGGGTAATTAAGGTAATTACTAGCTTGTTTAATGATGGAATTATGTAAATGAGGGAGCTTTCTAATTAAAGAAAAACATCTTTTGCAAAGCTGGGAGATATAAAAAGACTAGCTTAGAAAACAATTATTGTTCTGATTATATTCATTTCTTTTGGTCTTTGCTTCTACCTACTTAATATGGGGTATACTAAATCTTTACCAGTCACTAAATTAATAGACATGCATTGCTAACTATTACATGAATGAACTTCCTCAACCATTTAGCCATAACTATCAAGATGTCAAACTCTGCTTGCTGAATTTGATCCAACAGTGTCCAATTATTTTCACATATGCAGTTAAACAGCCATGCTTCTCAACAGTAAAAAAATTATACCGATTCTACAAATCTGATTAAGATTACAATTGGAAACCAGTAAATGGAAAGACTTCACATGTAAACCGATATATGTAATTCCATTTGAGAGAAAATATCTACTCAGCTGTATTTTTCCTTGGACTTAAAGGTAACAATTATTTTAATTTAATTAACTATTTTATAAACTCTTACACTTACATTACTGATAAGCCAGTGGTATTTAGAAGTCAATTTAGATGATTTCTGGATTTTCTATCTTTTATATTTAATATTTATACTCTATAAAATTTTCTATCTTTTATATTTAATATTTATACTCTATAAAACTTTATCTAACTCAGTGTATTTGACATGTAGTATAGGAGGCTTCGAATATTTAAATCTTTTATTTTTGCAGATGTTATAATATTTTGTTTTCTTTTAAATAGTTAAGAGAAAAAAAATCACTTTGTTTCTTAAATTTTCTTCTTTTGCCCCTTGTAAAAAGTTTTTAAAAACCATTTTCAAGATTTCTAACATTTAAAATAATCAGTTATATAATTTTAGTTCAATATAATTCCTAAAAACAAAAAAGAAAAAAAAAAAGAAATATAAGTTATTACTTATCTTTTTTTAATAGTTTTTTTTAATATAATTAAAAATTTAGTATCTCTCTGTACATATTCAAAATTATTAATGTAAAGCACAATATGTTAAGCACAATATGTGTGTTTCTAATGCAATGTGCATGTAGCTATATAAGTCATTGGATAAGCTGATTTCATTTTAGGAAGATTGCTTGTTTATTTTGTTTGTTTCACACATATCTGAAATTAAAAGAAATATATATATATATATATGTGTGTGTGCTTTTTATATAGTGATCTTCTAGATATTTTATTCACCATACTTGAATTTTGTGCATATTTACATGCCTCTCCATGATATATATTATTCCCACTTGAGATACTCATGGATGATTTTGATTTGTGTCAGGTAGACATTTCTTCCTATAAATTATATTTTTTCTTTGTACTCTGTGTGATTAAAAGGGCTATCTATTGTTTTATTTTAAAGTGGCATAGAGTCAAATGCATAGTGTATATATCTAATTTGGTAATAATCTTCATGGTGCAAATATTTATTGTAAATTTAAGCTGTTTTGACATTGCTGATTCTTTTAATGTAAAAGATATATATATATTGTAACGGTGTATATAAAATGTCGTTACATTATTTTAAAATGAAAATAAAAAGATCGTAAATAAAAATTGATTTATTAAAAAAAAAAAAAACTTAACTTAAAAACTGAAAATTAAAAGTTGTTTAACATATATATATATATCGCACAGATGGGAAACTTTAAAAACTATTCTAAAAATAAAAGTATTTGAAAGTATTTTTTTTTGTAAAAAAAGTAAAGATGAAAGATTTGATATTTTTGAAAATAGAAATAGTGTTGATTTCTATAATCTTAGAAAATGGAAATGATTGTTTTATTAATTAAATGATTGTTCTAAATCACATTAGCCCTTGGGGCACTCAAATAATTAAATGGTCAGATAAGAGAATACAAAGAAATTAAATGACCAATGCAAGCACGAAATAACAGCACGGACCATAACTGAAACATGAGAGGATTAGTGACATCTTTCTCATTGAATCCGAAGATTTGATGATAAGAAGCTAATAAAAATATAAAAGCCAAATGATTATTATAATTGGGATCTTAGAGCTGACTATGAATATATCGTTATAACTAGCTATGTTGCAGATTTTCACGACGTGGAAGTCTGCAATAAATTTAATTTTCCAGACAACCAGCTGAGACCTCTGGATGACAGTTCCTGACCAAATGCATGGCAAGTAGCGGTTTTGTTTCAAAGAAGGACAAACAGTCTACAAAAGTGATCGCGAAGATGGACCTCTAAATCTGCTCAAACCGTAAACTATGAACTCTTGTGTTTATCAAATAGGAACTTTTCTAAATTTGCAATTAATAGCTGAAAATAGGAACTCTTATCTGACTTAAAGAATGCAAAATCAATTATTAATATTTTTTAATGCAGATGTTTAAGCAATCATTTCCATTTCTTTGTGTGTGTGTGTGTGTGTGTTATGTGCTGATTAAAATGTATTTTAATTTAAGTTGGGTGTGGATAGTTGCATGGATAAAAATTAATAACTATATTTAAATTCATTTATTTTAAAGGGTTAATTTCAGGCTATTTGTTCTGTAGTTAGGACAATGCTTGTGGAGGGATATATGGGTGTTTATATCAATGTAATGTGAAGCGTGTTTAGCATGCAGGGCAACATGCCCAACTGAATGCATGACCCCAAAGAGGCAGTCATATCATTGAAATGGTCGCAGACATATTTTCTGTGCCATTAACCCTTTCTAGCTCTATGGACAGGGATTTATAAGTCAGCAGAAAGACTGCTCTCCCCCATATGTAGCACTCTTTAATTAATTTATATACATGATTCCTTCACCAGACAGATGCCCATTCCCGTACTGGATGAGGATCATGTCCTTCAAATAATATCACATTGTCAGATGCACATTCCTGTCAGCGTGATTTTATGCTAGCATCTTCATATTGCATTGGTTGCGACTATATATCTGGAAGCAGGCATTGGTTTGGCTGTGAACTTTCAGTCTGAGATTGAATGAGTGTTTTGATAAGATTTTTTTTAAAGTGAGAAATCTATGTAGCCTATCTATACTCAACATGCTAAAGTAAATATTAAAAAGTCCATATGTGCAGTCTATTTAAAATAGTAATTTAAATTTAAAAATGTTAAAATCTAAATATAAATTTTATTCCTCAATTTTAAATTTAAATATTATATATGTTCATTAATAAATTTTTGTGTGTGTGTTATTACTGGCAGTGGCTTATTTTATTAAATATTAATATATTTTAAGTTATATTAAGTTTCTGCATCTTCTTGAGTTAGTGACAAGGACAAACGGTCAATAAAATAAAAAAGTTGGATTTTTAATAGCGCATATCTGCCTACTCTATAAATTTTCTAGATTCAAATGGCCTAGTTGCGCCCTGTAGTGCATATACGGTAAGACTCTTTAATCACCCATACCCCGACCATTATAATATATATATACACACATATTAACTTAGAATACATCTATAATAGAATTATATATAACAGAGTGTTTAATAGTCTTCAGAGATGATGCAGTATTATAATTAACATTTTATAAAAAATTCATTTATCAGATATCAAATACATTGTATACTACCATGAAAAATAGGCAATTACCATTAAAATGTGTTTGTATTTGAAATTTGTTGCATTTGAACTCTATAATATTGTATTATAAATAAACTTCAGTTTGTTTATTGTTAGATTTGTTTTAGCATTTTGTTAACTGTTGTCTGATCTGCCAATTGATATTCCTAAAGAATCTTTGCTCTCTGCAATCTAGAGGCAATTATAAATGTCTATGAATGACAGTATAGTTGTGGAGGTATTTATACTTGGTATCCTCACCAGTAACTCTCATATTCTAGATTATAAGTCTAGTGGTATCCACTGGTGTTGGATATTAGTGTGTCTACTGTCCATTACTATATATATATGTCAAATGCACTACATATACATATATTATGTGCAATACATATACAATAAATAATCAATTATCATATTTATTATATATATCAAATATATAATTTTAACTATATTATATATTTTATGATAATATAAAAATTTGGAGATTTGTATTGGTGTATTGAAAGCATATATATATTAAATATGGTATTTCTATGTATTTTGTAAATGTATTGTGCATAATATATATATAGGTAGTATATTTGATGTATATATATATATATATGCAATGGGATATAAAGATAGTCAATTTATAAAGAGATTTAACATTTGATTGTATTGTTTATATGATAAATTATTTGTGTATTCCACATTTATTGTTAAAAGGAGGTTACCTTGACAACAGTTTCAAATTGTTGAATGTTATTAATATTGGGATTGTCTAAGTGTTGACTGTTTTCTAATGATTATATATATATATTAGTTCTGAAGAAGATTGCTGATCAAACAAATTTGACAGACTGATATGATTTAATAAAATAAACATTATTACAATAATAAAGGAAGGTGGATTTGTTTAATTATTTATATTTTTATTAATGCATATAGAAAGATATAATGTGAAAAGAAGAATATAATACTTCATAAAGAAAATAGAACTCCTAACTATAATATACTCCATAATTAACTTTCATGATTTATGACTATTTTTTTTATTTTTTTTGGAACAAGAGAAAGTTCGTTTTACATTCATATGTAAATGTATAAATAGTCAGTCAACATCAAATTATATATCTGTATATAAATTAAAAATAATAGTATTTAATCTCATAAATACTGTTGATTATATCACCCTAACAACACGTGATTCTTTTAGCGTACTTCAATGCATAGAAAAACAATTTTCTCTTCCTTCTACTCATTACTATTTATTATAAGTTAAATAATTTATCAGATATTAGTGCAATTTATTAATTTACATTTCCAGACCAATTTCTAGTTTTTGCTTTTTATCAATTGTTACTATATACACAATTAGGAATCCATTTTCTAATTTGAAGACCTCACTATTAAAAATAAAAAATTACATTACTATTTAGTAACTACTGATTACTCATGCTTACAATAGATAATGCTAAATTAATAGAAAGAAAATGGCAGTCTCATATTTATACTATCTGAAGAAAACATTTAATACATAGTTTTTAACATGAACAGACCTTAAATATATTTAATTTATTACATTAGTTAAAATTAATAAAATATTAGAAAAAAATATGATTGAAATTAGTAAATTATATGTTAAAATTGAAATAAAAATAAACTTATAGAGAAAATAATATTATGTAGGTAAGTAAGCAGAATTTGCTCTAACTGAGTTGTTGCGATATTACTCTAAGCAATTTAGCTAAATAGTTAAAATGGATTAACATTTATCTGAGGTGGAGGGAGGGAAGGATCATATTATGGTTATTTAAAAAAAAAAAATGTTTATTTTCAACCTGACATTTTTATGATTAAATATCACTTGACAGCTGAGCAACTGATAGTATAATAAATACAATATGCCTGTCATACAAAATTTTGTTACTTCTGAATATTTTTTTTATTGCAAACAGCACATTTCTGAAGATAAATAATGCAGTAATATCTCATATGTTTTTCAATATATCTTATAATTACTTAAAGAAATTTTAGCCTAGGTTGTTTCTTCGGATATGGAAACTTTGTCAATATTATTAATGAATGAAAGATGCTTTTGCTAGTAATTTTTGTTTAAAGTTTTTCTTCTTTTCATCATTACGTTAATAGTCATTTAAAATAAACTAATTTAATTCAAGAAAATAAAATAATGGCCGAGATAATTATAAGAAATAGAAATGTATTTTTTAAAAAAAGAAAAGAAAGAAAATTGTTTAATCAGAATTGCTGGTGTAAATTAAAAGTTAAAAATGTCTTTATACCACAATACACTTTTATTGTCACAGTTTTTGCAGAGAGATCATTATCTCTTATTTTCAACTTCTGAATTACTCAAGCAAACTATCTTCATTTCATTCTTTTTAGATCTTTTTTTTCCTATTGGAAATCAAAATAGAAAATGTTGTTCCTTAATTTTCTTTATAATTAATCCAGTCAATTATCATTAATTACATTAAATTTGTAGATACATTAAGTCTTTGCTTTTAAGCAGAAAATTGGGCTTAAAATTTATTTCCTAAATATCTAGACAATAGAAACACAATAGTAAAATGCAGTTTAACGTTTTTCACCATCATCTTAACAATATCTATTTTATCATTTTTCCAATTTTTCAAAAATTTTACTGTTCTATTGTTAAGAGTTGTATTATATATACTGTATGTGATGTTACTGAAGATATCAAGTGGCATCTGTGCACCAAAATGGTGAACTGGAGACATCAGTTTCCCTCAGTTGTTCAGATTGAGATTTTTCCCCACTTCCTTCAGACGATATGAATGATTGAAATAAAAATGTAATAAACACATTTTTATAAAATTAAGGGTTAATAAGATGATACAAAAAAATCTGATAAAACATAATAGAATAAACCACCTCCAAGATCTTCCAACTTTCATTAGAATTAAAAATAAACAGTATCAATAAAATAAAATAGCATAGAAAATGGTGATTATGTGAAAAGAGTATTAATTTGAATTTAAGCATTAAAATAGCTATATTATCAAGTTGAAAAATGGAATAGTATCATTTTAATATTGATACTAGTTATTAAAATAGTACAAGTATGTCACTTAAAGAAAGTGTTAAATGATTAATAAAATAGGAAAATTCAGAAATTCTAATTATAACTATTTAGTAAGTCAATAGTAAAAACCAGTGATTTAAAAATTGTTTTTTCCTGTGCCATAGCATCGTCCAGGAAGTGAACCAGCTAACCCAGGACAACTGCTTGTAAGGCAGCTGTGCTGACCTCTCGACCAACAATGCTTGACTTAATTGTCAGAAATATTATATATATATTTAATTACTTAGGGATCATATAATATTGAAATTCCCTAGTGCCAAATTAAGCATTTAATAATCTCATTCATTTAATTTGAACAGTGTTTTTTTTTTTGTTTATGATTCTTGGTTGGGGATTAATCCTTATAATTATAGTCTTGAATCATCAACTCTAAAACTATGTTAAATTGCAGTGTTTGTTAGCAGGAAATATTTATTTAAAATTATTAATATACTAAAAGACTTTTATAATTCATCTATTTCTTTATCTAAATGTAAAACAATTGTGATAAGAAATATTCATAGAGATATGAAACTACAAACAAAAACCAATTAGCTGATTTTATACACAGGTAGTATACAATTGCAGATAAAAACGAATGTTGTACAAATGACACTTCTATAGGAATAAATAATTCAAAGTGTTTTCTATAAAGTTAGCAATAAAACTGAGAATCTTTTTTAGAGGTTATATAACTTTGACTAACATTCACATCCATTTTTAGAGATGTAAATGTTATTGTTGCATGAATTAATATTAATTAGGTTGATTTTAATAATAAATATGGCAAAAAATAACTTGGGATTATTCAAAATATTATTATTGTGTTAACTTTATTAATAAGTATTGTTGTGTATATTAGTATAAGTTCTTATCATTGATGAACCTTCCAAGTGATGAGTCATGTCTCTGTATTAATTGTGGAAATGAAATTGTACATTTATGCAAACAAATCTTTAAATTGTACACTAATAGTAATTCTGAATCTAATATCTTTTACTGACTTTTTAATCTTTGCCTTTCTGTCTCTATATTTTATTTTTGTTTCTAGAGTTAAAAGAGCTATTCTTATTTACAAGTGATTATTAATGATGATGATGATAATGATGAATAATAAAAATTTAAAATCTGTTAAATTTGCTTATCTTGTTAAAAGTTATATTTTAAAAGATTAAATATAATAAATAATAAGCTGAAAACTGAATATTCTAATTGAATCTCAGTCTAAAAATAAATAAGTAAAGTTATTTTATTTATTTAGCATTTAGATTTTTTTAGATAGCTAACTATGCTATAAAGAAATCTATAGAGTTTTCATGCAAGGAGACAGATTTGATTATGATTTTACTAAGTTATTCAATGTTGCAAGTATATTTATAGATACAGCTATTAAGTATATGATTCATGATTTGTGTTTGTTTATAATTGTTTAAGTCAGAAGCTGTTAAATCCTATTTCTGAAACAAATATATTGATGAAATTCCAACATTTAGAAACAGCAAGTCTAGATGGTTTTGCTGTTAGATCTGGGAGGGGGGGGGATTGTTTAAGGTCTACTAGAAATCCATCTTTTGTGCCACACTTCTTCAAATTGTTTGAAAAAAGTATTAATGAAGATCCAGAAAAATGTTCTTAACTGCAGATGAATCTCGGGTGATAAACTTACATTATAATGGCAATGGTAATTCATGTCTCCTTAATAGCATTCATACATTTTATGTGATGCACATGATAGAAGAATATGTGACTGAAAATACATGATATAGGTATTCAGAAATACAATGCTTTAAATTTCTGGTTCAGTCTGAATTACTAAAAATATGCCATTGAAAGTTGAAATTATTAAGTAGAAGAAGAAAGCTTAATCTTTTCCATCTACAGAAATAAAAAAATTTCTAAATTAATGATGATTATGTAGCTAGAAGGTAAATCAAGTATTTATAGCAATAACACTTCAAGAGAATAATCATGCATTAAATATGTATATTGTAACACTCTGATTTTATTAATATCACTGAATTATATTACTAAAAATTTAAATTATTTTGTTTGAAAGTATAGCAAGTTGACAGGTATATATAAGGTTATACACAAAATTCTTCTAAAAGATTTAAACTTTTTTTAAAAATAAAATCTTTTATGAGATTGATTAAAATAGTAATGTTTTATATTTTCCTTTACTATAAAAAACAGAATTTTTTTTTTTTATTTGTAAAAAGTGGAAAAAAATTTTTTTTCATTATTCAAGTTCTATTTTGATTTTAAAACAAGTAAATAAATTGTTTTTCATCATGTTGTTTTTATTACTGTTAATTAATAAAAAATATTATGATAAGGAGATGAGGTAAGCTTTTATTTTTAACAAAATTCCATAATCCTCTGCCTATTGGATTGGTTTTGAAATTGACAATACATAAGATATTTTCAGGTTGGAAAGTTATTTATTAAAGTTTTTAAGTTAATTATTATCAAATCTTTTACCAATATTTAATATGTAAGGCCACAGCTTTTCATTTCAGTAAAGAAATATCTCTGCAAAGAAGATCAGCTAAAAGCTTTTGAATTATCTGCCAACTATTTTTAAATGATCTAATATAAACATCAATAATAAGACTGACTTCAAATTCAAGTAATTTTAGCTAAAATATTGAAGAAAGAAATCTATATTTAAATATGGAGAAAACTCCTCACATGTACTAATAATGGATTTATTGTACTATTAGCAGAAAATGTAAAAAAAAAAATTTATTGTACTAGCAATCAGCCTCACTTTTGTCTTTATGGGAAGAAGTAAATAAAAGAAATGTCTATTTAAAACAAAGACTTGAACATATCAGTTGTACAGAAATCTCACGAGTAATAACAATTAAAAAACTTCTTTTTAAAAAAGAGAAATACTATGAAAAGACATCAAATTAAAAAAAAAGGCACTTTGATAATTTTTTCTATTTTTTTAAATTATTTTGTCCAATTTTTTGATTTATTATTAATATTGACTATCAAATAAAATGTACTTAATATTCCTGAGATCCATAAATATATATTTGTAAAATAAAATTTATTAAAATCTTAATTAGTTTTATTAATTAATAAAAACATTAAATTCAGTCAAATATATGTGTGTAAAATCATATGTTGTGAAGTTAGAAAAAAGGTGAAGAGATAATTGATTTAAAAAGTGGACATATACTTTACTGTAAAAGCATAAATATTGGAAACACAAGTGGAGTTGAAGTCATTATAAATAAACATTGGAAGAATAACATTGAGGAGAGTGATGGTGTATCAGACAGAGTGGCAAGTTTAGTTATTTAATTTAATGAAAGATATGAAATTTAGGTAATTCAAACATGTATTCCAACAAGTGATCATTCTGATGAAGAAGTAGAGGATTTTTATATAGATATGCAAAATACTTTTGATCAGACGAAGCAATCTTTTAAAATTGTCATGAGAGATTTTAATGTTAGTATTGCTAGATGGTTGAAAGTTGAAAGTTATATGAGTAAATTTGATTTCAGTGATAGAAATGAGAGAGGTCATTGACTTATGGAATTCACAGAAAAAAGAAAAACTCTATATTATGATTTTTTTTTTGAGAAAAATCGTAAATGTAAATTGGACATGAAAGCATCCAAATGAAGGCACAGCAGAATTTGATTAAATTTTGAATAACAGAAAATATGATACTAGTTATTAGGTGTACTGTGGCCACTAGATGATGCTGCAGTACCATCAATAATGAACAAGAAGCCTGCAAGCAACTAGTACTGAAAATATTTATTCCAAGATTGTAATGTTCTTAATAAATTCAGAGTGAGATGTAAAGATATGTGTTAATGCAAAACAAGGAGATAAATAATTAAAAACAGTATTCACAATTAATATTCCTAACTTGCAGAAACATTGTATTGAATTTAAATTGGAAGTAACAAATTGTTTTAAAATATTAACAGCTTTCAAAAATGTTTCAGATTTGAATGAAATAAATAGGAAGTTAACTGATATACTATTAAAAATTGCAACAAAGATAGCTAGTATAAGAAAACAGAAATTTATGAACAAATTTCTACTGAGGCAATATGAAAATATATAAAAATGGAACTGTGACAATAAAGACATATGGCATTATGAAATGTAAAAGAATTCTACATAAAACAATAAAACAAATTCTTCTCTACATTTGCTACATCTTCTGATTACACAGTATATTAAATTAAGAAGTGAGACTAGCAATTAAATCTATGAAAAAGGGAAAAGCTCCCTATAATGTTGAAATTATAATTGATATCATAAAAAAAGCAGATGAAGAAATAAAAAACTGTTGGCAAAGTTATATACCAAATATCTAAGTGATAAAAATTACCAGATGACCAGAAGAAAGCAGTAATAATATTGATATTTAAAAAATGATAAAGAAGATATTAGAAATTATAGATCTATCGGTCTTTATCATTTAGATACAAAATTTTTCTCAAGATAATTACAACTCATCTACAAAAAAATTTGGATTTTAGCCCATCAAAAAAATAAGCAGGATTTAACAGTGACTTTAGCACGGTGGATCATACGTATGTATTTTGAAAAGTTATAGAAAAAACCAATGAATAAAAGTTGCCATTATGTTTTTGATTTGTGGATTATGAAAAAGCATTTGATCCTATAAGTATTACTACAATGATTAAAGCATTGGGTTATCAAGATATAGACCCAGAATACTGTTATATTCTAAAGAATATTTATCAAAATGCAACATTCATGATTAAATTATATAGTTGTATTAAAAAGATTAACTTTGAGAAGGGTGTATGTATACAGGGTGACTCGATATCTCCAAAACTTTTTGCTGTAGTTTTACAAGAAGTATGTTATGGATTAAAATGGGAATCTAAGAGCTTAAAGGAAAATGAGATTATTTAAGTCATCTAAATTTTGCATAAGTTGTAATTGTTCTTGCAAATAATGCTTAAGAATTTCAGAAAAGATTGCAAGAATTATCAGATGAAAATAACAAAGTAAAACTAAAGATAAATGCTAAAAATACTAAAATAAAATTCAATGGATTTTCTCAAAAGAAGAAAATAAAGATTGATAACGATGAATTAGAAAAAGTTAATTAGTATGAATGTCTTTGTTAAATTATTAATATAGATGGAAATATAATGGATGAAATTAATTATAGAATTAAACTGGAATAAAGTGCTTTTGTAGAGGTAACTTAATATTATATGCCTATGTATTTAAAAAGGAAGGTTGTAATAAATGTGTTTTATCAGTTCTTACTTATGGAGCTGAGACTTGAACACTTAACAGAAGAGCAATACATATACTTCAAACCACTTAATGCAGTATGGAGAAATTATGTTAGGAGTAACAACAAGGAAACAAAAATGAAATACATGAGTGAGTGAGCAAACAAGTATTACAGACATCATTGAAAAAATTAAGAAATTAAAGTAAAGTTGGGCTGGACATAATGTTATAAAAGATGATAATAGATGACCAATTGAAATCTTAAACTAGATTCCAAGAAATTGTAAAAGACCTAAAAATTAAAAAGAGACCACATATGAGATGGTTTGATGAAATAAGGAAGTCTGCTGGTAAGATATGGAGGAGAGCTAGAAATGAGAAAAACTGGATTAAACTTGGAGAGACCTTCATTCTGCAGTGGATCAATAATGATTGAAAATGATGATGATGATTATCATATTTATTGTTAATCGATCTCTTAAATGCTATTGTTAATTAAATATTTTTGTTAATTAAATGTAGTTTTTGCTCTTTTGTTTTTGATTTAACTATCTTTATATATATATGCTACATCAAGATTAACAATCAGTGTTGGGGTATTGATCTTGATGTCTTATATAATATTAACTGTTGGAAAGTTTATAAATTTTGAATCTGCATTTTTGCAAGTAGAAGGAAGTCAAGTGCTTCCATTAAGGTCTGTAGTCTGGATGTAGGCGAATATATAAGGTATGTGAATGTTATAGTTTAGGAGGCATGTCTAAAGAGTAAAAGTTGCCTAAAAATATTAATAATATTTTTTCTCTAAGGATGTTTGTAAAATTAAAATACTTTGGTTATTTTACTCTACTGCTATTTGATATGACTTTTTTTGAATGATATTCTTGGCATCCTAGTATAAAGCTGCATGCTCATATTTTCTGCATTTCATTATATATTTGAAACCCCATCACGTGGCTTTTTATAAGTATTTAGCAGTTTCACTCATTCATAAACCAGCATTTTGCTATAATATATATATATTCTTTTCTGACATAAAATCTTGTGCCTTCAAATCCAAAATCATATTATATAAGAACAAGCTCACTTAAGATATTAGGTAATATAAATAAAATTATTTTAAATTAAGATAAGTTTTTCAAAAATTCAGATTTTGTGGATCATTAATTAATATTGAAAATAAACTGGAAAATTATCAAAAGTTTGATTTAGAGTTTTTCAATGAGTAAAGCAGAATTTGAAGATTTATTATTAAAATAAGAAATATTATCAATTTTACAAAAATATAAGAATTAAATAAAAGTAAGTACAGTAATTAATAAATATATACCATGCAAAAAAGAAGAAAATTAAAGAATTAAAGAATCAAATTAGATCATTTTAAACAAAACAATATCTTGCTTACTTACTAGCTAGCGATATTTCCATCAGAAAAGAAAAATAATATCTAATCACAAATCTATAAAATCTTTTAAAATAAATAGCACAAGCATTTAAACTTTTTTCTATGATTTTTTTTTATACTTTAGCATGATATCTCCATATTTAATAATTATTCTCGTTTATCCTCATTATCATCATGTCTCATGTTCTTATTTCCTATAATCTCTTTCTCATCTTTTTTCAGCTTTATCTAGGCAGTTTAAAATAATATTAACAATGTTAATGTTATAAAATTTGATTACAAAAAAACAGTAAAACAACATTTTATATTAGAAAAATTCTTAATGTTATATTTGATATAATAAAGTCTAAATATTTTTTTATTAATAAAAATTTTAAATTACATTCCTAAACTACATTTGTGATTATTCATAATTCAGTGATTTTATTTATTATTTACCTTCTTTCTTTTAAGCTTTTATTTATTTGTTTTATTGAAAATTATTATAACATTAACTGGCTTAAGAATATTAGAAGATTTGATATCTAAATAAAAATAGATTTATTTGCAAATTAAATTTATTCATTTTAAAACTATTAATCTGAAGTTATAATGAAATACAAAAATAATTATTGATGTTTCAAAGACTTTAAGCACATATCATTCACCCTCTCTCTTTCACACACGCATGCATATATATGATAATTCTAATTGTTAGAAAATAATTTTCAATTTTCAACCACTAAAATACCTTCTGCACTGTTATAATAAGAAATGAACACAGTAGTGATGATTCATTAAATATATATTTAAAATTGCTGTTCAAAAATTGTAATAAAATTTATGAAATTGAAGAAAAATGGATAGATTAATTGGAGAGATAAAGTTAGCAATAGGAGGAATTAAAAAGATTAAATGAAAATAAATTATTTATCAAAGAAATGTATACCTAATTCATTCTGTCATTATTTTTATGAGAAATTACAAAAAGAAGAAAGATAATGGCTTGGCATCTTTTAAAGATACAAGCATTATGAAAGATATAAGTATTATTGCAAGGTCTATATTGTATATAAGAAAAAGGTTTAGTGATGATCTCTTAAAAAAAACATTTGAAGATAAAAGAAGGGATAGAAAGACTTGGAGAAAATTATCTTAGTTGATGCACAGAACAGCTAATTTATTCCCTGTATATGTATTAAATGGATTATTTCCTGTACATGAGTGATCTGATTGACTTTAGGTCAACATGGGTGTGATGTGAATCTCGGCCTCAGGGTGGCCTTTGCGTGTTCCATCATCAGATTTTCAATTGGATGGACGATTGAAGAGTTGGAGTGTGGAGTGGATTGAAGCCTGTCAATTAAAGTATGAAGATTGGCTATCTTAATGTATATCTGAGCACTTATTGCATATATGTGTGGAGATGATAATCTGGACGAACTGATGATTGCTAGTTTTAACATGAAATATGTATATTAGTGATTATTTATCTTTTCGACATATATGTGTTCAAGTGTATTAGTGTTATGAGATAGAGTGGAGAGGGGTGGGTCGTTTGAAAGTCTGTGCTCATATACCCTATATATTATAACAACCATTATAAAAGAATTTCTGGAGATTCCAATAGGGAATAGATAGGGCTTAATAAGAACAACTAATAACAATGATATTTTACTATGATATACATAACATCTTTTTTTTTAATTGATTACTAATACAGTACTATTTCCCCCCTTCAGTGACTTAAAAAAGAAAACTTGCTACTCAATGAAGTGTTTTTAATAATTTCAAATATCTCTGATAATCCCAATAGCTCCAATTTTTTCTATATCTATTCAAGTTTCAAATAATAATAATTCTTATGTTTTTAATTGCTTTTTTCTTAAATTACCCCACTTCATAGTTTGTTTGTTTTTTATCTCTCCCTCCCTAAATAATTTTTTTTTAAATATTTATTCAGTTTACCTTTTCAGTTTTTTTTTTTGCTTAATTTCAAAATTTTTTAATATTATTTATCTTTTTAATAATATTATGTTTTGTCGAAAGTATATTTTTATTAATTACACTGTTTTTAAATAAATGTTGTATACCTGAGTTATGTAAATGGCTCATAGACTTACGATATTGAGATGCTAAAATAAATTATCAGAAGTTATTGCTTAGTCATGTGATCACATATAATTCACTTACTATTCTCTTACTCTCATTTAATATTTGAAAGCAAAAATGAATAAGTACAAGCTAGATACTGGTTACAGTATATTGATTTTTTTTATTTATATTCACATATATATAGCTAGATTATTCTCTTATGAAGCTTAACTTTAGCAATGTTGTCTAACTGTAGCTTTCCATTGTATTCTGTTATCTAACAACATTCTCTCAATGAAATCATTTGTCAGTGGATCTCCTTAGAATATTTTTTAAAATAATGCTTGCAACAAATCGTATCTACCTCAATCTGTGATTGGCCTCTGTGAATGGCAAGAGAGCTTAATTTACATATAAATTACATTTTTTTATTTTACTTCAATGATCATACCTTAAATTTGTTATTAAACCACTAAACATCCCATGATCACCATTCTTTATATTTACACAAGCTGTTTATACAGAGGCAAGACTCTCCATACAGTAGCACCACACAGTGCACACCAGAGAAATCAATGGATGCTGGAAGGTTTGTATGTAAAATTCCTATCTAGTGACTATTCATTCCATATCCCCAGAATAGTTTTTAGCTTGAGGCTTTCATAAGTGAGAAGCTTTGGATCTGAGAGCACTGCACCTATATCTTAGGATCTAATGCAACCCTCCAGAAGCTACTTTTTATCTTATTAGCTAACTATAAAGCTTTGAATACAAAATTTGATGTTTAGTGATTTAATACCAATCCTGCCCAATAGGATTATAGTGACTATGATTATTAAAAAACCAAAGATACCAAAATGTATGGATGCTAAACTGGGTTTAGATCTATATGAGTATACAAACTAATGAGATTTAATTGAAAACATTATTGTGTTTTCATTTTGGAACAAAGTTTCTCCATTGGCTAATAAGGTAAAAGGTGGCTACTGGAGCATTGTATTAGTTCCTAAGATCCAGTTGCATTGCTCTCGGATCCAAGGCTCCTCACTGATAAAAGCCACAAGCTAGAAACTAGTCTGGAAATATTGGATGAGTGGCACTAGATAGGGTTTTTATGCACAAACCTTCCTGCATCCATTGATTACTCTGGCTTGCACTGAGTGGTGCTACTGTATGGACAGTTTTTCCTTTGTATATCTTAAATTTATTACTTTGTAAAATCCAATATTTTTATTTGCTATTGCTAGCATATCATTTTAAAAATATAAAAAAATTAATTTCTCTTTTTTACAATTTTAACTTATTTTTCTAAAGAATATATATTTGTCATATCTTGTAAAGAAATTTAAATGAAACTGAAATTTAATAGCGATTCTGTTTTACATAACGTCTAAGTCTAGCTCTGTTGTATATAGACTGTTAATCTTACAAATTTATTTTGTCCCATAGTCAAATTTCTTTCTCTATGCATTATTTTATTTCAAAATCTCACTTTATCAAAAAAGATCTGATGTTATAACAATGACATATTCAACCACTCCATGCTTTGTGTTCAAATTCACGACTGAGTAAAATCTCACCTTTCAATTAGATTGAAGATTTATATATATTTAATTATAGACAATCCAAATAATCATGCAATATCATTTATTAAACTGGGGTCTAGTTACGTTCTGTTAAAAAGTAAAATAAAAATTGGTTTAGAAAAATGCAAACTCTCATTGCCTGGAAATGGTCAAGCCTACTGAGAACATATTTTTTGAAGGTTTGTGATGATGATAATATGTTGGACTACTTTCATCATCTATTGTAAATGTTGAATGTATTTTAAACTTTATTTAAACTTTTCAAATATAATCAACTTGTCAGTAATAACACACAAACAGACAACACAGGTTAGTAATGACACAATATTTCCAAGTAGTAATATTCTCCATTCTTCTTCAGGTGTTGCTAACCTGACCAATGACAGTATTAGCATAGAAATCAAACTCACCCCTTTAGTTTCTTAAATATTGAAATTTTTAAGGCAAACTCTCTAACCAACTGAGCTATTCTGTCAAAGGCAAGAGGTAGTATAAATTTCAAATCTTCCCGAGTCCTTCAATTTTTTAACAATTTTTTTCTAAAAGCAAAGTTAATTAGAGGCTTCCATACTTTATGTATTGCCACACTGGGTAATTTTCCATTGTCATACGAGCAGTTTCTTTCAATTTTCTTTTTTGCATCTTTTCCTCTATTCAATATTTTTGTATTTTCCTAATTGAACATATGGTCGTCATTAGTACATATGTGGTCTGCTAATGTAGTATAATGGAATTATTAACATTCTGTCTAACAACAATATAATTTAGAATTCTTCCGACAAAATCAAGGGATGTCCATGGGATTATCATTGTCACCCTTGATTAGCAACATTTACATGGAAGAACTTAAAGCCACATCCATTAATACTATACTCCATGTCCACCTAAAGTGTGGCTTCAATATGCTGATGATGGTAAGGCACAATTACTGTCATTCTGGATGCATATCAACAACATATCTCTTTTTATTAAATTCACAATGGAATTGTTGTGTGATAAGTCTCCCCCATGGCAAGGTAAAAACAATGATGTATAGAAAACCAACATATCCTGACAAGTACCTAGCATATATATCCAATCATACCAGAAACACTAAATATAGAATTGTACTATCAATACTGAACAGAGCAAAGGATGTTTATTTAGAAATCAATGATTTGGAAAATGAAAAGATTCACATAGAATAAACTCTCATGAAAAATGGTTATCTATCATTGAGCAATCATCAAAAAAACTTATAATAGACAACAAAAAGAGACACCAAAAGAAATAACAATTGTGCATACCTACCAGGAATGGCAGACAAATTTTAAAAAATCATCTGCAGTCAATCTAACATTAGTACTGCTTTCCAAAGCCACACCACATTTCAAGGAATTCTAACTTCTGCCAAGCCTAAACTGGAAATGCTGAAGAACAAAAACTGCATCTATGAAATACCATGTGAATGTGGAAGGAACTATATTGGTGATACCTGTTGCCCTGCTGAACAGTGATTGAAAAATGCAAACTAATGGTTAAAGGAGCAATGTTCAATTGGGAAAATACAAAAATATTAAATAGAGAGGAAAAATTGCAAAGAAGAAAATTCAAGGAAGCTGCTCATATGACAATGGCAAATAATTCTGTAAATCAACCTAGGGTGGCAATACACAATGTATGAAATCTCTAATTAATTGTGATTTTAGAAAAAAATAAATAAATAAATTGAGGAACTCATTTCATATATAAATATATGAAATTCCTACTATCTTTTGCCTTTGATGGAATAGCACAGATGGTTACAGTGTTTGCTTTAAAAATTTTATATTCAAGAATCTAAAAGCATGATTTTGACTCCTATGCTAATACTGTCATTGGTCAGGCCAGCAATGCCCGAAGAAGAGTGGAGAATAATATAAAGTGTTTGTCATTACTAACCTGTGTTATCTATTTGTGTGTTATTACTAACAAGTTGTTTATATTTAAAAAGTTTAAATAAAGTATAAAATTTTCTACATATTCAACATTTATTGATAGATTTTATAAAAATAGTCCAGCATATTATCACATACTGAGAAAATATTTCTATTTAAAAGATCATTGAAAAAACCTTTGCTTTAAAGTGGATTTTTTAAAAGTTGTTCTAGCTTTTATTTCACTTATCTCTATCAAAAGCTTTAGCAAAATTATGAATAATAAAAAAAAATTTTAAATGCTTTTGTTTAAGTTGGAAACCCTTGTTTGTTTAGAATAAATTTCATAATCAAATTTTAACATACTTTTATCAAATGGATTTCCTTCAAATTTTGTGCATGTTAGAAATCAATGAGAATGCAATATGACAGTGAAACATTTCAGGATTGTCCAGTGATTGATAAAATCTAAGGGTGTTGGCAGACCAAATTTCAAACATGTTATCTGTTCAGTAAGTTTTTAATAATGTGCATGAATGCTTTTATTTTAGTAATAGTTTTATTAAAAAGTATTAATGAACAATTAAAATAGAAATAAAAACAAATCTTAATTTCAAATGCTTCCCAAAGTAACTTTTCTTAAAGTGGGTGAAATTTTATTTTTTCTTGATTGTAAAATTTTATTTTTTAAAATGCTTTTGTAAACAAAATAATATTGGAATTTATTTAAAATGCACGTGAATTTTCTTTAAAATAATTTATAATAAATCATCTTATTTACTGTATGAATACTAAAAAATAAAAATAATTTATATAAAAAATATTTTCTAACTAATGCTTTTATTTACTGTTCTATTAAGATTCACGCTTTCAGATCTAAGTACTTTAGACTGGCTTGGATATATAGAAAGACAAGTAAAGAAGAGGATGGCATCACCCTTTTCTTGTTAAATTCTCTGTCTCAGTGTTTATGATCTGATTGGCTGTTGATAGTTATAAGCGCTTGAGAGGTTTGCAGTCTCTCAGTTTAATTTCAATACTGTCTGCGCTTTATAAAATAAATATTATTTACTGATCTATAAAAAGTCAAAAAGTAATTCTTTTATTTAACTATAATTGAGGTTTTTATATTTAACTTGAGATAAAAGCACGAGGTTTTCAGAAATTAATTAAATCACAAAATTTTACAACAAATGATAATTGAAGTAATTAATTTCTGGACATCTCACACTCTTTTTACTGGCAAGCAAATTTTTGCTTTAATTGTTTTAAAAACTTTTATAATTTGCAATATAAAAGTGCATGGAAAATCTGCATTGTAACTAACTGTTTTGAATGACATCATATAAAACCAAAAAGAAGACAACACTGATTAAAATATTATAGAATTGGAAAATTTTTTAAATGAAAAGTATAATTTTTAGTAAATAAGGGTAAAATTATTTTTAATTAATTAAATTGCACTTGTATCACATATTTAATTTTTCATTTGAATAATTACAATTTATATCATTTATAATAGTGAATTTGATAAATTGTTAGAATTTTAGTTTAAATATATATTTAACATTGTTAAAGTAAATTTCAAAATACTGTGGGCATAGCAAGAGAATTACTATTGAATTAGATAAACTTTTATTACTTCCCTTAAGTAATTTCTCATGTGATAAAATAAGTTTTTAATTTATTTAATTAACATGAGAAAGAAAATTATAAAATGGCAGGGTATTTGGCACATTTTAAAGATATTAACATCCATTGATTAATTAGAATATTAATATAGATATGATAAAAAAAGATAGACTAAATATAAAAAATAAAAAAATAAGTGTGAGAGGTAGACTAAAAAATGTTTTCTTACAATAAATAAAAAAAAGTATCTACAGTATTAAAACAATATTTTTTCTCTATGCATTGTTTATCTATTATCTATCTATTCTATATATATATATATGGATTTTTGCTTTATTGTATTTAGTTCAATTTAAGCAATAAAAAAAATAAACATGAGTGGTAGCTTTGCACTATTTATATTTTTTAAAAAATGCTTACAATAATTTTTTAAAAAGCTGATTTTTCTATAATGCTTTATAAATTACTTGAAACAATATTAAATATCAAATAGAATAAATTATTTACTTTCAAAAACAATAGCAGTGAGCATAATAAATTAATAATCTTTTATTAAATGCTTTATAAGTTATAAACTTTAAACAATACTAAAAATTATCCAATACAATATTTTAAAGAATCCTTAAAATATATATTAAGATTTAGTGAATAGCTAAAGTATGTTATTACATAATACTTGCATTGACTCAGAGATGACACTTCAGGCAGCATGAAGAGAGTACCAGTCTCTTTTTTACTTGACACACATATTATAATTACTGTAATTATCAATAATAATATTTGTTAATGAAGTTTATTAATCAAACCATATACAAGCATGTAAATGAATAAATAATTAGCAATTGTGTTAATGCATAAAGAAAACCCAACTATCTCATACATTTACAGTATTTAGCCAGAAAAAGGGACATTATCAGGTGACCTTGGAGATTAAATCAGTCTTATATTCTCTCTCCATGTGTTAACATGATGATATTTGTTATTTAAATTAGAAATGTATGCTTTTACTCAAAAGAGAGATAAGTATATTATTGAAAAACAAATAAATACATATGAATTACAAATAGAATGTTAGGAGCTGTATCTCTTAAAATTTAATTATCATATATAAATGAAAATTTACATACATATGTATTCCCAATGATAATTTTTTTTTTAATTTACAAACAATTTTAGCAAAAAATTTAAATTTTTTCTTTTATATGGAATTCAGTATTTTTTATAGTACTGCTGTTCAGCAATATTAAATTAAATCTAAACTTTCTCTTTTCTGAATTTCTGGCAATATATATGATAACAGATGGCGTTCTACCAAAAATACCATCAAGCGTAGTTTTCTGTTTACATAAACGTCAGAGCAAGCATTCACTATCTCTAACTTTAATTTCACTTTCAGATCATGATTTCAAGCTATTTGCTATCGTCAGTGAAAGACAGAAATAAGAAACTAGATCTAAACACAAACTCTGAGCATTTATGAAACAGTTTCTATTCAGCTTGCAAGTGTGAATCTTTTAGACACGTTAATGTCTTCAAACTCAGCATAGCAAGCCAGATAGCTACATGGGTCTGATCTCAGTTCAGCATCACCACATAGTAGAAGCCGCTGCAATATACATCATTGCAAGAAAGACCTCAAACATACATTTATGAAAAAAAAAAAAAACAGAAGTTAAAAAAAAAAAAACTTGCTAACGCTTGTATTTTTTTTTTCATAAATGTACCTTTGAGGTCTTTCTTGCAATGATGTATATTGCAGAGGCTTCTACTATGTGGTGATGCTGAACTGATATCAGACCCATGTAGCTATCTGGCTTGCTATGCTGAGTTTGAAGACATTAACGTGTCTAAAAGATTCACACTTGCAAGCTGAATAGAAACTGTTTCATAAATGCTCAGAGTTTGTGTTTAGATCTAGTTTCTTATTCCTGTCTTTCACTGATGATAGCAAATAGCTTGAAATCATGATCTGAAAGTGGAATTAAAGTTAGAGATAGTGAATGCTCGCTCTGACGTTTATGTAAACAGAAAACTACGCTTGATGGTGTTTTTGGTAGAATGCCATCTGTTATCATAAATACAAGCATTAGCAAGTTTTTTAACTTGTGTTTTTTTCTTGTTTTTCATATATATATATATATTAAGAAAATAACTTTTATTCACATAGATGCATTAAAAACATAAAAAGTAACATTTCTTTAGCTTTCACAGTACTATTGGTATTACATGACTAAAAATAAAAGTGAGAGGCAAAGAATCATTGAAATAAACTTGCAAATAACACCCACTTTTTTCTCAATGTCAATTTATTCACTAGATAAAAAAGATCATTTTGGATATTACAAATGAATTGGCATTAATACAAGAAAATAAACATTACTTAAAAAATTATTTTTAAGTAATTCTTCATTCTAAGCTTTTATTTTTGCTGACATCATACTAAGAATACTTATAAAGTTGAAGAAAATTTTATTTTTTATGTTTTATTGCATTTATGTGAATAAAAGCATTTAAAAAATTACGTTTTTAATTTTTTTCTTTAAGCTTATTCTAAATTTAGGTAATTCTTTCAACATAAGCATAATAATTTGGAACACAACAATGCAAAACTTTTATTAATATTTTTGAAACTTCAGAAAAGATTAACTATTTTAAAATTCTCAAATTTTATTGCTTTAAATAATTTGTTTATAGTGAAGTCATACATTTTAAAACAAATGTATTCAAAGTATGATATGACACTTTTTGCTTCCAATATATATGAATTTATCATGTTATTTATATTACTTTATTCTTGAGACATATATGAGAATGAGCAAACAGTCACCTCATATTGTAGTACAAAATATATCACATATCTATTCTCTGGTTATTGCCTATGCAATGACATTTTGTCTAGTATACTATTCAAGTGAATGCATTAAAATTTCAAACCTTCTAAATTTTTAAATTCAAACACACTTGCTTTTTTTTTTAAAAAAAAAATAGGCTCTAGATTATAGAATTATTATACTAAAATGATTTACACTACTAGATAAGAACTCTAAAATACATTCATTGGTAATATAAATGCTTACCAATACTATATGTCAAGTCCAAAATTATTATATTTATTTAATCCATGCACAGAGTTTATTGTTCACTAAGAAAAATGTCAAAAAATACTTAGAATATAATCCTATAATGCACAAAAAGTACAATTACACCATCACTATGGAACAGAACAAAAAGATGTTTGTGCAAAATTTATACTGGAACCAAAAGTTTACATGCAATAAATTCTCATGAAGGATGGATATCCATCACTATCATAAAGAAAAACTTGAAGAAATAACATAAGGAAACATCAAAAGAAAAATGATAAGTAATGTAATGTAACCATTGACACAACTCATAGATAGACAAACTAAAAAAATCTACAAACAATAGAATATCAGAACTTTTTTCAAAGTCATGATACATTATGGGAGTTTTAACATTTAGAAAGTCTAAAATTAAAATGCTCAAAAACACGAATTGAATTTATGAAACCCTACATAATGTATATCTGCTTTGTGTAGCAATATGACAAATAACACCCGCCAAACTATCTGGAAAATGAAGTTGAAACCAGAAACTAATGCTGAAGTTTGCCAGATTCACCATTGCCTGTCTTAATAATACCATGAAGAAAGAAATGAATAGTGCCAAAAGAACTATCCAAGACCTACTGATACTATATCCTTCGCAATATTACCAATATTACTGAATTTCCTTTCTAACATCAGGAATGTCCAAGGAGAAGAACTTCTATTTTTCAAATAACTAATAAAGACATCCAGAAATATATTAAAAGAATAATATTTGCAGGAAAACATGATTTGCAACTGTTTAAATAATCCACATGGTAAGATTTTATCATTATAGATACTATAAGACCTTAACTTAAGCTGAAAATATCTTTTATATTTAATATTTTGTATTCATATTAATAGTTGTGAGTATATATGCAATAGTTTTATATATTCCATATTAATAAATTAAGTTTTTTTTAAATTCATTTGGTTTGTGATTACTTCTCTAACTTATCCCAAACATCGTGTTTTTAACAGCCAATATTCTAATAAGATCCACAATCCTGAGAAATCATGCAAACCACTGGGGGATATGCAAGAATAGTGGTAATAATTTGTAAATAATAATAATTGGAAGTTAGTAAATTTTCCAAATGTTTACTTTCTAGTTAGAAGGTTTGGCATATAAGAGTTTCATTTTCTTTTTTGAAACTGAAAAACAAATAAAATACTTTTGGGAGGATTTGTACTTATGTTATAAATCATCATCATTGTTTGATTAATATTTTATATATATTTGAACTGAATCTGTTTACTTTCATCTAATATAGATATTTGGAATCAAAGATTTATTGTATATATAAAATATATCATTGTATGTCTTTGGTTTCTCGTCAAACCCATGAGCCATTACATATTTATCATTGCAATATATATATATAATTAAGCATTAAGTTTTATAAGAGTATCAAACTCTTCATATATTAGTGTTTGATTATTATTATTTTTTTTTTTTAAAGAAAAAACTTAACAAAAGTATATTGCAAACTAACTTACTTATTATTTAAATGAAACTTATAATTGAAACCTAGAAAATCATGGCATTGCTTAAATATATAAGAACAATTTTAAATTTGATATCAAAGTATTCAAAATTATACCATACTCAGCTCCATATCTAAGAAACTAGATTACCTACCTAAAATATTTTAGTTGCCTATCACTTTGGTAAAAAAAAATTTTAAATGTATAAAATTTCAAAAAAATATATTGAATTTTAATCTATTAACCCTTGATTTTAATACGTTATTATAATTTTAAATTGAAACCAAAAAATCTCTATATTACCCTCTTGTGAGTCTTACTTAAAACATTAAAAGTGAGCTGTACATTTGTCATCAAAATTATTCAACTCACTGATCCATATCTAAGAAACTACGGTACCTATTTAAAATATTGTATCCCATATTATTTTGCCTGTTAATTCTTTCTTATGTAAAGACATGAGGTTTATACTTCACTTTAATGATAGTAATATATAAAATTGTGTGCTAATATGCAGCTGAAAAAAGTTTTTTTTCAGCTAAAGTAACAAAATAAGGCTGAGTGCTTTCAAGAGTTGTAATACTCTCATACTCTTAGCTGGGATAAATTGTGAAGTAATGGAGTGTAATGTGCATAAGTATATATCTAGGGTTGTGAAAATTCAAATTTATGTAAAATTAGTGAGTGCTGATAAGTATCAGAGAATCCACTTTCTGGATAAAGGAAAAATGGATTTTTACAATTAATAGCTTGAGTAATATTGGCTGTGTAATATGTTTCCCTAATTTCCCCCCTTAAATTATCTCTCTCAATTTACTGAAATAAATAAATGCCTCATTAATTTTTGATGCTCAAAAAAGACAGCTGCAATCTGGTTTGGTAGCTGCCCTCTTTTATGTGTATTGGTGCTGTGACAATCATGTAGCCAAAGATGGCTCAGATTCACTAAAATAAATAGAATTACTCCTCATATGGGAACATTTAATTCCATAAACAGTGCAAGAGGTGAGCTTAGGTTTGTCCTTTGAATTATTTAGAAGCCTATTGGAAAAATGATAGTGTGGAAAGTGAGCCAATATGAAGATAAAGTATTTTCTTGAATATGTATGGTGAGGGAAGGAATATATGGGAAAAAAAATCATGGTCTGTCATTGAAGGGAGATAAAAGTTAATATTTTTGTAAAAGTGCATTTTGTTTTTTAGGAGGCTGTGTTTAAATCTGACATATATGAAGTCATTGGTGCATAATTCTATATTAATTTTACAGGAAGATTTATATTTTCACAAAAATTGGTTATGAAATAGAAATGATGAGGAGCCTGCTAGTTTGTGGGCTTGAGGTATGGTGCATTCTGGATGTGATAAGCCACATACTTTAAAATATTTAATTTGCATAGAGTAGTTAAGGTGGAGAGACTTCCTGTGTATTTTGAAACAAATCTTAATGCAAATATGAATCTTCCCATAAAATTAACATAGAATTATACACCAATGACTTCATATCTGTTGGATTTAAGCACAGCCTTCTAAAAACAAAATAAAACCCTTTTACAAAAAGATTAACTCTAACCCCTCCTCCAATGAATGGCCATGATTTTTTCTCCCATATATTCCCTCCCTCACCAAAACATTCAATAAAATATTTTCACCTACATATTGCCTCATTTTACACACACCCCTTTCTCCAATAGACTTCTAAATAACTCAAAGGACAAATCTGAACTGCACCCTTGCACTGTTTATCTGCACCCTTGCACTGTTTATCAAATTAAATGTTCTCATACCAAGTGTAATTCTATTTATTTTAGTGAATCCCAGCTGTCTTTGGCTACATGATTATTATAGCACCAATATACATATAAGAGGGCAGCCACCAAATGAGATTGAAACTCAGTCTTTTTTGAGCATCAAAAATTAACCATGCATTTGTTTACTCTATCTTCAGCAGCCATTCAGTAAATTAAAAGAGGTAGATCAAGGTGAAAAATTAGGAAAGCATACTATGTAGCCAATTACATTCATGCTATTAATCATAAAGACTCATCATTCCCCTCTCCAGAAAGTTGATTATCTGATACTTATCAACACTTTCTAACTTTACATAAATTTGAATTTCCACAACACTATATATATATGACAATAGATGGCATTCTACCAAAAACACCGTCAAGCGTAAGTTTGTTTACATAAACGTCAGAGCAAGCATTCACTATCTCTAACTTTAGTTCCACCTTCAGATCATGATTTCAAGCTATTTGCTATTGTCAGTGAAGGACAGGAATAAGAAAATAGATCTAATCACAAACTCTGAGCATTTATGAAACAGTTTCTATTCAGCTTGCAAGCGTGAATCTTTTAGACACGTAATGTCTTCAAACTCAGCATAGCATGCCAGATAGCTACATGAGTCTGATATCAGTTCAGCATCACCACATAGTAGAAGTCTCTGCAATATATATCATTGCAAGAAAGACCTCAAAGGTACATTTATGAAAAACAAAAAAACACAAGTTAAAACTTGCTAATGCTTGTATTTATGACAATAGATGGCATTTTACCAAAAACACTCAAGATTGAAATCATGATCTGAAGGTGGAACTAAAATTAGAGATAATGAATGCTTGCTCTGACGTTTATGTAAACAAACTTACGCTTGATGGTGTTTTTGGTAGAACGCCATCTATTGTCATAAATACAAGCATTAACAAGTTTTAACTTGTGTTTTTTTGTTTTTCATAAATGTACCTTTGAGGTCTTTCTTGCAATGAAATATATTGCAGAGGCTTCTACTATGTGATGATGCTGAACTGATATCAGGCCCATGTAGCTACCTGGCTTGCTATGCTGAGTTTGAAGACATTACATGTCTAAAAGATTCTCGCTTGCAAGCTGAATAGAAACTATTTCATAAACGCTCAGAGTTTGTGTTTAGATCTATTTTCTTATTCCTGTCCTTCACTGATGATAGCAAATAGCTTGAAATCATGATCTGAAGGTGGAACTAAAGAGATAGTGAATGCTTGCTCTGACGTTTATGTAAACAAACTTACGCTTGACGGTGTTTTTGGTAGAATGCCATCTATTGTCATAAATACAAGCATTAGCAAGTTTTAACTTGTGTTTTTTGTTTTTCATATATATATATGCATACTCTCACTTCATTATTTCACAATTTACTCCAGCTATGAATATGAAAGTATTATAATTCTCAAAAGCACTCAGCCTTATTTAGTTGCTTTAATTGGAAAGGAAAAAAAAAACTTCTTCAGTTGTGTATTAGCACACAATTTTATCTATTCTTTCTTATGTACAAAATTTGAACCAATTATATTGGATTTAAATATATTAAAACTCAATTTTGAAATGTTTCTTTACTTGAAATATAAAAGTGATTAGATCCTGTATAGACAAACTTACAAACAATTGAGCAGAGAATGTAACTTGAATAAAAGCATTTAAAAATATAAAAATCACAAATTTTCTCATATATAAATTTATAAAATTTAAACTGATGTTACCTTTAGCAGAATAGCATAATTGGTTAGTGCATTATATTAAATTCAGTAATCATGAATTTAGATATTACAGGTTCAATTCCCATGTTAGCATTATGATAGTTGTGTTAACATTCTCTATATAATAGGGAGAATTAGCACTTAAAACATTATGTTTTATACTTAACCATTGTGTTATTATTAATAATTAAATGTATTTGGAAAAATAAATTTTGAAGTTTAAAAAAAATCATTTTGATATTTCAATTAGATAATAGAAATGAACCAAGTTTTGTCTTTCATTATTCATGTGTAAAATCTTATGTATTTTAAAATGCTTTTATTGAAGTTACATTCTCTATTTGTTTGTTTGTAAACTATTGTAATTATTTTTATTATTAAAGTTAAAATAGAATTTTTAAATTGAGGTTAGGTGACATAGTTTCTTAGGTATGAAACAGATAGCAGAAACATTTTGAATATTTTGATATCAAATTTAAAAAATTGTTCTTAGAACTTTAATACGTTTCAAGTAAGATTTGCAAGAAGATAATTTAAAGATTTGGGTTTCAATTTAAAGTTATAATATCATTTTAAAATTGATGTTTAATAGATTTAAATTGAATATAATTTTGTATTTTTTTAAAAATCACTACCAAAATAATAGGGCAACATGATATTTTAGGTAGGTGACTTAGTTTCTTAGATATGGAATAGTGGATGGGAAAGTGTTGAATAATTTAATATCAAATTTAAAAAATTGTTTTTGTGAGTTTAATATGTTTTAAATAGTATGTCTGATTTTCTTGATTTCATTTAAGTTAGAATAAGAAAGTTAGTTTACAATATTTTTTTGTTAAGCTTTTTTTTTAAATAAAAAATTCAAATAGAAAGAAAAAATGTCAAATATTTTACAACAGAAAATTAAGTTACTGACTCCTTTATTATGCATATATAACTATTATAATGATCCAGAGAAAGAGCTTAACATGATCTGCACTACAGGGTGCCATCTAGGCATTTGAACCTAGAAAAATTTATAAAGTAGGCAGATACGTAAGTAAAAAAAAAAATTTAAATTTTGATTCCGGTCATTAGCCCAAGTCACTAGCTCAGGGAGTAGCAGAGATTTAATAATATAATATCTTATCTAATTATATTTCAATATTAAAAAATAAATAAAATAAGCCACTGCCAGTAATTAACATACAAACATTTATTTACGCACATATATATATAAAATTTAACATTATTATTTTAGTATGTTTATTTTAGATTTTAATTTGATTTTATAATTTAAATTTACATTTTAATTGTTATAATATTATAAGTTTACATTTTAATTAAGTTCGCACAGATGGATTTATGAAAGTTTGTTTTATAATGGTGAGTATAGATCGGTTACATAGATTACACGGTTAAAAACATTTCAAAGTAAACATAAACGATCAAAATACAAAATCATTGATAATGTCAATTGCATAGGGAATACAAGAAACCCAAATGGTGTTCATCATAAGACACCGCATTAACACCAATAACTTAAAAGACATCTGAATAAATACATCTTAGATACTCACCGTAAGGTATCAGTATTTACCGAATGTCTATATATTTTGATCATCCATGAAAACCCAAAACATAATTAACCGATAACCAATCCATGCAAGCATCTATAAACAACTTAAATTTAATGCATTTTTATTTAGTGTCGAGTATAAATAGACTACATAGATTTGCATTTGAAAGAAAATATTCTATCCTTATTTAACCTTAGGCCAAAAGTTCGCAGTCGAATTAATGCTAATTCATCTGATATATCGATGTATTCAATGTAATAGGAAATACGGCAGCACAAAAAGTTAAGAGAAGAAATTGCCTCTTGTCAGATAGGAATACATACATCTATCTGACAAGAAGAGCAATAAAAAAAACTCCATAGAAAGGAATTGCGGTCTCCGACTTATAATTCCTTCCATAGGCAAACAGGTGAGTGCGGCGTATACAAACGATTCTGCCCGTAGAAAATCTTGCATTACATCTACTAACTACACCAATATATCCAATCCATTGACCCAATTTAACTACGAAACAAATAACCTAAGATTACCCTCCCCTAATATAACTTTACAAATCTATATAGCCATTCACGCCCGACTTAAGTTTAATATTTATATAACTAGTTTAATGAAAACCAGAAATCATAATAAAACTTAAAGAACAAATAAATAAATAAATGGAAATGATTTACAAAAGAAATACATTAAATGAAATTATAACTAATTAATAAATAACGTTGGTCAGATAGGATTCTATTTCTTAATTATTTTAAATACGGAAAGTTTTTAATTTAATGTTCATAATGTTTCAAAATGTTTTTAAAGTTCTTACAATTTTTTTTCAACGTTCCTCTTTATTCATTGCATGCCATTTGGAATCCACATTAAATCCCTCGATGATCCTGTTGTCCTCGGTATAAGAAAAGCGATGTTTCATTTTTCCATTTTTATAACAACTGAAGGAATTGAAAGTGTGTCTTTCAATCCCTTCACCTCCAACTCTCCGACTTAACACATCTCAGTTCTTTCTTAATAATCCCTAATAATTTCCAACTTTTCCTTTTATATTAATCTTAAGGATTGACTCAACATTACATCATCGATGGTGGTGGTCTTTTTGCTGAGGTCCGATTCCATAGGGATTTCTTTTTATTTGCTAAAAGTTTCTATTGTTTTCCTATCTGACCGTTGTTTATACATTTAAATGCCCAAGGGCTTATTCACTTGGACTAATTAAAATAATCATTTCCATAACATTAATTAACCTGTTTTCCAAATCCAAAGATATATTTAAAGATAAATTTAAAGATATAATATTATCTCCAAATCTTTTTAAAATTTAGTTTTAAAATACTTTTTCTTTAATAAAGTTTTATTTTAATAATTTTTCTCATCTGTGCGATTTATATATATATGAGTTTAAGGTAGAATTTATTTTCAATTTTTCTGTCTTAAAAAAAAAAAATTTTAAATGCGAACTTTTTATTTTAATGTTTAATAAAAAAAATAATGTAACGTCATCTGTGCTCGTTACACTATATACGCATACTAAATATGATATATATATATAAGGAGTATATAAATTAACTTAATGCAGATATCTTGTAATATATATATAAACTATAGTTGTGTCAAATTGATTTAAAGTAAAATTATGCAAATTAAGGATAGTTCATTTACAATATCATTCTGATTAGCTTGCTTTAAAAAATAAAAAATTAAAATTTCCAATCATATGCAAAATGTCAAACACTTTTCAGTTAAAAGATTTAATGGTTTATTATACACATATTATGATATATACATAAAAAATATGTGTTTTAATAATCGTGCTAACTAATAGCATAAATATCTAGTGAAATATATATAGCAACTATAAGTGTCAAGTTGATTTAAAGTTCAATATAGTTTTAAATTTTTGCTTACTGTGCCAATGCTAAAAACTTTAAAATAAATAGATATACTTTTTATCATGTTAAAAGCTTTTATTTGTCATGCAGGGATTGATTCAATTAATTTCTGGACCTCTCATGCTTTTATTGCAAATTAAATTTTAAATCCCCATTTGGAGTTAAAGAAATAATTATTATTATTTTTCTTTTTAGAGCACAGTAAAATAAAAGCATTTAACATAAAAAATATTTTATCTCTATTTGAATGACTTATTATTCTTTTAAGATTGTAGATATTATTGTACTAAATATTATGGAAGTGCAAAGATTAATTGCTAGTAGTTAAAATATGGAACTAATGAAAACCATGACAATTCAGAATGCATTAAATATATTTTCACATATATTAATATTACATAACATATAATTAATAACTGGTGTCAATTGAATATAATTCTATTTATTTGCTGAATAAAATGTTTAATATTTGATAATTGTAATATTTTATACAAAATAATAGTCCAAAACTTATATGTAATGTGATAAGTGATTGTTCTTTATAAAAAGATTGCAAACCATAGATACAAAATTATTTTTTGCTGACATTCATAAAAGAAAGTTCAATCTATTAATTATTTGTGAGCCACCTATAAAGTAATTTTCATACCTCCTCCACTTCTCTACTCTCTTTGTCTCACAATTTATTTATGTAGTTTCATAAAAATTCCACAACTACAATATTTACTCTTCATTGTGCTAAATTGTTCATTATCTGAATTGATATGCTGAAAACTTCTCTTAGATAATATTTTAATTACTTTTTTCTGTTTTTGTAATATCATTTCTTCTTAAGTACCTTATAAAATTTACCTTCTTGTAATTTATAGTATTTAGAAACAAGTAAATAAATCAATTAACTATGATTCAAATTAATCATTAAAATTCAACCTAATATATTTGACCTTTTCAATTCTCGAATATCAGAGTAGATACTTAGTCCAAATAATTTAAAGATATATATTTGCATTGATCAGAAAATTAGAAAAATCTAATCATGGATTAAATGTTTTCTCATTGAAAAAGAGATGTCTAAAAGTTATGCTTGAAGATTGAAGAAGAAGAAAATATTTAATTTAATAATTTTAGAAATGTTTAAATTCACCTCATTAAACTACCATTAAAAGAAAAATCAAGATCTGCACAGACTGATTTATACAGAGAGAGTTTGCAAACAAATATATCATAAAAGCAAATAAAACATATGCAAACTCATTTTTGATATTTATTAAGAAGTATAACATTTGAAAGCTATTTTTTTCTTTTGTGTCACATGAGTTTCAACATCAGTATACATATTTTGTGGATAAATGGATAGCATCTGAACTCATGAAATTCTGATACAATATGGAATCATTTCTAATGAGATTAAAAATTTTATAGCTTAAGATCCCATCTCATCAGTTTTATATTATATTTATTTTTGCTGATAATTTTTTTGATTTGTGTTTGTATGAGTAATATAACTTGTGTAATTAATTTAAACCTTTTTAATGGTAAAGTTACCTATAGATTTTACTAACTACAATTAAAAGATATCTTATTCAATGATTAGGTTATATTTGTCTAAATATATATAACTATATTCTTGTGTTGTTTTATTGTTTAATTACTCCCATAAAAAATTTTGTGACAATATAAAAGTAGTAAGCATATATTAAGTTTTAAAGTTTTATGTTGCTATCAATAAAATAAATTTACACATTGATGATAATAAAATTAATGCTTATTTATATTTTTAGCAGAATTTGAGTTTTAGTTCTTTAACCAAGAATTTACATGTATCTGCAGCTATATAAATTGTTATGCAAATATACAAAACAATATTAATAATAATCAAATTATGTAATATATATACCTTATTAAAATGAAACCAGCCAAAATATTGTGCATAATCTAAAATGAATGTATTGGGGTATAGGGGAAGATTAGTGAAACTAAGTGTCCTATACTGTATATTGCAGAAGCAAACCAAAAGACATTAAAAATTTACATTAAATATATTATGCTTAGTAAATGGTGATAATTAAACTAATAAAGGAAAACAGCTTTAAAATCACTCACCACAATGCAAAGAGTTTTAGAACAACCTCATTAAAATATACTTAAGAAAAAGGTATTACAAGACTTGTTGTCAGGTGATATTTTAACTATTTTGTATTTTTATTCTATCACCTAACTAAAAATATATGGATACCAATTTATTGATCAATATTAGATGGCTATCTAAGCTGAATGTGGTCCAGGGATCTTGAAAAAAAAATCTGCATGATTAAACTTTAAAACAAAAAATCCCAAGTTTTACTTGGTCTGAATTCATACACTAACTTGTGAATATATCAGATAGATGTGCTAATCACTACACTAAGAAATCGTTCTCAACTTATATGTATGACTACATATTTGTAGACTTAATGATCTAGTGGTGGTGCTTCACTTGTCATTCTCATGATGTGATTTTAAATCTGGATCAGATAAAATTTTAAACATTTTTTCAGATTTCAATAAGACAATTTTTTTTTTTTTCAGATAGTTTACTCGCTTAAGCATCCAATATCAGTCAGTAGGGTGGAAAATGGCTTAATTAGACAATTAGCAAGTCTGATGAGTTAGATCTTCTTTATTATTGCCTGCAGTGGTCTATTTAGAGACTGATTGGGTTTCTATTTTTTACATATATATTTAATTTTACGTTTTTTCATATATAAACGTAATTACCATTATTTAGCATATGAAATTATTTGTTTTTAAAATTAAATAGAGGCATTGTTATTTTAAGAATTTATATCATTTGTTTATTTCTTTGTTTTTATATTACTTTGTTTGTTTCCTTTTTTTTTCTTTCTTTTAGAAAAATATCCGGCATATAAAGATCGTACATCTAAAATAAACAACATATATTGTTTCAAAGCCATTCTGCAATTCTTAATAACGTTTTTAATATCAAAATCTATATTTAAGTTTATTATTATTAATAACCGTATAAAGTATTTAAATAAAGACTTTGATATTAAAATATTTTATCTTTCAAAAATTATTTTTAATTTTCTATATGGATATATTTTTTAGCAAACTTATTTATATTTTTTTAAGAAAAAAGATACACTTGTTATTATAATAAAAATATATCAACATAGCGTGCATAATGATTAATAATTTGATTTACTGGTGATTCATTCAGAAAAAATGTTAAAACTATGTTAATTTACATAATAAATAAGCAAAGATTTGATGTCTAAATTTAAAAAAAAAATGTAAAAGATAAGTACAGCTTATGTTTACTTATTTTTATTTTCGTAATTGCATTATTTTCCTTTATTTTTTCCGTGCATCTGCTTAATTTATAATTTAATAGTAGTTTATAATTACTTTTTAAATATGACTTACTATTTTTTTATTCATTTATCAAATGTTCAATGGCACAAAATATTAAGGATATTTGAGCCTTAATGTCATAGACTAAACACAATATTTCTATTCAATCGTACAGATTAACATTTTTTTTATATATATATATTGCAGGCCTTGCTTTTGGGCTGACAGCTGTGAATATTTTTTTCTTAACTTTGCATTTTTTAGTTTTTAACTTTTTTTATTATTATTTATAACTAAATTCAAAATAGAGGATTTCTTCTATTTTGGATTTTGACTGTAATTTTTAATAATCTTTTATTTAATAAATTGTAGCTAAGCATAAACTCTCATTATTCTTTATTGAATGAGTGTGAAACGTAATTAAATAACTTTAATAAATAATTCTTTTTTTTTTTTAAAAAAGCATATATGTATTGAAATCAATTTAATTTATCAAAGATAATTAATCATTCAATATATGCTTATAGATATCCATCTACCTCTGCTGCCGACGTATTTATTTTATTTCACGAAGTTCTTCATTTTTAAATTTTGGATTTGTATGTCGACATTTAAATCAATACTTACTTCACTGAAAGTCAATTTAATTTTAATTTTTCTTTTTGGTATGTTTGCAGAGATAATCTCCCATCTTATGAGTTTGGCAAGTATAAGCTGACAGAAATAGACAAAATTTCTTTTTATCTATATATTATACTGTCACATATTGAAATTTATAGTAAATTTCACACCCCCTCCCTATAACAAAGAGGCATCTGTATTTTTTATCTTAGACTTTATTCTATTAAACCCCGTCCTTGTTTATTTTTGCTATATTTTTGATGTTTAATTATTAATCATAATATTGGCAACAGTAGTATAATTACTATTGCATAATATAATGTGACATTTCATAATAATCATATCAATAGCAAACAAACTACTTCTATGTATTATAATAAAACTTTTATGAGTATAGATATAGATCATATTTTTGTAATGAGTTTATAATGACACTTAACAAGAATAATGATGACAAAAAGAGCATAGTATCTTTTATATCAAATGTTTGTTTACCAAATTCTTTACTTTTATCTTTTATTGGGAAAAAATATAATCTTTTATATATTAAAAATATCATTATCATATAAAATACATTTTACACTGAATCAATTGATAGGGATTATGAAGGTATTTCTCATGTAGTCTCAAATTATCAAAAATAAAGTACAGAAAATGACTATAAATTGAAAGAGATATATAAATATACCCAAATGATAAATGTTGAATTTTAATTATCAATCATTTTTAGATATTTTTGTCTGTCATTGGACATTCATTTTTAGATTCTATATTACTTACAAAGTTTACATTTATTTTATTAGTCACAAAAAAATGAATGTCAAATATTTTATTAATCAAGTTTCTAATAATACAGTCCTTGTCATATATTTTTTGTGAATCTATTATTAACAAACATATTCTTATTCTCAACACATTCTGCAAGAATATTCCATGTTTTAGTTATATGGTCAGATTGAAAAGTCAAATCAGCACTTTCAGCATGTGGCAGCTTTTTAAATTTTATACAATAGCAGTTGCTCTGGAAAAATAACTTCAATTTTTCTAACAATATGTTTGGAATAGATCTTATTTTTTTAGTGCCACTATAGTTTTAAATTTAGAATGCACCTATATATCTAAAATTAACCAAATATCTGTGATGTGATTTTCTTCTATTGTAGTAAATAGTTTCTGAAGAAATCTACAAAAAATAGTGTCATCAACAGGAATTTGCAATGAACTGTTTACATGTTAGTCTATGAATATTTATTGTCACAATCAGAGAAATGTTACATCTGCCTACAGTTGAAATGATTATGTGAGCAGGTGTATTAACCCTCGATCATATCTTTTCTCATCAAATGTAGCAATTAAAGGTTGATTCATCAACAAATATTATTTTTATGTGATTGTGAGGCTTCTTGAGTGAAAAATGATGCGTACAACTTTTGTTTCCAAATTGTTTCAGCAAAATTTAATTAGTGTACTGGTAGTGTTACATTTTTTAAAGTAATTTATAGACCTTTCAATGTATAGTTAATTAAAAATGTGCTTAAGTTGACATATTCACATTCCATAATCTTATAACAAATATTGTTTAATAGTAAGCATGGATTTTCTTCTATCAGATGTTCAATTTTTTGTAATATCGATGCAGTTAATTTAAATTTTTTTTGCCACCATGGATTTTTTTCACAACTACTTCACCATCATTGTTGAATCGAGTTATTATAGAGAAAGCAGTTTTTTTTATTGATTTTTGCTACTTCAGCCAATTCAACAATCAATTTACCTTCTCCTTAGCATTTTATTAAAATTTACTTTTTATCATTACTTATGTGGTTATATGGAGGTCTATTTGGGTTGATGACTGGACTTGTTGAACTTGATGCAGGTGTTGATGTTTGTGATGAATTGGATCTTATGATTCATTGACCGTTTCAAAATTGCTGTCTATTCAGAGGCAAATCTGATTCACTACACAAAGTGTCACTCATTTTTGATTAAATTTTAACTTTGTTCTGCTTACAGAAATATGATTTGGCAGAAGATTTTTCCATTTCAGGTGGGGAGGGGATTTATTTTTATTTCAATGTCGAATAGATTGTTTTACTGTTTTTGTCAATAAAATTTTTTAAAAAAACTGAATTTGGTGTATAAAAAAACTGATGATGATTTGCAAAAACCTGAATATGATTTACAAAACCTGAATTTGGTTTACAAAAACCTGAATTTGAGTAAAAAACTTGTCCAACCATTTGTATCCATAAATGCTTAAGTAATATTATGTCTTTTACACTAGCAATGCTAACATAAAATTTAAAACTATTGTAATAGTGATGTGTGAAATATCATTCTAAAAGTGAAAAGACTTTAAAAATAAAAATGCAAGAATTTCAGAAGTAGGAATGCAAATAATAGAATTCTTGTAATCATTAAAAATATATATATTATAAGTATTTATAAATATGCGACTTTTTTTCGCATGCATTAGTGAAGCTATAATTATATTATAATGTGTAATAGGTCTGCTTAGCGCTTTCGAGATTTAATGTTTGAATCTCATACTCATAGCTTTGTGAATGAAGACTGTTGTGATTTATTGTACACATATGCAAATGAGTTTGAATTTTTAATTAGTTAGTCCATTGTTTGGAGAGAGCAAAGCATGCCTCTCTTCATTTGCATATGTGTACAATAAATCACAACAGTCTTCATTCAGAAAGCTATGAGTATGAGATTCGAACATTAAATCTCAAAAGTGCTAAGCAGACCTATTACACATTATAGTATAATTATAGCTTCACTAACGCATGTGAAAAAAGTCGCATATTTATAATTACAATTTTTACTAGTGAAGAGAAAAACAATTTATTATAAGTATTTTTTCAAACTGCAGATTACTAAACTCACAAATGATAGTTCTGTGAATAAAATAAAACTTCTGTACCAACAAATGACTTTGCTTAATTATAAACAATACATTTTTATACCCCTAAAATTTTTCAATTGAAAAGTTAAATAATTAATGATTTTTTATATTTAAATTAATTATGCACAATATATTTTTTTCTGTTTTATTCTGTTTTTTAGACTGTTTAATGCCATTTGAGTTTAAAGCAATGTCAAAAGTGAATTATTGTTTCTTTATTTACTGATATGTAAAAAAAAATCTCTATACAGATATTACTAATAGGATAGTTGAAGACCAAACTAAGTTTTTTTTAAAGATTACAAAAAATTTATAGTAAATATTAAGGATTAAAAAATATGAATATTTTTCTGAATAAAATATGACAGAAATAAAAGAGCATTAAATTTATCTGGTTCACCATTAAGGAGCAATATCATGAATATATAACTGATATTATATCTTTTTTAATTCAGACAAAACCATAAAAATACCCTACAAATTTTTATGATATCTATGCTTTATTATAATAATATACATAAATTTTAAAATAAAAAAAATTAAGAAAATTAATTGAAATGTAGTAGTCCACTCACAATTAATAAACAATTTGATTTTAAGTTTTTGTAAAACATTTGAGATTGCAAATAACAAATTTTATATAAAATGTTTTTATATTTATGATGTAATTTACAGAATATCCCCACCCCCAGACCGGTTTCCTCTACTGGCATCCTCAGTGAGGTACTAAAATATTCAAGCATTAGATTAAAAATACCAGGACAAGCCACCACTTTATCTAATGTATAACTATTAAGTAGAAAATCTGAAAATTTCAGACAGCCATGTGTCTTCCAATCCAGCTATCTAACTTAAATAGCCACATGGGACTGGACATTTGTAAATACAAGCTTATTAAATTAGGTCATGTGAAATCTGATTTGATTTTTTTTTCATTTGATTTTTTGCTATTAAGGCTTTGGTGATTTTATATTGCTACAGCTATTAATATATGGTATATCTGAACTTAGTTCAGTCCCATATGGCTATTTAAGTTAGATAGGCTGGATTGGAAGACATATGGATGTCTGAAAAATTCAGATTTTCTACTTAATAGTTATACATCAGATGAAGTGCTGAGTTTGTCCTGGTATTTTTAATCTAATGCTTGAATATCCTAGCATCTCACTGAGGATGCCAGTAACAGAAACCGGTCTGGAGTTGGGGATATTCTGAAAAGCTTGTTAAGAACTTATTTTCTGAGCTCTATATATAACATTTGTAAATATAAGCTTATTAAATTGTCATGTGACATCTGACTTGATTTTTTTTGTAATAATGTAATTTAAAATTTACACCTATTAAATAGTAATAAATTGAATGTAAGTACATTCATATATAGTTATATTGAAAAGATGAATAAATATGGACATGGATATATTCACTGATATATGTCATTTTTATTTTTTCATTTTAATGTATTTTCTTATTGCAGAATTTCATCAGTTAATCAAATTAGTCATCTTTGTGGAAGTTTAAAAAAATAGTGCATGCTATGTATGTATGTGTTTTGTTATCTTGTAGATAGTTTCCTGCAATTTAAACTGGCAAGCTGATGAATAGTTTTTGATATAACAAAATTTTGATGAAAGCTATATTTTGGAAAATCCTTTTTTATTAAAAAAAGTCATGGACATTTTCATTAAAATTCAGGATTGTTAAAATAAGCAAATGAATGGATTGAGTAAAATTTTAAATATTATATTTTTAGATTATGTTAAAACATTACTTTATTGCAAAAATATTTTTAATTATAAAAAATATATTTGTGTTTTTACTTGTATTACATTTTAAAATATTAGTTTGTAAACAAAATTAACCAAATAACTATATATACAACATATATGTTTTTCTTGGAATTTTTGAATGTATATATAATATATAAAATATTAAATCACACTACATGCAATGTGATGCACTGTGACTTTTCCTTTTTCAGAGTCAGGAATCTTTCAGCCAATACACCCAGAGAAACCTGTAACTTAGCTTTCCTTCCCATTCCCTGCCCTAAGTTTTCCACACATTCTATTCTATTCTGTTCTATCTCATTTTCACAATATAATCTTTGCTAACTCCATGGCCTTTACATCTAAATCACCTTTATCTTTTCCCAAACCAAGCATAAAAACCAAGAACCCACTTTCTGTATAATCACTTGTTTATATTTATTCTTCCACAGCTTCATTATTTGTATCCCTTCTGCTTGCAGGCATTTACCTTCAATTAACAGAAGCTTAATATTTTCTATGCCTTCCTTACACAACTTGCAGACTAAATCACTCGTATTTTTCCATTTATGTGTATATTCCCTTGTTTCTAAAGATCCTGTTTGAACCTTAAACAGTAAACTACTTTTCTTTCTATTATCATAAATTAACTCACACCCAATATTCTGTTTATTTCCATATATATGTAAACTCTTTTTACTCTCCATATTAGTTCTCCATCTCTCTAATTTAAAATTCAAAACTCAAGAATCTAAGGACTCAAGTTTGAATACTGTGCTAATACTGTCATTGGTCAGGCCAACAACACCTGAAGAAGAGGGGATACTAATATCTCTTGAAACATGCATATACTAACCTGTTTGAAGTGCTATTACTATCAGTTGAATGTATTTGGAATATTGAAATAAAGTTAAATTTTTCTAAAGATATTCAACACATATATTAGATGGTGGAAATAGTCCAATATAAAAATACAGCTAGACCACCATCATCACAAACCTCCAGGAAAATAATAATATAGTTGTGCCATCAATTTTTCTATTTCTTCACCTGCTTCTTTTAAGATATCAATAACAATTCTTATTTTCTAGAAATTTTTCCTTTTTAGAAATTAATTGCAAATATCACCTCTTCATTCAAAATGCTTTGAAATTTATATGCAAAAATTATTTTGGTTACATTGTTTTGTTTTGTTTTTTTATTACTCTATAATTTTCTATAAATCTCTTCTTCACAATTGATAATGTTGTCTTTATTTTTAGTAACATTACCATCTTTTTTTTCATTGTTAAAACAACTTTACTCCCAATATCAAGATACACTTTTGAAGCTTTTATTCTCTTCTATAGCTTTCTTTACCAATTCACAGATGTCTTTTTTTACATCATTAATTCTTTTTCTTTTGTACCATTTTACAGGTCTCCAGATATATAATTCCTTATAATGAATCATTTAAAAATACTTATATACTTTTTTCTTCTTTTCTTCATATATTGTATTATTTCAGTTGAAAATGTGTTGGAGAACTGTTGCTTTTTTATACCAGCTACATTTTTGTGGCAGTTCTTAATAATGTATTAGTTATCTTCTTATTGATCACAGTTAAGATTGAACATTATTAAAGTCTGTCAATATTTTAAAATGATTAACAAGTTATATTTTAAATTCATTGGAGTGATTCTGAATTTTTGGAATATCATTTATTATTATTGTTGTTTTTTAAAATAGTTTTGGTCTCTCTAGATTTACATTAACATGTATCTTACATCTTATTAATTTATAATCACTTCCTGTACTAAATCTATAAAAATACACACATCCTGTTAATCAAAATATAATCCATATTCATTTCCATTTAGCATTTTTCAAAGATAAAATTATTAATTTACAATTTTTCTTTTTCTGGAAATTTGACAATTTTGTCTTCTTTCTTATTTTCTGGCATCATAACCAAATTTACCCACAATACTTCCATCTTTTAACCATTTCTAATTCCAACATTAAAGTCTCCCATAACAATTTTAAAAAAATGTAATTTGGTATGATCAAAAGCATTTTGGACATGTATGTTAAGATCATTTACTTCTTCATCACATAAATAAGAAAGATATGAGAATAAATAACTTGTTGGGGTATAAACTTAAATTATCTGCATTTGGTATCTTCCATCAAGTTAAATCATTAATTCTGCCACTCTGTCTGATATACATTAATTTCCATAACATTATTCTTCCACTTTAATCTCATTCCACATGCATTTCCATTACTTAAGCTTATCTAGTAAAGTCATATCTACTTTTTAAATCAACTATCTGGACACTTGTTCTAACTTTACAAAGTTCATTAATGTCTCATTTAATATTAGATAGTTTTCCTCCAATTTATGTATTCTTTATTTACATGAAAATGATCAGCAGTTGTTGTAGATAGCTAAATAAAATATAATCAAATGGCTGTCTTGTTTTGCTATATATATATTATAACAGGGGGAGAGATCTAGAATCTTACTGTATCTGCCATACAGGGCACCACCAGGTCATTTGAACCTGGAAAATTTATATAGTAGGCAGATACTTAAGATCCAATTTTATTTTATTATAGACCATTAGCCCCAGTCACTAGCTCACAGAGCAGCAGAGATAATGTATACTTTATTTTTAAAGAAACAAAGATAATAAAAAATAAGAATAAGCCACTGCCAGTTTAACTATACACAGAAACATTTATTTTGCACATATATAAAATTTAGAATTATTTACTTTAGTATATTTACTTTAGAATTTAATATACATTTTAACTTTTTTATTTTATAAGTTCGGACAGATGAATTTATTAATATTTTATTAGAGTGTCGAGTATGGATAGACTACATAGATTGCACTCAAAAAATAAAATATTCTACATCCCTTATTTAACCTTAGGACAAACGTTCGCAATCAAACTAACGCCAATCTACCTGATAAATTGATGTATTCAATGCAGCATAAATACAACAGCACAATACCACACTGTCAGAAATATACATCTGAACAGCATGGTTATTGAGAAGAAATGTCTCTCGTCCAGTACAGGAATACTTCGTTGTCTAGTGAGAAGAATAAAGAAAAGTCCATAGGAAGGGATTGCAGTCCTTTTTGCCATCTTACTATCCCATGCCATAGGCTAAAAGACTGATCCAAGGAGCAGGGAATACCATCTGCTTCTGATGGTCAGTAAGATATAGGTCTTATTTTGCCCAAGTGCGGCATATAAGGTGATCCTGCACAGAGCGGATCTTCATGCTACATTTACTAATTACACCAATACATCCAATCCATTGACCCAATTTAACTGCAAAACAAATAACCTAAGATTTACCCTCCTTTAAACTAATATAACCTTACGAATCTATGCAACTATTCATGCTCGACTTAAATTTAATATGATTTAATTAAAAGTTTTAGCTTAATGTGAAAAAAAAACCAAACATAATAAACACTCAAAAGAATGGAAAATTTAAATTAATGGAAATGATTAAAAAAAAATACATTCAATAAAAATAATTATTAATAAATGATTTAGTTTGGTCAGATAGGAATTTCTATTTAAATACTGGAAAAGTTTTACAGTTAAAGTTCATTTAGTTATAGAGTTCTTACGGTTTTAAAGAGAAAAAGTCCATACTTTCTAGTTGCTTGTAATTGGATCCAGTGTTGTTTCTAATTCCATAGGTCCTTTGCTGCAGCTGGTATAGTTCTTTGCAGGCTTTTATTTCAGGACCCTGATGTCCTGGGGTCTGCAATCTAGGAAAACGATATTTCATTTCTTTTTTTAGAAAAACTGAAAGGATTGAAAGTGTGTCTTTTCAATCCCTTCTCCTTCAACTCTCCTGGACTTAACACATATAGCACATGTACTAAATTATTTCCATTCTTTTCCTTTTTATATTAAAATCTCAGATTGACTGGGCATGATGTCATGATGATGATGATCATTTCACTGTGGATCGTTTCCTGAGGGATTTTTTTATTGGCTATTCTGTTCTTATTGTTTTTCTCTCCTATCTGACCTTTAATTATAAATTTTGAGATGCCCAAGGGCTAGTTTACTTAAGACTAATTAAAAATAATTTCCATTTTTTAGCCTTTTACACAATAGTATTAATTAAATTTGTACATTCTTAAAGATATAATTTTAACTTTAAATCTTTTAAGTTTTTGTTGAAAATTTAGTTTTAAAATACTTTTTTTTTTTTGTAAAGTTTTCTTTTAATAATTTTCCATTTGTGCTATTTTTAATTCTTAAAAAAGAAGTTTTTATTTGTGAACTTTTTATTTTTAATTTCTAATTTTACTTATTATAATAATGTAACAGCATGTATACCCATTACAATATATATATATATACAATAATTCTTTATATCAATAATACTGGGTTTTACGTTTTGATGAAGATACCTAAATCCATGAAAATAGCAAATTTTATTATGACATGCATTTTAAAGCACATAATATCATAGTAATATTCATGCTTATATTATATATGCATTGTAAAGTAAAAAGTTGAAAAATGGAAAATTAAGCTCTCTTTTTAATTAATTTTTGGTGTTGCACTTGTTGTTTTATTTAATATCTTTTAGAACTCATGAATAACTGAAACTATAGGATGGAGATTACAGATATAAGGATTTACTCTATCTTTCTATTGGGATTATTAAAGCTTTTAGTTAAAGTGAATTTATAACATATTTACTTGAAGTCCTTGTGCATTGTATTTAATTGTTGTATGCTTACAAATAAATAAATTTCTTTTACTTGGCTTTAACAAATTTAATTTTTTAATATTTAATTTAATTAAAAGTTATAATAATCAGAATATTTATATAAAAACATTGAGTATCCACTTGATCCACAGAAGGTAAATAATATCTGAATATTTTCATAGCAATCTATATTCCTGGGTTTTCATTAATTTAATAAAGTTTTGAATTAACATATGATACAATACATTTCAAATTATCTTGCACAATCTGCTTCTATATTTTGCAAATTAGGAAGGGATAAACCATAAACAACTCATATGTGTCAAAGCACGTTATTTCTTGAATTTCTTTTGATTTAAACATTTTCCTATTTATTTCAAAGTATATATTTAGAGATAGAAGTTGATAAAATCTTTCTAAAGCAGAATACAATATATTTTTGTGTGTGTGTGCACACATATATAATTTTATATTGTTTTATTAAAACAGATGTTTAATGTCTATTACTAATAAAATAAATGTTTTTATGTATAAATATATTTCACTTCATACTTTTATAAAACCATATTTAAATATTATTTAAGTATGTGCTGATTTTGATGTTTCAGAGCTAGAAACACTTATGCAATGTTTTTAATTCTTTGTAGACTTATAAATAACTAAGTTTTTTTTATTCAACTTTAAGAAATTTGATTATTTAATATTTATGGAAAGTATAAATGTTTTAAATGTAATTTAAAATTTAAAAATTTATCAATGTGTAATTGATAAATAAAAAAAATCTAATAAATAGCATTGGCATCAAAATGACAATTTCTTTTTATTCTTGTTCTTTTAAAATATTTACCATAGGTGGTTTGACATAGTTTGGAAAAACATCTGACTGGAATTGGAAAGTCCCAGGATCGATTCTGTTGCTCAAACTTCCAAACAATAAAATAATATGCCTTTATTTTGAATTATTATACTTTGTTTTACTCAGCTTATTTAATATTTATGAGAGAAAAATCGACCTATATAAAAGCACTCTCATGAGCTTAAATTGAGTACTGACCCACATCAGCATTAAATAAATAACTATAGTATCTAGTTCCAATTCAGTAAATGTTCTGGGTTTTTTATTAATTAAATAAATATTTGAATTAACACATGATATAAAAATGTTTTTCCATTTCAAATTATATTCATGGTCCATGTCTTGCAAATTAAAAAGCAATAAAAACTCACCAAAGTAAGTCACTTTTTAAATTTCTTCAAATTTAAATATCTTCTTCTGAAGGTTTGTAATGATGGTATATTATAAGATGTGATATGTTGGACTATTTCCATCGTCAATGAGTTAATGTTGAAAGTATAGAAAATTTTAAACTTTATTTAAACTTTCCAAATACATCAACTTCTTAGTAATAACACACAAACAGACAATACAGATTAGTAATTACACAATGTTTCGAGTAGTAGTATTCTTTCCTCTTCTTCAGGTGTTGCTGGTCTATGTGCACAGTGACAATATTCATTTGGAAGTTGAACTCATACCTTTAGATTCTTGAATATTGAATTTAAGGCAAACGCTCTACCAACTGAGCTATTCTGTCAGTTGGTAGAGTGTTTGACTTAAATTCGATATTCAAGAATCTAAAGATGCAGGTTCAACTTTTAAGTGAATATTGGCACTGTGCATAAGGGCCAGCAACACCTGAAGAAAAGTGGAGAATAATACTACTCGAAACATTGTGTAATTACTACTCTGTATTGTCTATTTGTGTATTATTACTAACAAGTTGTTTGCAATTGGAAAGTTTAAATAAAGTTTAAAATTTTCTATACATTCAACATTCACTCATAAATGATGGAAATAGTCCAATATATCACATCCTATATTATACCATCATTACAAATCTTCAGACAAATATATATATATAGCGTTATTTAAATATCTTATTTATTTCAGAACACATACGTAGTTGGAATTGATGAATTTTTAAAAATACAATATATTTTCAAAAAGCGTTTGGATTTATAATTTTTTTTAGTAAGTTTGTGGTCAAAATATATAAATATAATTTTTATCTAATTCTACATGTCTAACATTTTATTTTGATAATGTTTTAGGTGTTGTTTATTTGTATTTTTTAATTATGAAATCATTTATTAATTTTATTTTTTAGAAAGTATAAAAGTGTATTGTAAAATAAAAACATTATTTGTTAAAACTTATTAAATATTAATTAAAATTCTGTTTAACTTGAAAATTTATTTTTTTAATATATCTCTTTGTTCTCTTAGTTTGAATTGATAAATGGCATTACTGTCTAATATCTTATATTTATTTCAATATTGCACTATAATTTCATCATTATTATTTTTTTATACTTTCATAGTTTTAAAATAAATTGGGTGTGGTGGAACATATTATGCCTTCAAGTGTGAAAAATTATTCAATTGAGTTAATCCTATCAAAAAACCTTCAGGATTTTTTTTTAAGCCATGAGTCATAACTTTTAAAAAACTGTATTTAATTTTATATTTTAATATAAAATTTGAATTACATTAAATATCTATTAAACTATATAATTTTGACATTTTTATATAAAGCTTGTTATTCAAATCTAAAATTGTTTGTATGTGTGTATATATGTCATGATAGAATATCTACTTCTGATATCGATAGTCTGGTTCAGTTGTAGACTGGATCAAATGTTTTCAGATCCAAATCGCAATGAGAATGTTTTTTTTTTCAATCACCATCCTATAATTTATCTAAGAAATAGGAATCTAACTCTTTTTAGCTAAAGAATAAAACAAAGATTAAAATAACTGTTCAAATCCTTATTACCTAGTCATTGTTAATTTGGTTATATCTTCTCTTTCACTGTTCCTATGTGAATAGCCATTAAAAGTTTTTATCTCCTATGGTGTCTATATATAATATTTGAAATGCCCAACGGCTATATTATTTCAGCCACCCTCCCCCTTTAAATAAAGTAAACCTGAATTTAAATTAGCGTGAATTTTAATATATATATATAATATCTTTAGAGCCAACATTGAAGAGGAGTTTCTTTGGAGTTGCTTTTCAATGGTCTGCAAAAATTCAGGTTTTCGTTATTTAAAAGAGGGGGGGGGTAGCTGAAATAATATAGCTATGGAGCATTTCAAATATTTTATACAAATTTTATGCATTGTGTCTATAGTCTGGTACAATCTGTTAATAAATATGTAAATCAATCATTTTTTTTGTCAGAAAAATATTTATGAATAAATAAACTTAAATCAAGACTCTCTAAAGTTATAGACTTATTGAAGTTTTCATGTACTGTATATTAAATCTATAATTTGATATGTTTATAATTTATTAACTGTATAACAATATATTCTAACAGTATTTAAAAAGGTCTTATCCAGGCTCCACTTGGATCGCTAAATGCAATGGTATTAAAAAAGTGTCTAAAACGTTAGATGCCAAATGTAATAGTATTTAATTATCGATCAAGGGAGCATGCAAATGAAAATCGATATTTCTTAAAATTATCTAACACATTTGATGTTAAATATAATAAATAAATGAAACATTTAAAATACTTATCTAATGTTCAGAGTAGTTAATATAATAATACATAAATATAAATAAAAGATTCAAGTTTTAGATGAATGTGGAACAAAATACAAGCAATTAAATCTCTTAGATGCCTTTGAGCATTCCATCATCAGATTTTCAATTGGATGGACGGCTGAAGAGTTGGAGTGTGGAGTGGATTGAAGCCTGACCATTAAAGTATGAGGTTTGGCTATCTTAATATATATCTGAGCAGTTATAGCATATATGTGTAGAGATGGTAATCTGGACCAACTGATGATTGCTGGTTTAGCATGAAATACGTATAGTGGTGATTATTTATCTTTTCAACATATATGTGTTCAAGTGTATCAGTGTTATGAGATAGTGTGGAGAGTGGTGGGTCATGTGAAAGTATGTGATCATATACCCTATATATTAGATTATTAAAATATGGTTTAAATTATAAAGGAATTTTATTTGAACTTCAACTATGTTTTTTTAAATAGATAATAAATATTTAAACTTTTCTATATTATTAAACTTATTTACTCCATAAATATCTTATTAATTTATAATATTATTGATCTTTTTAGATATTTCCTTAGAGAATTTGTTACCAGTCTTACAATATATATATGTAAAGATGTGAATAAACAATAAACGAATGTGTGTAATAATTTAAATATTAATGATCATGGAAAACCAGTTTAATTAACAAAAATGAAAATTGATTAATATAAACGATTAAAATACACTGTAGCTAAGTGTTGGTGGCTTAGCAGCAAGCAGCTGGTCAGGGTTCACATCCCGGTCAATGCATTTGACATATGAAATATATATATATATACTGTATATATGAGGGGATATCCAAAAGTAACTGGAATTTTATAATAAAAAATTCTTCACTTTGAAGGGTTATAAATTTAATTTCTTTCAAAGTAGTCTGGAAACTCTTGCAAAGTGATGCTTCTTAATTCCTGTGGCAGTTTTTTTTTAACACTTCTAACTCTACGGAAAAAAAGACATTTTTTCACTCTAGAGATTTAAAAAAGTCACACAAAGTAAGATTAAAAGAATATGTCTGCTAGATAAGCTGGGTCATGCTGAATTTAATTAAAAAGTGTTTCACACTCAAGACTTTGAGATATGATACTTTATTGGGGTAAAGCTTGCATTCTTCTCTTTGCCACAAAACATGAATTTAGATTTTACTGCTTCATGTATATGTTTCAGACACAACTTGCAGATAAAATACCTAACCATTATGAACTAAATATAAGAGGAAAATGTTGTTTGCTTTAAAAAAATCAGTGTTGTTTTGACTTTGGACTTCACTTCCCAAACTTTTAGAGACATGGTGGATTTAATATTTCAGTTAAACCATGCATAAACTTATGTTTTCTGAGATCAGCTTGATTGTAATCTGTTTTACACATTACAACTGTTTTTTCTGCCATTCTATGTAAACAAAAACAGAATTTTACATTGTTCAAACTTTTCAGTCATTATAAAAATCAAATACGCGAAACCCACTTTATAAAGAAATATACTATGTGGCATCATGACTTCACATTGTGATATCATTAGGCTTACTGATGTAGAAGGATTTATGCAAGAAGTATGAAACTGCAGGAGCATATACTACAACAGGTGTGCAAAGCAGAGAGGACAACTCTGATTACTTTTGGGTACCTAGTCGTATATAAAAGAAGCAAATAAAATATTTATTGTTGAATAGTTTACACTTGAAGTGATTATTGTTTGTTTATTATAATTGTATAAATAAAGGGATTTGAACCCAGAATATCAAATCCAACAAGGACTTTAATGGTTTAATAGTTGGAAGGATGAGAAAATTGATGTCTGTTCATTAAAGTTTGAGGAATTGCTATCTTAATATAAACCAAGCTCTGATTGTATATATGTGTGAGAGATTATGATCTGGACCAACTGATGAGTGCTGCCTCTGCATGAAATACGTATACTGGGGATCATGTATCTTTTGCATCTGTGTCTTCATGTGCATTGGTTGCTTGAGATAGAGTGGAGGATGAATAGATAAAAAATCCTGAGTTCAAATCCCTCTACTTTTATTTATGATACATTCAGTATAAGCAAATTACATACTGCCTTAGAATTATATAGATATTATATTACTTTCTGGATGTATCTATCATATGTTGTAAACAATACACTAAGAAATATAAAAAAGGTTAAATATTAGAAAACATATTGCTAAATAAATACATAAAGATATATTTTTCCACATTGAATTAATATGTTTAATTTGTTTACTATTTATATTATCAAAATAAACATACGTTTAATAATTTACATTTCATACAAATATTTTGTTAGAGATGTTTATTAAATATTCAAACTTTCATTAATACCACCCATAAATACTTATACCTAAAAACCTATCTCTATTTTTTTTAAAATGTGACTGAAAAAACAAATAAATATATTTTTATTTAATCAAACTAAAATTATCATTAATAAATATATTTTTATTTTGTTTACTATTTATTTTACTTCTTCTTTTTGGTAGTAAAATATTTTTTCTTGTATATTAACGAAACACATATATTGTCAAAATATAAAGAATTTATTAAAAAAAATTACCTGGCAAACTTTTTTTTCTACTCAAAAGGAATGCCTGTCAAATTGCAACTCCATTGAAAAACACAATATTATGTATAACAATAATTTTATAATCCACATGCATTTTTATGTAATATAGAGAATTTGAACATAGACTTTAAAAGCTTGAAAGTCTGTGTTAAAATCCCCTATATTACATGTATATTAATTATACTTGTATTTTATATAAACACACAAAAAATAATTTATAGTTCAAAATGTATATTTTTCACTGAAAACCCTATGATGTATTCTGTTATGTTCATATATATATATATGGTCACTAGATGGAACTTTACCAATAGCTCACTAACAAGCTTAAGCAAAGAAAAGAAAGGGTTTGGTAAAGAAACTAACAGTATTTTCATATAATAAATATGATGTAGCTAGAATAGTATGGAAGGGAGTTGCAGTAGCAGGGTTAACATATGGTAATGATGCATTACGTGTTAGTAAAAGGGTTTTAGATTATTTAGAGAAAGTACAAAGGGAAGTAGGAAGACATGCATTAGATGCAGAGATGTGGATAGCAAAGGGGGCAATTCAAAGAGAAATGGGATGGTCAAGTTTTTATATGAGAGATGCAAAAAGTAAAATGAAAATGTTTGGTAGGTAGTTTATGGATAGTAAAAGAATAACAAAATTAGTGTTCAATTGGGTTATGAGTAAAGCGCAGCTAACAAGATGGGAGAGAAAGGTAATGCGGTATGCGAAAGATTTGGATAAAGAATTTATATCAGTATACTTATATAAAAGGTGGCATGATTGTGTTAGGAGGATTGTTGAGTGTTATAGTGGTAAGGAATGGGATAAAAGAATAGAAGCATTAATAAAAAATAGGGAGTTGGAGAGATGGAGAACTAGTATGGAGGGTAAGAAGAGTTTAAATATATATAGAAGTAAACAGAATATTGGTTGCGAGTTAATTTATGATAATAGTAAGGAGGGTAGTTTATTATTTAAGGCTCGAATGGGATCCTTAGCAACAAGAGAATATACATGTAAATGGAAAACTATGGATGATTTAATGTGTAAATTGTGTAAGGAAGGTATAGAAAATATTAGGCATCTGTTGATTGAATGTAAATGCTTGAAAGCAGAAAGGGTACAGATAATGAAGTTAATGGAGAATAGACATGAACAAAGTGACTATACAGAAAGTGAGTTATTAGTTTTTATGTTGGGTTTGTGAAGAGATAAGGGGGATTTAGATATAAAGACTATAGAGTTGACAAAGATTATGTTGTGGAAATGGGATGGGGCAGAATATGGAAGGACTTAAGAGTGGGGAATGGAAAATAAAGTGGCTAACAGGTTTATCTGGGCTTAATTGCTGAGATATTCTTGACTTCATTTAAGGAGAAGCCAAATACATCACATCACATCACAAGCTTAGTTTACATAAATGCTGAGAGAGATAGAATTCAATATCTCTTTCATTGTCTCCAACCTTTAAACCATGGTTTCGAGCTAGTTGGCTCATGTCAGTAAAGGGTAAAAAGACTAGAAACTAGGTCTAAACACCAACTCTACAATCAGCATTTATGAAACTTGTTTCTATCAGTTTGAAAGCACAAATTTTTCAGATACATAATATCTTCAAATCCAGCCAAACAAACTAGATAGCTATATGGGTCTGAATTCAGATCAGTTTCACCATATAGTAAAAGCCTCTGCAATCTATATCATTGCAAAAAACCTTCTAGGGTACATTTATGATAAACAAAACAAGTTACAAATTTCATAACTTGCTCATAGCTTGCATTTTATGATCACTATATGGAGTTTTACCGATAGCTCACTAATGAGCTTAGTTTACATAAACACTGAGAGAGATAGAATTCAATATCTCTTTCATTGTCTCCAACCTTTAAACCATGTTTTCGAGCTAGTTGGCTCACATCAGTAAAGAGTAGGAAGACTAGAAACTAGATCTAAACACCAACTCTACAATCAGCATTTATGAAACTCATTTCTATCACATATAATGAAGTTAGAACATAATATAAAACTATTAAATTATAGAGCTTAGTACTTTCAAGAGACTTCTTGCTCTCATACTCATAGCTGTTGCTGTAACTGCATTGTAGAAAGGGAAATGGAATTTATGCAGACTGATGCAAATGAGTTATAATTGCCATATGTAATCCATATTTATTCCAAATTATTAGTGTTCTATTACTATTGTATATTTTATGACATGTTTTTATTTTTAATAAAGCATTTCATAATTAAGATTTACAATGTTCAATATTGTTTTAATTATGATTATTATAGCAATAGCCATTGTTAATTTCTTCAAAATATTCTTATGAAGTATATAACATCACTTAACTCTGATATAACTATTTATCATAATGAGATGAATTATGAGATGAATTTTATCCGATATTATTATATTTAGATTCTCAAAAGATTTAAAGTCTTTTGAGCAGATGTTTTATATTTATTTTAAATTTTCAATAAAAATTATCGATATATACACACTAACATTTGTGCAGTTTAGCTATTGGGACAAAAGGTGAGACTCTAATCTAATATCAGGGTTTTAAATAGTTTTCTCCCAATAATGTCATACTTATGTCATTATTCTAGATATTGTTTTTATGGCATTTCATGTTGTAAATTTTATTTTCACTTGTTTCCATAATTTTTTCTATTAAGAGTCAAATTTATCTATTTGTACACTTTATAAAAGTTTTTTTTACTAACACATCAGAATTCATGACATTAAAATATATTTTTTAAACTTTATTACAATGTTTTAAAAATAATGAAAAGAAATATAATTTTACAAATTAAAACAAAATTATTTTAAAAATCATATAAAATAGACATTCTTTTCTATTTATTTATTTTATATATTATAATCAATATTTCAAATACCTATTTTAAATAAATTAAATATTTTAAAATAATATATTGAATACATAAACCTTAATGATTTTTTGAATTGCTCCAGAACATATAAAACACATATACATGCATACCATACTTTTAACAATAATGTATCCTATTTGTTTTTTATAACTTATAAAATTTGTTTATAAATACTTTTAAAACAGGCTATAACATGTATCAAATGTGCCTTGAAATTTTTATAATAGTAAAGAAATATCTTTATTTTGACAATAGAGGAAAATCTCAAATCATGACACAAGATAGCAACTTTTATAAATAAGAGCGGCCATCTTATCTTTAACCTAAATTTCTACTTATATAGGCTAATCTGAAGTATCTTGATTTGGAAGTGTGAAACTGTTGTTTTCTCAACTGTTTAAGTCCATTATATCCTTTACAAGGTAACCTTCATGAAGTGTGTCTTAAAAGTATTTACATATACTTCCTGTGCATTTAATAAATAATTAAAACTTTACAATAGTTTATATATTTCTAGTATAAAGACTGTAATATTAACTCGTAAATCACAAGATTTCATGAATGTTAATTTGTAATGGAAATAGTGGACTTAAACAGTGGAGAGAACAACAGCTTTATGCTCCCAAATCAAGATAGTTCTGATTGATCTATATAAGTGGAAATTTAAGTTAAAGATAAGATGGCCACTCTTGTTTTTATAAAAGTCACTATCTTGTGTTATGGTTTGAGAGGTCCCTCTATTGGCAAAATAAAGATATTGCTTGACTATTATAAAAATTTCAAGGTGCATTTGATACAGATTATATCCTGTCTTAAAAGTATTTACATATACTTACTGTAAACTTAATAAATAATTACAACTTTAAAATTTGTTTATGTTTAAATATTATTTTTGAAATGTATGCAGAGGAAGAACTGTCTAATATTAAATGGGACATTATTAGACATTGTGATGTTAGAAGAAAATGTGAAGAGACAATTGATTTAAAAAGTGGACATGTACTTTACTACAAAGGCACAAACATTGAAAAGTACAAATGGAATAGGATTTATTGTAAATAAAAAGTGGAAGAACATTGTAGAGATTGATGGTTTATCAAACAGAGTGGCACAATTTGTTATTCAACTTAATAGCAAATATCAAATGCAGATAATTCAGGCATATGCCCCAATAAATTCTTGTTGTGATAATGAAGTAGTGGATTTTTATATGGATGTAAAAAAGACTTTTGATCAGACCAAACAACATTTTAAAGTTGTCATGAAAGATTTTAATGCTAGAATTGGTAAACAATTGAAAGATGAGAGTGTTGTTGGTAAATTTAGTTATGATGATAGAAATATGAGCTGAAATAGACTTGTGGAGTGTGCAGAAAAAGTAAAACTTTATATTATGAATTCTTTTTTTAAGAAAAATTTTGAATGGGAATGGATGTGGAAGCATCCAAATGAAGATCCAATTGGATTATATTTTATGTAACAGAAAATATATATTTCCAAGATTGTAATGTTCTTCATAAATTCAACACACGAAGTAATCATTGATTAGTGAGATGTAAAATAAATGTTAATGCAAAACAAGACAGGCAAAAATTATTTAAAAAAAAAAAATTAACAGTTGACGTTCTTAAACTTTATCTTTAGAAATAATTTAAATTAGAACTTGACAATCATTTTCAAATATTAACAGATTTTGAACATGATTCAGATTTGAATGAAATAGTCAGATAACTGATACATATTTATAAACTGCAAAAAAGATAGTACAAAAAAGCAGCAATTGATCAGTAAAATTTATATTAACACAGGACAATTTATGAAGAAAAGAAGGAATATAAAAATATATAAAAATGAAGTATTAAAATGGTGTGAATATCTCAAATTTTGTAAAATGGTGTGAAAAATATATTGATAATGATATAAAAAGTATAATTATAAACTAGCAAGGATAGTTATAGAAGGAAATAAAGTGTCAAGAGTGTAAAACAACATCTTGGTATTGGTAGGAAACATTTCTGCAAGAAGAAAAAAAGAAGGAATTATTACTAAAAAGAGAGGTGACATCACGAAATGTGTAGAAGAGTTCTATCTAGAATCATATAACAATAAAGAAAAACTATCTCCTACAACTACTATATTTTCTGAATTACTCAGGATTTTAAATGAAGAAGTGAGACATGCAATCAAAATTATGAAGAAGAAAAAGGTTTTAGGTATGAAATTATAATAAGCAGGTGAAGACATAGAAAAATTTTTGGCAAAGTAATATACCAAATGTCTAAATGATAAATATGTACCAGATAATTGGAAAAATACAGTATTAATATTAATATTTTAAAAGGGTGATAAACATATTAAAAATTACAGATCTATCAGCCTTTTCTCAGTTCTAAACAAATATTTTATCAAAATAATTACAACTCATCTACAATGAAATTTAGATTTTAACTAACCCAAAAAACATGTTGGATTTAAAAGTGATTTTAGCAAATTGGATCATATTTAAGTATTGAGAGAAGTTATAGAAAAGACCAATAAATATGAGTTGACATTATGCTTTGGATTTGTAGATTATAAAAAGGCATTTTGATTTTATAGGCATTTCTTCAGTGTTTAAACCATTGAATCATTTTAAAATATAGACCCATGATTGTCATATTCTGAAGAATATTTATAAAAATGCAACAGGAATAATTATATAGTGATACTAAAAAGATTAACAGTGAAAAGAGTGTATGGCAGGATGGTTCCATATCTCCAAAACTTTTACAGCAGTTTTGCAAGAAATATTTTGTGGACTATAATGGGAAGCTAAGAGAGTAAAAATGAATGGAGATTATTTAAGTCATCTATATTTTGCAGATGATGTATTTTTGTTTTGCCAATAATGCTTTAGAACTTTAGGTAATGTTGCAAAATTTATCAGGTGAAAGTAAAAAGTAAAATTAAAGCTAAATGTTAAAAAGATGAAAGTAATGTTCAATGGATTTTCTCAAAAGAAGAAAACATTGATAATGATGAGTTAGAAGAAGTTAACAATTACAAATATCTTAGGTTATTAATACAGACAAAAACATAGTGGATGAAATTAATTATAGAATTAAAGTTGGTTGGAATCCTTTTGCTAGAAAGAACTTAATATTAAGAGGAAATATGCTTATGTGTTCGAAAATGAAGGTTTTTAATAAATGTGTTTTATTAGTTCCTTACTTATACATCTGAGACTTAGATACTAACAGAAAAGGAATAGAAAGATTTCAAACCACTCAACAAAGTATGAAGAGATACTTGTTAGGGGTACCAAGAAGAGATCAAAAATGAAATACAGGTGAGAGAACAAATTGAAAGAATCAAGAGATAAGTGGAGTTACACTGGACATATTTTTAGAAGAGATGATAAAAGATGGACAATTGAAATCTTAAACTGAATTCCAAAAGATTATAAAAGACCGAGAAAGAGATCACATGTGAGATGAAGGGATGGAGTAATATCAAGAAGATGCTAGAGAACAGAAAAGATGGATTCAACTTGGAGAGACCTTCATTCTGCAATGGATTGATAATGGTTGAAAATGATGATGATGATGATGATAATGATAGGGATGATGCAGTAAATAAGATGTCAACAAATAAATTTATCAAAACAAACTTTTATTTTATTATTGCCATCATATAAAACTATTTACATACTTTTATTGATATATTTCTAACATAACATATATATTATTTTTATTACATTGTCCTAAGAATAAAATTAATATTAACCTTAAAATTTTGCATGAGATAAAATAAAAATAATAAATTTTGATACATTGCTTGTTAAAAATATGTACAGCCATTTTACATTTTGATTTGTTATCAAAATTATCATTTAATAACAAGGTAAACTCTTTTAATTCTTTAAAAATTAATTTAGATAATTATAAAGTTAATATTTTTATATATTGTTGTATATTAAATATAAGCATTCTTTATATACCTAGATCTTAATTGAAAATATAGGAGACTTGAACTCAGACTTTCAAGCACCCTTCAACTATTCACACTATCTATACACATGTAGAAAAGATAAATAATCACCAATATGCATATTTCATGCTGAACCAGCACTCATCAGTTGTTCCAGATCATCATCTCCCACACATATATATAATCAGTGCTCAGTTTATATTAAGGTAGCAAATCTTCATACTTTAATGGATAAGCTTCAATCTATTCCAATCTCCAACTCATCAGCCACTCATAGCAATGCAAATCTAATGATGAAATGCCTAAATCCATGCTGATTCCAATAATATTGTTACACCCATGTTGACCTTAAATCACTCTAACCCCTCATGTCATCAAATTTAAATTCAAGTCAGAATGTTGCAATATGTATTATATATATATGCCATAATATGTACCTTCTGCAATACAAGAAAAATTTGCAAAAATAAATATGCTTCTGTATGCAAAACATTTTTGTGTAAATATAGACATATTGTGTGTGTATTTATAAATTATTTATATTTGGATTTAAATCTTTAGCATTTTATTATTATTGTTCAAATGTATAATTTTTAAAAAATCAAATTCTTTTAATCTTGTAATTTGTCAAGCGTTGGTGGCCTAGTGGTTATCATAGCTACCTTCCAAGCAGCTGGTCCGGGTTCGCTTCCCGGTCAACGCATTTGACATATGAAAAAAAAATCTTGTAATTGAACAATTTGATAATTTTATCAGCCAGGCGTACTTTTTAAGCTTACATATTTGTTTGTATATATATTTTTTGTATTACAAATTTATGTATGTTCTTTTCTCAAAGTATAAATAGAAAATGTATCATGCCTATCACATCTTGAACATAATTTATTCTCACACATTAATATTCAGAATTGTTGTATATCATAAGCATCAATAAACTTTTTACATCACACATATTTGTAAAATTTATGAAGAATTGAAAAAATATAATAATTAAAGATTTAAAATTTCTGATTGTTACATAAATTGGTTTTATTTCAAAATCAATAATGCTTATTTAATATAGTCATGATTAAATATCCTAGGTCTGTAATACTTATACCAAGAGATTATTAACTGGATTTTTATTTTTCAGTGTTCTCTGGAATAGAGAACAATAATTCAGAAATTCTTGCTTTACTGATTTTAAATAAACGTCATGATTATTGTCTTTATTTAATAGTAAATAATTAACTCTACGTGAAATGTTATAATAATTGAATAAATATTTGAAATATAGGCATTCTTAATATTGTAAATATAGGAGACTTGATCACAGACTTTCAAGAAACGTTCAACTATCCAACTATCTCATATCACTGATACACATGACCACACACATGTAGAAAGGATAAATAATCACCATATATATATATATATTTTGTGCTGAACTAGCAGTCATCATTTGGTCCAGATCATTATCTCCCACACATATATAATCAGTCCTCAGTTTTTAGTAAGATAGAAATTTTTCATACTTTAATGGACAAGCTTCAATCTACTCCAATTCTTCAGCCATCTATACCAGGCATGTCAAACTCATTCAAACAATGGGCCACTTTATGCTACTGGTAAGATTCTCGTGGGCCACATCACACAAATTTTCTTAAAATTGTATTTTGAAAGTGAAAATGCAGGAATATAGATAAGGTAATTAAAGCATATTATGTAGTTTAGTGAATTCACTTCAATAATATACAATTGATATAGTATTGCTTTTATTTAAACATTTATTTTATCTGATTACATATTTATAAAACTACAATTTATTGTTTTTACTGGAAACTTGCCAGCGTTTTCCTCTTACTAGTTTTTCAATATCTGGATTCAAAGACTGAGAACAAGCAATTTTCATTATGGCAGATAGATGTTTATCAGTTAATCTTGATCTGTAAGCTGTTTTATTTAATTTCATGCATGAAAATAATTTCTCACATAAGTATGTACTTCCAAAAAGCTTAAAATTTGTGCAGCAAATTTTTTAATTTCGGGTATCTTTCACCTAAATAGGAATAAATTTTGGAGTTCCTACTTCTCGATATTTGGTTTTTAAAATCGAATCATTCTGGAAATCAATTAATTCCAGTTGTATCGAAGTCGGAGCTTTTTCGACTTCAAAGGCAAATGGTCCCGTGAAAAGAGAAAAAATTTCTTCGAACTCCTTGAAATCATCAAAGCGTTTATCGAATTCGTCTTTTATTTTTCAATTTTTGCAGAGTGATGTGAAAACGAGCAACTTTGATTTTGTGCTTTTAACTGCTCACATGTAGGAAAATACGTCAAAGCGTTCTTTTGCAAATGATTTTTAAACAAATTCAGTTTTTGTACAAAGCTTGCAACTGCATCATACATATTCGTTATCAATTGATCTTTGCCTTGCAATGTAATATTAAGATTATTCAGATGGCCTGTAATATCTATTAAAAATGCTAGGTCTTGTACCCACAATGGATCTTTTATAATTGATATATTTTCATTGTTTTCATCTTTCATTTCAAAAAATAATATTATTTCCTCCAAAATCAGATAGAAGCTCTTTAAGACATTGTGGCAGGACAACCAACGAACTTCTGTGTAATAAGGAAGATCTTGAATTCGGATTCTAAATCTTTAAGGAACGAAGTAAATTGGCGATGGTTAAGTGCTCTTGATCGAATAAAGTTGACTATCTTTGTAACTGTTTTAAGTACTTGATCCATTTTTAATAATTTTAAACAGAGAACTTGTTGGTGAATGAGGCAATGAAAAGCTTTGATTTTCGGTTTATCTGGATATTCGTCTTGTAATTTCCTTGCTAGTCGTGGCGCTAAAACCTTTAGTTTCACCTGTCATCGATTTAGCACCATCAGTTGTAACAGAAACAAGCTTGTCAACAGGCAAGTTAAGTTTTTCTAAAATGCTCCATACGGCATCAAAAATATCTTCACCAGTTGTTGTTCCGTGAAGAGGGATGAATTCCAACAATTCTTCGGTGATCCTCATGTTATTATCGCAACCACGAAAAAAAACAGCAACTTGTGCAACATCTCTTATATCCGTACTTTCATCAATAGCAATTGAAAAGAACTGGATTTTGGTAGATATTTTCTGTAATTGCGAAGTGATGTCATCTGCCATTTCAGTAATTCTATCTGCCACCGTATTTCTTGATAATGAGATGTCTCGAAACGCTTGTACTTTTTCTGGACAGACAAATTCGGCAGCTTTTATTATACATTCCTTGATTAAAGAACCATCGGTGAATGCTTTTGAATGTTTTGCTAATAAATAGCTTATTTCATAACTAGCTCTTGTTACTGATTCATTACTTTTTATAAATTTTGTAAGCACTCCTTGCTGGCTACTTAATGAATTCTTCATTGTTTTTAATTTTTCTTCTCTTATTTTAGCTTCAAAACACGAAAATTGTTTTTCGTGATTAGTGCTATAAGAGCGGAATATTGTATTCTTTAGCAACACTAATAGTTTCTTTGCAAATTAAGCACGTAATCTTATTGTTCACTTCCACACAAAAATAATTCAGTTCCCACCTTTCTTGAAATTTTCTTCCCTCGTCATCAATCTTTCGTTTTTTATTTAGCGTTGGAAGTGGCATTTTCTGTAATAAAAATAGAGCTTTAGATTTAAATTTTTAAAATTTAAAAAATTGCAACTACGTTTATGCAAAATACGCTTCGTAAAAATTTAACGCTACTCTAGTATTTAAATGTAAAGAGAGCGCTGCTATCGATTCTCGCTCCTGGAATTATGCTCGATAAATGGAGGTAGCTATAAAAGGTACGGATTACGTTTTTCTCTCTCTCTCAGTCCTGACTTCCCAGCACGGAGCAATTAAGATAGAGATGTGACAAAGAAGAAAGCTGTGCATAAGGCCGTAGGTTAGAAATGGTCGAAGCCACTAAAGTTTCCCAAGGCCGAACATACACTGGTAAAATTGTAGAACTTTTAGTGTTTTCCAAACTGAAATGTAATCGTTACTAACTTATATGTAAAATATTATTGTTTCTCATGTTTGATTATAATTAAAATATTATATAACAAAATGCATGCTCGTTATTTCTTATGCTGTCTGACTAGTTTCAGAAAGATATAAACTCTTGGATATAGCAGTTTACTTATATTTTTTGAATGAGTTATAAAAGGAAACAACCCGCAAATTTTTAACACACCAATCCGGATAAAGAAACTAGCGCAACTGCCTTTTGTTACAATTCAAAGAAAAAAACAATATCTGCAGATAGGATTGCTACGTTGGTGGCGCGAATAGCTGACTAATGTATTTATGTTCTCGGAAGCACAGCAGCACATTATTAACGTTGCCAGCTTTGGTATTCACATATCTCAAATGCTTCATCATCATAAAGGCATAAGCTATGCGTGTAACCGAGAATTATAAATTAGCTATGTATGTAGACAACAATTACTGTATATATTTTAGTTCATGTAATTAAATATAAGAGCTTTTTAAAAAAAATTAATTTATTGTTTGCAACATATCGTTCTGTTTTCATTTTATTACATAGCATCTTAGACGAGGGCCATGAAAAATCCTTTCGAGGGCCGCATGCGGCCCTGGGGCCGCCAGTTTGACATGCCTGATCTATACCATTGAAAATTCTGATGATGGAATACCCAAATCACATGCTGATGCCAATATTATTGTTATGCTCATGTTGAGCTTAAGACACTCTGAGCACTCACATATAAGACCTTATCCATTTAAATACATAGAAGAGGGATGGGAAGAATGCAGACTTAATGTGCAATATTTGAAATATAAGCATTCCTCATATACTTGAGCTCAATTGTAAATATAGAGGTGTTGAACACAGACTCACAAGCACTCTTCAACTATCCACACTATCTCAAAACATTGATACACATGACCACATGCATGTAAAAAAAATAATCATCAATATACATATTTCATGTTGAACCAGGACTCATCAGTTGGTCCAGACTACCATCTTCCATACATATATGTAATCAGTGCTCAGTTTATATTAAGATAGCAAATCTTCATTCTTTAATTGGCAAGCATCAATCTACTCCAACTTCTCAACCATCCACATCATTGAAGATCTGATATGGAATGCCCAAACCCCATGCTGATGCCAATATTATTGTTATTGTCCAGGTATATGAAGAATGCCTATATTTCAATTATTACACCTTATGCTTGTATCCTGCTCATCCTTCTTCTATATATTTAAATGGATAAGGTCCTAATCATGAAGGGTAAGAGTGACTTAAGATCAATATGTGCATAACAATAATATTGGCATCAGTATCATATTTGACCATTCCATCATCAAATTTTCAATGGTATGAATGGCTGAAGAGTTGGAGGTTGAAGTAGATTGAAGCTTGTTCATTAAAGTATGAAGATTTGCTATCTTAATATAAACTGAGCACTGGGTCAACCTGAACTATATGTATATTGATGTTTCCCTGAAGGTTTGTGATGATGGTGTTCTAGATGTATTTTTATATTGGACTATTTCTATTATCTAATATATGTATTGAATGTCTTTACAAAAATTTAGCTTTATTTAAATATTCCAAATACATTCAACTGTTAGTAATAGCACATCAAACAGGTTAGTAGATGCACAACATTTCAAGAGGTATTAGTCTCCCCTCTTCAGGTATTGCTGGCCTGACCAGTGACAGTACTAGCATGGAATTCGAACCTGGGTTCTTAGATTCTTGAGTTTTGAATTTTAAGGTAATGCCCTAACCAACTGAGCCATCTTGCCAAAGGCAGCAGTCTGTGCATTATGTGTTGTCACACTAGGTTGGCTTATGGACATACATTCAATTGGGGAAAATAGAAAAATATTGGATATAGATGAAAGGAAAATACAAAAATATTGGATATAGATGAAAAGGTACAAAGAAGAAAATTTAAAGAAGCTGCAAACTCAAGAATCTAAGAACCCAGATTTGAATCCCATGCTAGTACTGTCACTAGTCAGGCCAGGAACAACTGAAGACAAGGGGAGACTAATACCTCTCAAAACATTGTGCATATACTAACCTGTTTGATGTGCTATTACTAGCAGTTGAATGTATTGGGAATATTTAAATAAAGTTAATTTTTCTAAAAACATTCAATACATACATTAGATGATGGAAATAATCCAATATAAAAATACAACTATGTATATTGATGATTATTTATCTTTTCTACATGCATGTAGTCATGTATCAGTGGCATGAGATAGTGTGAATAATTGAAGGATGCTTGAAAGTCTGTGTTCAAAGCCTCTATATTTACAATTAAGCTCCAGATATATGAAGAATGCCACTATTTCAAATATTACATATTAAGCGTGCATTCTGCTCATCCTCTTCTATGTATTTAAATGTATAAGGTCCTACATATGAGTGACTTAAGGTCAACATGAGCATAATAATATTGGCTTCAACATATGATTTGGGCATTCCAACATCAGATTTTCAATGGTATGGATGGCTGAAGAGTTGGATGTTGGAATAGATTGAAGCTTGTCCATTAAAGTATGAAGATTTTCTATCTTAATATAAACTGAGGACTGATTATATATATGTGTGTGGGAGATGATGATCTGGACCAACTAATGAGTGCTGGTCCAGCACAAAATATATATATTGGTGATTATTTATCTTTTTATATTGTTCAGTCATGTGTATCACTGTTATGAGATAGTGTGAATAGTTGAAGGATGCTTGAAAGTCTGTATTCAAGTCAGCTGGTCTGGGTTCACTTCCTGGTCAACACATTTGAAATATGAAAAAAAAAGTCTGTATTCAAATCCTCTATGTTTACCATAAATGAATAAAGTAACATGAACAGTAAGTATGTATCTATCTAATATCATTAAAATTAGTAGTAAAGAAAATTTGAATTTCTTGAAAAAAAAAGCTGTGGAAAACAAAAAGTTTAAAATAATAATGATTAATTAAGTTATTTATGAGAAATTGATGCATTTAAAACAAGATTTCAAGACTAGATATTAAAAAGTCTTTTTTATGAAGCTCAATTAATAAGGGCTAGGATTAAATTCTTAATAGGACTGCTTTATTAAATGAATATACATTCTAGCCAAATAATAATACTTAATAATTATGCAATGATAACTACTTCATTTAATAATTATTGCATTCCTTTTCTTTATAACCTTAAAAAATACCTTCATTTTAACTATCTGAAATTAAATTCAAATCTTGATAACATCCTTTAATATTTGTAAAAGAAATAAGTAAATTAATAAATAAATAAAAGCATATTTTTCTATATTCTTGTGGCTTACAAGATATCAATCCTTGTGTGGGCAAGTATTTTTCCATCTTGTAAAATTTTGACAACTAGGGTGATGTATCAAATAGATCTTAATTATATAGCCAAAATGACCTAAAGAAAATTAAGACCTTTTAAACTATAGAATCTCAGTAGAACACCTTCTACAAGAATTTTATTACAAATATTGATTTTTCATGCATGGAAATTTGTATTTTTACTATCACATGTTTGAATATTACAAGTTTTTACATTTTTAAATTGCAGATGAATAATATTCTTCTTATGTTTTAATTACTTTTATACTCTTAAATTATGTGTAAATTTTATTTGTAATTATATGTTTTAGCATGAATTGTTACAGATTTTTTTTGGATCTGAATTTTTAACTTTTGACATCACTTCCATTAGTATACTTAGTTGTACTTTTTAAAAGTAATTACTTGAATTTTAATATCTTAATTGTTGAAAAATGTCTGTAATATTAGGAATACTGTTATTCGGTAATTTATTTTTCCATCAATGTTGTGATTTTCATGTAAAGGCTTTTCAAATTAAAATGTGTTTACCTTTTAAAAAAGTCTTTGGAAATAACAAATAATAAGAAAATTCCAGTGTAAAACATAATGCTTGAGTCTAGTTGTACCAGCAGAACTAACTATTTGAATACTTTTGGCTTAAATCATATAATTGTTTGATTTTTATAATTAATGGTTTTCTAAATTATTACACATCAGCTACAGTTGTTTACTTTTCTAATTAACATTGTCTAAATCTACCATCCATATAAGCACATGGATTATTGATGGACATTCTACAAATGGAAATTGATTCATTTTTCATCTACTTTGTAAACTGATTTCGATACTAGTGTGTATTGCCTTTTATATAATCAATGCTTAGAAGTTAATCTCACCAGCATATTTCATATTATTGAGTAGAATATAATTTGAATGTTATATATATGGTATGAGTTCGTAATAATATATATATATGCCCAAATACACAAATGGGTAAATATGTACATGTGCGTACATTAAGAAAAATATAGTTTCATATGTTAATTTCTTCTCCCAAAAGAAAATAGAGTACTATGATCAAATGATCATATTTGATCATCATCAGTATAGTAATATTTCATATTATTGAGTGGAGTATAATTTTAACATTATATATATAGTATAAGCTTATGATAGTATACTATATACCCACGTACTCAAATGTCTTTTTTTTATTTGATTGTAAATTTAAAAACTTATTATTTATGTAAATATAAATTCACAGCATGTGTGTACGAATATGAACATGGGCGCACATTAAATTGAGAAAAATATACTTTCATATGTTAATTTCTCCCAAAAGAAAGTAGAGTATTATGATCAAGTGATCGTATTTGATCATCATCAGTAATAGTTTACCGTTTTTCCATTTCCATTGTCTTAACACTGTTTTAGAATTTCAATTTTAGAATTGTATTTTAAGCTTTAATTATCCCTTTTATCATTAAATAACAGAATATAATTAAAACCATATTTTTAAGTTGTTGTTTTTTTTAAAAAATTATGATGTGTAAATATAAATGAATTTAGGTTTGTTTGTTTTTTAATTTAAAAACATCGTAAAGATGTGATGAACGTTAGAAAGATATACATAAGTGAGTTACTTTTAAGTGTCTTGCTGAAATCATTTAATTGGTTTTTAATTATTGGAAATGTGATCAGAAAACAAAAAGCTATGTTTTTCGCCTCTGATTTATTTCTATGCAAACATTTCTGGACAGCAAGATTGTGCGTTACTAGGTTTTAATTATGAAGAGCATAAAGAAAACCTACTGAAATTCCAGATGACGTGCACTAAACAATATGGATTTTAGTCTTAATATAATCAATAATTAGTTTTTGTTTGTTTCCTCTGTGCTCTTGAACAATTAAAACCGGCAAACTACAGAAATGCTAGCTAGAAAGCTATTTTAAAGGAGTGAGGAAAAAACCATAAATTATGTTGTTGTTGTTGTTTTTTTTTTTAAAAAAATCTCATCTAAAATAAAAATCATAATGAAAATTGAAAAAATTAGTTTTTCACCAATGATTTGATCAAACTTATTGATAAGAGCAGCCGATTTTTTTTAATTCTGATAGTTCAAATTGAAAACAGTTGTCTTTGATGTTAGACATATAACAAATAGATAGTATTTAGAGTCAAATCAAATTGCAAACCTTTAAAATGGGCTAAAATAAACTTTTGTTAAAGAAGTGAAATTCAATTTTTATTTTTTATAGACAGTCTTCATTTTAAACCAGAGATTTTTATTTATTTAATAAATGTATTAAAAAAAAATACAGCAAACAGCTTTTTGAAAGTACAACTTAAATCTGGTGATTGTAAAAATGCTAACAAAAGAATTATATAAACAGTGAGGATTGCCAATTCCTCTACAAGCTTTATGATAAATGCTTAGCCAGAGCCAGCATTTATCATAAAGCTTGTAGAGGAATTGGCAATCCTCACTGTTTATAACTTACAAGCTTAAGAGATAGGGTCATGTGATCTATGACTCTTATTTTGACAATTTATAGTCTCTGCCAAAAGAATGATATGCTCTGTTTCTTATCTATCCAATGAATTAATTAAAAATATTGTTTTTTTTTTGCTTTGTTTTTCACATAAATTAAAAGATTGATTTAAAAGAGTGTTTTTTTTATGAATTTTACTAAAACATCACTCCATGTTTTAAGTTAGTCTTGTTTCCCCAGTGTTGGTGCAGATTTTATTGTAAATATTATATAGAGTAGAAATTTATTGGATGTAATGTGTTCAGGTATCATTAAATTATAAAATTATTTGGAAACATATTTCAATATGTACTAAACTAAAAAAAAAAAAAAAACCTATATTATAGATGACAAAAATTGTTTAAAATTATTTTATGGCATATGCTTTTTTTGTATTTTTTTAAATAAAAATAAAATTTCAATTTCAAAACCATATAGATTTTTTTAAACTAATATATCTTCTTAATAATTAATTGATTGATGAGTGTAAAATAATTAATTTTTTTTTTACTTTTTTTTGAAAGACCTAATAAATAGTTTGCATATCCATGTGAAATGAACCCAGCTTGAATTTTTTTTCAGATTGTAAATAAGATTTTTTTCTAAAATAGTCAAAAATAATCACTCTATCTATCCATTCAATTATTTGTTGACAAATATAAGATATTTTTAGTTTACTAGAAGAAAAAAGAAAAACTGTAAATATTTTTCATTAGATATTTATCTAGCATTCTTCATGATCCCAAGACTAGACAGATATTTTCCCTGCATTGTTCTATTTTAAAATTCTTTCATTTTTTTTACATATATATATATAGCTTTATTTCTTCTTACAAGAACTTTTTGTACTAGGATTTGCCATAATGATTATCATCAATTCTGAATTTATATCTTCAAAAACCAAACAATTATTCACTCTAGAAATTTTTCAAAAATTCTTACTAGTGTTTTAATGATATTCATATTTATAATAATGATATAATAAAATATTTATGATATAAAAATAATATGATTTTTTTACAAGAATGAATGGAACGATTTTTGCCAAAAAAAAATGTTTTATTTATCATGTAATTTAAAAAAAACACTGATTCTATACAGTAATAAATTGCTTCAATTATCTATATATTGAAAATTTGTAAATTATATTATCTAAAATGCAATTTACTTACTTAATTGTTTTACTTAATATTTTCATAAAATTGACTTTGCAAAGCAACATGTTTTTTTGTAAATGTAAATTTCTCACAAACAATACGTAGAACATTTAATAAAATATGTAAAAACTAAAGTAGAAAGTAGGCATTATGCAAATTAAATGTTTTTATTTGTTTTGTTTTAATTCAAATACATTTGCTATAACAATAAAAAAATGTTAACATTTTTGATCAAATTTAAACTTTGCAGCAAAATTTTGAAAAAATTGAAAAATGTTAAATATAACCAAAATTGCTCATTTAGTACATGAAGTATATCAAAAATAAATTACAATATGCAAATTATGGCTCTTTTCCCTCCTGGTTTATTTTATGTTTTTTTTTTTTTTGTTAAATTTGACTCCTATCATATTACCAATAAGATTATTAGCTGTCTCTTTCAACAAAATCTTCAAAATTATTGTTTATTAATAAACACATACTATATTTACATATAGGTTAATATTTTTAATTAGTAATATATTTAGTGAAATGTGTATTCACTAATTATCACAGATTCTCAATTTGAAACTATTTTTGAATAAGACATTCAAACTATTTGCATTCTGAATTTCTGGTAATGAGTTAAATTTTTTATCTTAATAAACCATTTTAATTGCTTATTTTTAATACAAAATTTTTGGATTAATAATGAATTTTAAAAAACTGTCTGCCCTTAAAATTTAGAATATATGTATAGCATTAATCAATTTAATATTGATAAATACACTACTTAAAAAATGAACCAGTTTTATTTAAAACACCAAACAAGTTTTCATTCTTTGCAGGAATCTTATCAAGATATCTCTTTTTTATAATTTTTTGACAAACTATTCTATAGCAAGTTCATCCAATGGACTTCATTTAAATTATAATACATTAAAAATATTATAAATAATATATATATATATTAATGAAACCAAATCATACATCACGTGACTTATTTAGTTTGTATTTATAAATGTAATTTAAAGAGAGTGCTAATAGCTCTAAAAAAGCTTATTTTATTATATTTTTTACCAATAAATGCAACAAATGAATGCATTCAAAATCTCTATCTAGAATTATTCCCATCTCCAACCCAATTTCAAGCTATGATTATCATTAGTGAGAAGCTAGGACATCCAGACACCAATTCCAAATACAAACTCAAGCCCAGCATTTATCTAATATTTAAGTATTAAGTAGAAAATGTAAAATTTTCAGACATCTATGGGTCTTTAAATCTAGCACTCCAACTCAAATAGCCATATGGGATTAAACTAAATTCAGATGCACCATATATTAAAATCCTTACCAATCTAATATAGCCAAAGCCTTAACAACCAAACAATAATATTAATGAAATCAAGTCATGCATGACTTATTTAGCTTGTTTATCATAAAAAAGCTTGTTTAGAGCTATTAATACATCTTTATATTACATTTATAAATATAAACTAAATAAGTCACATGGATGTATGACTTGATTTCATTAATATTACAGTTTGGCTATATTAGATACAAAGGCTATAAATATATGGTATATCTTAATTTAGTTCAGTCACATATGACTATTTGAATTGGAGGGCTGGATTTGAAGACATATAGATGTATGAAATTTTCAGATTTTTTACTTAATAGTTAAGTATTAGATAAATGCTGGGCTTGAGTTTGTATTTTGGATCTGGTGTCTGGCTGTTCTAGCTCCTCACTGATGAGAGCCATAGTTCAAAACAATTTGGGGTGGGGATAAGTCTAGATAGAGATTTTTAATGTGTTCTCTTGCTATATTTATCTATAAAAATAAATTAAAATAAAAAATAAAATAAGCTCATTTAGAGCTATTAGCATGCTCTTATATATATATATAATGTCCATTAATTAAAAACAAAATTGTAATTATAATTGAAATAATAAATTTAATGGTTTACAAACTATTACAAATAATTCTTAAATCTGCAGAAGTACTTTCAGTTAATCTCTTAAACTTGCCTCAAGTGCCATTAAATTAAAAAAACAAAAAGGGGAAGCAAACATCAACAATTGAAATCCCATGAATCTCATATTTTAATGTTAGCAGCTTGTCGATTTATTAAATGCATTTTATTCCTGTTTATAAAAATTGCCTCTTTAATTTTTCTTTTACTATAATTTTCACAATTTCAAAATCAAATTTAAATTTATATTTACATGTTTTTTCATGATCAAAGAAAACTGAAGGAGACATTAAATCACCATTATTTTTACTTTTTACATGCTTATATAACAATTCATGCTCCCTCAATCTCTTCTCAATACTAGGTACAGTATTGAGAAGATATTGAGGGGAGCATTGTAGAAACCAGTACACTAAAAGCTTGATTTAAAACTTCTGTTGTTCTATGCAGCAACCTGGTTAAAATTTCTGTTGTACTATTCAATAATTTGATGAAGACATCTACTTTTTTTTTTCTGATGATAATCAGAATTAATACTTGACTACTCTCTTCAGTAGCTAAGTTAGGAATAATTTTTTCTTAACAGACATTTGGGTATTCTGACATATTCACACCCCTGTTAGTTTTCTAGAACAATTTTGCCTACAAACCAATCACAGGCTGTTTCCAACATGAAAATTTTTATAACAACCAATTAAGTAAATTTTTACAAACACAATTGTTCAGCTATTTCCCTCTTTAAACTTTGACATTGAAAAACAAGTCAAAAGTATACATTATAGCATAAAATTCTTGACATTCCTTTCAAATTGAAAATTTTTTCTTGCAAAAATAAAAATAAAATAATCTATTAATTGCATTGATTTTATTTTGTATTGAAGAGAGATAAAGGAGAAAAAATGACTAATTAAAAATAAAATTTACCAACAGTATTAAAATCTTATTTTTTGGCTTTTTTAAAAATACTATTAAGCTAAAAACTTTATCTCCACTTTAAGGTTAAAATTAATATTTATTAAATAATTTATAAAAAAGAAAATTATTTTTCTCTTAGTATATTTTCATAGTTTAAATTAAAACTACTAATTAATTATAATTACTGAAGAGAGAAAGAAAATAACTTGTTTCCATTATTTTATAAATTTCTCTACCTTCTACAATCATTTATAACTCTTATTAAAATATTCATATATTAAAATCATATTATAATGGATTTAATATTTCAGAATTCTCATACTATTATATTGTTACTTAAAATATTTAGTTAATTGAAGAACCATTATTATTATAGAAACTATGCATGGGAATATTAATATATTATTTTCTCCATTAATTGAATAACATCTAAATTAAACTTGAGGAGTATCCTTCCAATTATCTATTTATACTTTTAGTGCAGCTATGTTAGCCAAATTATTACATCAGTCTAATAGAAAAAATGAAAGTGAGTTGAATCCCTTTCTTGATATTTTAGTTGATTTGGCCAATTTCATTTTGCAATAAAAAGAAAATTTGATTATTTATATTCAATAAGATGTGATATTTGAGTAGTTATTTTTTCCATTCTAGTAGGACTGGGATAGATGGTGGCTTGTTTAGATTTTTTTCTTCTGGATTATTATTAATTTTTCTTCTCATCCAGGCCTTCTCCCTTGGAATACCTTTAATTCTTCCAACAACCTTATTATTTATACTACTTTCTTTCATTTTTGATAATCCCTTATATTGAATGTTGTGAGAGCCAAAATCTGCTCTTCTTAATCTTTCATGAGATTGTTGCCTTAGAAACTTTATTATCAGCTCAATATATCTTTTTGTCAATATCCAAAAATCATCTAGTCTAACCTATATGACAGATTATGTCTAATAAATTTTATTTGAAAAGAACCAGCAGACAATATTTTTGATTGAAATGTCTGGCCTTGAAAAAACTGAGTATAGGTCTCTCTGATGCTTATTCTGTACATCTCTGGTGATATTTAATCCTCTACATTTTTAATTTTTGCTGTATTTTTTGAATTGCCATTTCTGGTCCTTCTTTGCATTTTTCAATCTTTTGATTTATCATGTCCATATACTTTTGTTCATTTTCAGTATTTTTGTCACATCATTTTAGTGCATTTATCATTTGGTCTTCATTTACATCATGTTCACGATCTACATTTTTATTTATTTCACTGAATAATCCATTAAATTCTTCCATTTCATTTTTTGTTCATCACATTTTCTTCATTTATGTTTTTATCTTACTGATCATCAATAGCACATCAATGAAATTACTAGTGGTTTCAGCAAATTTTTTTTAATTTTCCCCTTGTCCACCCATATGTTTCTATTATAAACTTTCAATCTTCAAGAAAAACCGTTGAATTAGTTTTCCACAGGAAATACAAATATAAACTTAAAAATATCTCATAAAATAAGCTTAACATCAGCTCCTCTTCCTTGTAACCCTACTCCATCTTACCTAACACTACTACTAAATTATTTTTACCCTAATCTGCTTTTCTTTAAACCTTATTGCTTTATTTTCCAATTCTATCCTGTTCATGTGTGTGTGGCTGATTGATATTTCCCTAATATTTTTATTATACATACATATATATGTATAAAAACAAGTTCATGTCAATAAACATTTATCAAAATCTTTCTCAGAAATTTGATCAGAATCTGACAGCAAAAGAATGCATTGTGACATGCAATTTTGGGATAGATACAAAATCTAGCCACTGGACTGTAAGTATATAATGCAGTATGAACACCCAAACGTCTATCTCATATTAGACATTATATGCTACATACTACACAAAATAAAAAATAATACTGCAAAATTTTTTGCAAAGCCCTACTTCTTGAGCCTTAGGAGTTGGAATGCAGAAATATGCCATGCTCCTTTTCTTGGAGATTTTGAGGCTGGGGATCATGACATGACTACATTAAGTGAATTATGATAAACAATAGAATATAAGTCTGAAATAAAATAGACAATGGAGTTGCATGAAAACATTGCATCCTTCAAGTCCACAAGAAAACTCTCCACTCATCATCAGTAGTGAAAGTACATCTAAACAAACTCTAACAATCAAAAACTCAATCCAATCTCCAAAATCATGCTTTGATTTTTTTTTCAACTTTAAATATGAACTCCTTAAATAAACATTAATACTAATATTTTATAATTTATAATCAAATTATAACAATGATCTTTTACACTCTTATCACATTTCACAGTAATATGTCTTAAATTAATTCTGTATTAAAATGCAGAATTTTGTTTTTCATGTGTAATTCTGAGATTCAAGTTATGTGGTCACTGATCATCAAAACCTGATCATCATCCTGAACATGTTAGGCAACGACTGTAATAGTTCAGAAGAAAGATGATCAATAAGGAATAATCAGGAGTTACAAGGTCCCACAATTGGGTAGCCATTTGTAACAGTACATAATATTAGGGTTGAAATGTAAGAAGGGAAACCATCATCATCTCTAAATAAACAAAATATAAAATGAAATATAAAATAAATGATAATGAATATGAGTGTGAGACATCAGCAAAAGAACTAATAATAAGTTCATCCAGTATTATAGAAAATAATAATTATTTATCATCATGAATGATCAAATGGATTATTGTAGGGGAGGCTAGTTATTTAGTGATTGTCAAACTTAGGGCAGCAATACAACACAATAATTTGGATATACAGACTCAGCTTTTAATTCATCAGAATATATAAAAAATCAATGCTGAGTTACTAAAATATGTTGTTCTATGCAAAACTTAGTTAAGGTTTCTGTTATATTAAGCAATAGCATGGTGAATCCTACTTTTTTTCTCATCAGTTGAATTAGGACTTTACTATTCTCTTCAACTTCTAAGTTAAAAATAATTTCTTTTTACCAGACACTCATACCCCTATTAGTTTTTCTAGAACAATCTTGCCTACAAGCCAATCACAATCTGTCTCCAACATAACAATTTTTATAACCAATTAGGTAAATTTTTATAAGCACAATTGTTTAGCTATTTCCTTTCTTAAACTTTGACATTGAAAAACAAGTCAAGAATATAAATAAATTAACACCATAAAATTTTTGACATTCATTTCTAATTGAAAAAATTTTCTAACATAAAGTAAAACAAGATAGTCAGTTAATTGCATTGATTTGATTTTTGTATTGAAGAAAAATAAAGAGAAAAAAAAACAACTTTGACTAATTAAAAATAAAATTTACCAAAAGTATTAAAATCAAATTTTTTTGATTTTTCTAAAAATACTAATAAACTTAAAACTTTATCTCTCCTTTAAGGTTAAAATTAATATTTATTAAATAATTTACAAAAAAAGAGAAAATTATTTTTTTCTTAGTACATTTTCATAGTTAAATTAAACTACTAATTAATTATAATTTACTGGTGAGAAAGAAAAAAACAATTTATTTGCATTATTTTATAAATTCCTCTTCCTCTTACAACCATTTATAACTCATTTAAATATTCACATATTAAAATCATATTATTTACAAATTTAATGTTTGAGAATACGCATACTATCATTTTGGGATTTGTATTTATTTAATGGAGAAAATAATCTTTAATATTTCCATGGATTTTTTTATAATAATAATGGGTCTTCAATTAACTAAATATTTTAATATCTAAATTAAACTTAAGGAGTATGCTGCCAACTATCTATTTATTCTTTCAGTGAAGTTATGTAGCTAAATGATTACAATCTTAAACTTTGTAATTATATTGTAATAATTTTGTATATTAATGTTAATAATTCTTATACAAAACAAAATTTTCTATAGTATATATCAATTTTTAAAAAAAAACATCCTTTTTAAAGAGTAAAATTCAAGAAGCATATCTATTAAAGCAAAAAATTAATATATAGATTAATATAAAAGTATATTTTTGAAACTTTACTATATATATTAAAACAAAACACTGAAGTTATACATTTTTTACATACTAATAAATAAATAATAGATACAATTAGTTTTTTATAAAACTGCCATCTCCATTAACACTTATTTTAAATTGTGTTTGACTTGCTATAATGTCATAAACTAACTATAGCTGTTGTTTATTTATATATTGGCATATTAAAAACTATATAGTTAATTTTAGTGTATTGTTTCACTAAGTATTAATGTGTCTGATATTAAAAAAACAATACATAAACATATAGATTTATTTGTATAAAAATATATAAAATGTAATCTATAAATATGTTGATTTATTAACTGAGTTTTATACAATTTGCTCAATTAAAATGCTAAAAATTATTTAAGCTGTAATTTAGTGATAAAATACTTTTGATGAAAAATTATTATATTTTTTTTTTACAATCTATTTTCAAAATGAATTATTTAATTACTTTTAGAATATGAAATTTATTTGTAAAAAAGCATTTTAAAATATTAATATATCATTACATATTTCATTTGGAAGTATTAAATTAAACTGGAAATAAAAATATATTCATAGATAAATCTATATTTTGTTTATAACTAAATAAAATATTTTTATTTAGTATATTGTGCAAATAATTTGGTATTTGTATTTAAATACTATGATGGTTTTGATATTGGTTTTTCAAAAGCTTTTAACTATTAAGTTTTAGTATATTCTATGTGTCAAAATTGTTGTGAAATTAATTAACTTTTACTCAGTGCAGTGCTACAATACCAATTAATATAAATGATTACAGAATTCTTATGAATGGGACATCAAAACATTCAGATTCATTCTTCAATACAATATCTGCATGAAATGAATCAATTGAATTTACACCACTTTAACAAATGATCCTATCTGTACTAATATTTATAAGTTATTTAAATATATAGTTATACCATTGTTTCATGGCAGCTTCAGCCATCTATGAGCTACTTAGTTTTATATCGAAGTTTCTATTATTTTTATTAGCATTTATATTTAAAAATAATAATTTTAAACTAAACTCTATTACCAAAATTCTACATCAGGGCTATATTCATACTTTTTTAAAAAATAGACTATATTTCTAATTAATCTAGGAAATTTAAACTTAATATGTCACACACTTATTACTGATCTTATCAATGCTAATTCATTCTAATCAAGTTTTACTTTAAACATTCTGGCATAATTATATAAAAGGACATATCCACATCTCAAATCTTGCCTATCTCATGAAAGCATTCTAGATAATTTTAATTTGGTCAAAGTAAAAAATGATACATTATTATGGCCAATGGACTTTCATTCCAATTGCAAAATTCTTGAATTGTCTCCAAAAAACAAATCTCTTTCAAATTTTCATAATTTGAGTACAATCTACTTAGTGACTAGATTAAATTTAATTTGGGGATTTAAATATTAATAATAAAGACATAATGTACTTTTTTGTGTAAATAAGTTAAAGCTATACCCCCTAAAACAATGTAAAAGTTTTCATGCTCACAGTATTCTTGTTAATTTATTCACTTCTAAAAATAATATAAATAGCATATTATGGAGAATTTTTGTAACAAAAAATATGGTAATTAAAAAAAAGGTGAGGAATGATGGTTATCATTAAATACAATGACACTCCTTGCTTTTTCTGTGATGGGGAAAATATGCCACTCAGTACTATTATCAACTACTTTATAGATATATTAAACAACCTCCTTACTTCCCCATTCTTTTTAAATTCATATAAATAAAAATACAATAAAAAACAAATGCCCTCCAAGATGCATTTCATGCTAAACCAGCACTCATCAGTTGGCCCAGGTCACTATCTCCTTTTATATACCTCTATTGTATGAAGAGTATTTATCTATAGTAAATTGTTACATTTTTATTTACCATTATCAAACACACCTCCACTCACAACTTTGACACCATCCACCTCAGATAAATACAATAATGATTATTACTAATCATTTTCTAAACCAGAGATTATCTCTAGCACAGATATAAACTTTAAATCTCAGTAAAAGATTAATATATCTGATTTTTTAATTTTGAACATACACACATATGGAGTTATTCACCTTTCTCTTTCCCATGTATAATATCTTTATAGATATATTAAACAATCTCCATACTTCCTCATTCTTTTTAAATTCATATAAATAAAGATACAATAAAAGACAAATGACATAGGAGTAGATAGCAACCTGGGCCAACTGATGAATGCTGGTTCAGCACGAAATGCATCTTGGAAGTCATTTGTCTTTTATTGTATCTTTATTTATATGAATTTAAAAAGAATGGGGAAGTATGGAGGTTGTTTAATATATCTATAAAGATATTGCATATGGGAAAGAGAAAGATGAATAACTCCATATGTGTTTAAGTTTAAAATTAAAAAATCAGATATATTAATCTTTAACTGAGGTTTAAAGTTTATATCTGTGCTAGAGATAATCTCCGGTTTAGAAATGATTAGTTATAATCATTATTGTATTTATCTTAGGTGGTTGGTGTCAAAGTTGTGAGTGGAGTGAGTTTGACAGTGGTAAATAAAAATGTAACAGCTGCTTTATCTAATAGTACATATAGCTTAAATGGTGCAGCTCTTAACCAAGTTCTAATTTTTTTGTATTCCCATTAGATCAGCAGAATTTGTCTGATAAAAAGTTTTTCACATATTTAAAAAAGATCTTGCTACTTATCTTTGAATATTGTAAACAAAAATTTGTAAACTTCATAAACTCCATTAAAATAATATATATCTGGAAGATGTAATATTCAAACAATAGAAATCACATGTTAAAATTTAATCCAAAAATTTTTAGCCATTAAATCATACTACTGTCCTGACATTAAAGCACAGAAGTCATATTGAATAATAAAACTGTAGAAGTGTTTTAACGCACTTGTTAAATTTAAGTTATTCTTTATTAAATTATTAGTTCTTCATGTTCACTGGTGGCATAATTTTAAAATCAATGGAAAAAAAGTTAAAATAGTTTTCTTTGAAAATATTTTTCCAATTCATGATATAGGAAAATACAAGCAAAGACTTTATTTAAAATAAATATTAAAGATTTTATATTTCAAAAAGGAATTTTATTTCAGACTAAGGGTTTCATTGCTTGTTTTTGTACACATAAGCTTACATTGTTCAACTTGAAAATATATATATATATAGTTTTAATTTGGATGGTTATATATTCCAATGATGGGGGTTACATTTTTACATGGGTTGATGAGATAATGAATTAAGGGGCTTTAGAATGTATGCACATATGTTACATTGGTATTTTTATTTTAAAAAAATGTGTGAAGCTTTTATAGACCTTTCTTAGTGGAATGTTCTGGGTAACTAGTTACTCTTGTTGGTTGGATTGTGTATACTGGTGTGTGGTATTGTTTGCTAAATATTAATTCTCTTGTTACCATCTGGATTATTGTTAGTGTCATAGCATCGGCCGGGATGCAAACCCGCAACCCGGGCAACTACCTGCAAATGCAAGCGCGCTGACCTCTAGACCACCAATGCAAGACATCTGGATTATTGTTATTTCATAAAATAGTAAAAATATGTTACATGTAAAAGATGAGATCTTGGATATATGTTCATTCATATGATTACATACATATATATTGAGGAATTACAATTTTTTGTAGTAGATAATAAAAACAATTTACAGTAATTAAAAGTAAAATATAAATAATATATCAAGATACATGTATCAAAAAATATAATGACTCATGTGTCTGATATTTCTCTCAAGTGATGGAGTATTAATTCTGAAACTCAGAGTAGTTTGATGGTGGTTCTTTGGGTTCTTGGTTGAAATTCCAGCAAGTGGGTTAACTTTGATGAGACTGGAGTTAAGCTTGCAGTGAGTGGACTAGGGTATGATGAATTGGCACATACCCATGTCAAATGATGTCAGTGGATCACTGTGCATTTTGAAAGAGTGGGTATATGGATCAACTTTTGTTTGTCTGGACACTGTTGTTTTGTTATAAGTTAGTGTTTTGTTAAAGAAGTGACCAAGTGGTGGCTTGTATGTCAGGGTGAGCAAATGTTGCATCTTGAGCTCTTAGCTATTGTAGTTTGTTCGAAAAAGTGGATAGGTAGCTTCCAAGGCAAAAGGTGCAATACGTGCACCAGAAGGCATGTAATACAATCGTTGCTGCGTGAGTAGAGAGGTGGGACGACAAAGAGAGAAAAGTTTCATTTAAATACATGAATTATATAAAAATGTTAACAAAACAAATATAAATATATTAAATTTATTAAGCGCTATCAGATGACCTAATAATAACGTGAAAGGCTAAAACCTTCGACAGAAGCGCTTTAAAATGCTAATGTGACAGCCAATCAGGTGTAATAATGACTTACGTGGAACAAATATATAATAAAACAAATATATATAAAACAAATATATAATTTTTATTATGTATATATATCGTAATACATTTTAAAAAAAGATTTGCCACTGATACATTTTTATGAACACACACTTAATAAGTAATTTATTTAGAATTATTCAGCTAATGTTTTTAAAGTAATGAAATTAAATTAAAATTTTAAATAATTAATGTTTTTGAATAATATTTAAATGAAACTTTCCTCTCTTTGTCGTCCCACCTCTTCAGCGTTGTTCTTCACTCTTTTTTTTTCTTGCATGATGCTTAGAATAATTTAATAGAAGTTTATAGTACTTCTAAATAATTATTTTCTGGCTTAATGACCTAATTAAATCTGTAAAATAAATATTAGTATAAATGACTCAACCAGACTAGAAAAATTTATTCTCTTTTTTCACCCTCCTTCCACTTTTGTAAATAGATGATAAAAAGCAAAATTTCTAGTTAAAAAAAAAAAACTTATGTAAATAGGATTTTTATTTTAAACCAATTTTTGAGCAACCAAGAAGCAAATGACATTTTGCAATTACAGGAAAGATGATCTTATGATATTATTTTTAAAAAAAAAAAAAATTGTACAGTAATTGAAAGAGATTTTGAAAGCAATAATTTGATACCAAAACGAAAAGATTTTTTTTTTTTTTCAAGCATTTGCTCTAGTAATAATTACACAAAATTTTAATTTTTTTAATATAATATTAAGTAAAATATTAGTTTAAATTTCTGTCAAAATTTTTTTAAATGATTTATTATAACAAACTTTTAAAATTAAAAAAAAAATCTATGGAGATATGAGATTTAAATGTTTAATGGAAAAGTTTCAATTTGTTATAATTTAAAAGTAAAAATTGTAATATTGTTAAAAAAAAATTTTTTTAAATATTCTGATTGTTTATTTTCAATTAACTCAATTGTCAAGTTTAGAATTTAATTATATTCCCATTAGTAAATTTGCAACACTGATATTCTTTTATGAGATTTTAAAAATTTCTAATTAAAATAATTCATTTTGGAACAGTAGAGTAAAAATTTATCTTAAATATTAGATACTAAACTTTTTATTATTCGTGATGAAAGACAGTGATAAACTATTATTAGTGGTAATTAGTGAGTAATTATTGGGATTAAAGACTTTTTGAAGTCATGTCATATAGCAGATATTTAATATACATATATGCGCTAACTGAATGCAAATACCATGTTCGTAGGCCATGTAGGTAAAAAAGATAAACATAGTTCTGTTAAAGTAAGAAATTGAATAGTTTGTCATTTTGAGTATCAGAAGTAAAGATTGTTAAACATATGTCATCATTCCTACTAACACCTGGTTCCAAAGTTCCTAATAGTGCTGACATATGCACAGTATGATATTAGAAACTGGATGAAAATATTTTATTCATTGAGAATTTTCAGATTAATCAATGAAGCTTTGAATACTTTTCAGGTAAACAGCTTTTAACCAACTATTACAAGCAATTACTGCTTGATAAATGGGTATCTAGCTATTCTTACTTGCAGTTGTAAAATCATCATTTTAAACAAATACTATTTACTTTGCCAAAACATCACATGATCATCATTTTCTATGCCTTCACAAGCTGTTATTAGCTGCAGCAAACTCTCCATATAGTAGGGCTACCTAGTGCAAGCCTTGCATCCATTGATTACTAAAGCTTGCACTGGCCCTACTGTATTGAGAGTTTGCTATAAATGAAAAAATATGGGTGATTTAGTCTGTAAGTTATGTAAGGAAGACAGAGAAAATATTAATCATCTGCTAATTGAATGTAAATGCCTGCAAGCAGAAAGGGTACAAATAATAAAGTTGAAAGAATAAATATAAACAAAGTGATTATACAGAAAGTGGGTTCCTGGTTTTTATGCTGAGTTTGGGAAAAGATAAGAGGGATTTAGATATAAAGGCCATGGAGAGAAGAATATGGACAAAATTTAGTGTGGGAAATGAAAAGGGAAGGTAAGTTGGCCAACAGGTTCCTCTGGGCATAGTGGCTAAGAGATCCCTGATTTTGATAATGGAAAAGCCACAATACATTGCATTGCATTGCATCACATTACTACTATATTTTAGTCTGGTTAGCAATGCATCATTTTTATTGTGCCACTGTTGATGCTGGGGGAGGGGGGAGTACCATCTTGGGCACTTAATAGAAGAGCAATACAAAGACTTCAGACCACTCAAAGAAGTATGGAGAGATGCATGTTGGGAGTAACAAGAAGAGATTGAAAGTGCAATATAAAGGTAAGAGAACAAACAGGTGTTACTGACCTCATTGAAAAAATTAAAAGACAAGTGGAGTTGGACTGAACATATTGCTAGAAGAGATGATAATAGATGGACAAATTAAATCTTAAACTGGATTCCAAAAGATTGTAAAAGACCAGAAAGAGACCACATGTGAAATGGATTGATGAAGTAAAAAAGTGTGCAGGGTGATGTGGAGAAGAGAAGCTAAAGATTGGAGAAGATGGATTGAACTTGGAAAGACCTTCATCCTGCAATGGATTAATAATGGTTGATAATGATGATAATGAATAACAATAAAAAATAAAGTACTAATCTAACAGATCTACGATTGTATAAGAATCTATATAGGTTTTTTAATAATTAGTTATTATATTATTCATTTTTTATGATATTAACTTCAGTAAAGGCTTAGAAGACTCTAATTTTTACTTCCTCAGACTATTCTTCAACATCAAAAAACCCAGTAATCTACTAATACATCACAGACTAGTACTCATTAGAGATAGAATAAAAATTTGGAGAATATTTTCAAATATAGGACATATCTTTAAAAAAGAAAATCATAATTTTTCCAAGCTATGGTATTTCCTCAAAAACTCTATGGATGTAAAAGTTGAACATTGAAAAAAAAACAATAGGAAAAGTATTGCCACATAAAATTAAGATCATGGCAGAGCTTTAGAAAATGTCATCAGTAGCAACAATTTATCAACAATTGGATTCATAATCAAATTAGACCTGAACTTTTGCTGGAAGCATAATCCAAGAATAATTGCCCTATTTTGACTAAGCATGAAATAATCTAACTCTTTCTAAATAATAAAAATATTAAGAAAAAGGAATGATGAAAACAAAGAAATGATCAACAAGTAATGTGAATGGACTCCAGTAATAAATATAACTTGAGCAACTTATAAAAAATCAAACCAATTGTAGGTCATTCTAGAAATACATTGTTAATATGATTGTCAAGAATAATTGATGACACCTAGTAAAAGTGGGCACTGGCAATTAAGCTTAAGAAGAAAAATAGGATTGAAAATAATGAAAAAATAGAGAATATGCAAACAACTGCAAAGAAACATAAGGAAAAAGACACAAAAATATACTTAAAACTAATTAATGACATTACTATAAAATTCATGTATGACCGCCATTCACAAATTTAATGTAAACTCCATAGACATGGTAAATTGCCCACTTTGGAGAAAAAAATAATGCGAACAACTCTCCCCATACAATAATGCCACTCACTGCAAACTGTAATAATCAATGGATTCTAGAAGTTTTGTGCATCAAAATCCTATCTAGAAACTAGTTTGAGGATACTGAATGCATGGCATTAGATATAGATTTTAAAGCACAAATCTTCTATCATCAATTAATCAGTATGGCTTGCACTGGATGATACTAGTATATGGAAGAGTTACTACTATTTTCACATATTGTGTAAACACAATAAATGGTGATCAAGTGATGTTTAAGGGTATGATATGTAATTTTGATGAAAGATGTAATGTTATTTTGATGAAAGATGTACAAATAAATGATAAATCATAATTAAAAAATAATTAAGTGGGGAAAATTAGATTGAAATAATGTCTAAAAATTAAGTAATTACCTTAGAAAAATCTATTTATACTCTATTGAGTGGAGTCCAACTGAATGAAATGTCATTTATGAAGAGTTCTATGTCATGGACACAACAAACAGTATTATTCCAAACATAAACAAAAAAAATCACAAAATAATACAAAAAACTTTGTATCTCTTGAGAAATCAATTGATATTAATATAATTGAAGTGTTGGTGGCCTAGTGGTTAGCATAGCTTCCTTCTAAGCAGCAGGCCCAGGTTCGCTTCCCAGTTAATGCTTTGATAAATAAGAAAAAATGATTAATTACATTATGAAAAAAAAATTGCATATGCAAGAAAATGATAAATAAATAAAATTAATAAATGCAACAACCCAACATAACAAAATTACCTTTCTTTCATTTTAAATAAGCCCAGGTTGAATCAAAAACTACAATGTACCTCAATGATTAGATAAATTAAATGGCTACTGGCACTGTATTTTGACAAATAGTGTAAATCCACTAATGTCAATAATTTCATAATAGATTATAATATATCAGATCACCAGCCTATATTATCTCAACCATTCTTCTTTGAATATTTAACAGAATTGCAAACTGTAAATTTATGTCCTCATGTATTGCTATGCCATTGATGGACTTAAATACTATATAAAGCTACAACAAAATCACATCATCAATGAAGTAAATTCTACAATATATATATATATATATTTATGTATGTAATGCTTGCACCACTAGACTTTGCAGATGAAATATAACATCAAAAATATAGCACAACAGGGAAACCTGTTTAGAGTGATAACTCTGATGTATTCTTTGAAATATTAACAAATACCTGGAAAATAACAGTTAAAAACTGTCTCAATGCCAATCACTATCAGTACATTTGGTTGATAACCACTTCACTTTAGATGTATCCAGTTTTAACATGTATCTTCACAGATGAACATACTGGCTTTGATAAAGTACGTAAATTTGAATAATGTGTAATAATAGAAAAATAAATATATGAGCTGATGAATCAGATTCAATTTTAGTTGCTAAATCTAGAAGGTCAATTATGAAATATCAAGGGGGTGGGGCTTTTGTTAACTAATAGTTAGTTTTTGAAAGAAAACAAAATAAATAATGAAAATAGTACATCCGCCAAGATGGAATATGCAGCGCAAAATAAGCAACAACACTGATGAAATAACAATACTGAAATTAACTGTAACAATACCAACAATAAAATGGAATTTCTATATATAAGGACAAACTACTGACAAAGTGATCATGTACAACTTTGAAATGTCATTCCAGTATTAAACCAGCAGTCAAGCTAATTACTAGGAATGAAATAGATTTTAAAAAGATACAAACAAATAAACATGATCATTCAAATAACTTAATGTCTGATCAATAAACAACATGCAAGAAATTTTTACTAAACATCACATGATCACCATCTCTTATGCAAGCACATAACTGTTATTAAACAGGCAAAACTCTCCATCCAGTAGTGCCACACTGTGCCAACCAGAGTATAGATCCAAGGCTCCTCACTGACGAAGGCCCCAAGCCAGTAACTAGTCTGGTGATATTAGATAAGTAGGCACTAGATTGGAATTTTATGCACAAGCCTTCTGGCATCCACTGATTACTTGATTGGCACAGGATGGCACTACTGTATGGAGAGTTTTGCCTGTTAGATTTTTACTAACTGGCTTCAGTCTAGAAGCATGTGAATAATAAATGACAACCCAAATCTTTGTATACTGATACGTACAGCTTACAAATCACATTTAATATATGTAATGTACATGCATACTAAAGAATAGTACAATCAAAGCAATTCATGTAATAGAAATATAGTGATCACAGGAACAAAATCTCACTACTAATAATCACCTTCATATACAGAAATCTTCAGTCAAAATCACATACTTATTCATAATCCAAACACACACCAAGCTCAGAAATTGGAGGTGTTGATAAAACCAAAAAATTCAATACAATACATTTGTCAGTAAATGCAATGGTAATATATTTTCTGTATTTGTTACACAAAGGTAATTTATTTTCTATATACTCCTGCAAACAAAGTTAAAAAATATTGATCAAGTATTATATTTCACATTTTATATAACCCACACTTTATAATTTTCTGTGGTGATTTTAATTACACCTACAGCATAATTCCACCATTTTTGAGTGTTCATCCAAGTTGGCTTCCATTAAAATAACAATCAACACTATATTTTTCAAATGCTGTAACTTGAGGATCATTATAAATTGATCTCTTTTTTATGTAATCCCATCAAACAACAAATACAACATAAGTGTGTATTATGTTTCCTTTTCTGATCATGCATGTATAACACTGAAAATAATTACACCACAGCTAGGTAACCTTGCACTGGGACCACTATCATTGACATATATACCAGATACCATATGGATGCATAAGAATAATCAATAATTGACATCTGTTTTGTAATATCATCAAATAGCAAATGCTATGCAAATGTGTCTTATTTAACTTCTCTGATCATACATGTATAATACTAAGAATAATTAAGTTATGCAATAATATATCTAAATATGTTTACATCATCAAATGAGAAATTTCCTAGGCTCTAAAATTAACTATTAGTGACAGCTCCAAATACTACTAAGAACTTTAATTACTATTTCAGAGCAGAGTATAACTTTTTAATAAAAGTCTGAATTGTGTTTAAAAACCCTATTGGTGGGCGAGAGGTCAGCACAACTGCCTTGCACTTGCAGGCAGTTGCCTGGGTTGCGGATTCGCATCCCGGCCGATGCTATGACACTTAAAAAAAAAAACTATGCCAAAGTAACCATTATCAATGCCAGTGAAATTTCTCACTTAATCCAAGATGTGATACCTAAATGCCAATGGAATTCTTTTTTTAATATAAGGCAAGTGATACCCTAACAGTTGTAAAAAAGAAACCCATAGTGATTAAACTACACCCACCTTCAAACTGATAGTGTAAATTATTTGATCTGAAAGAGCTTTACATCTAGTAAAGAATTGCTTATAAATTAATTAAAATAACATACAATATTATGTACCGATGAAATAGTAACTGAAGTATGCATTATCTTGAATTACACCATAATTCTAATATTATAAATGGTACTACTGTCTCTGTCTGATAAAGGCAAATCTTTCTAATATGTCAATTAATATAATACTTCATTATAAAATCAGAGAAAAAAAGTTCTATGCTTGATGGTTAGAAACTAGTAATGAAAATATAAACCAAAAGATATTTGCAAGAATCATTTTTAAAAAAAATGAATAATTTGATTCTACCTAAACTATCCAAATCATATCATGTTGTTAAAGGATATTGAGCATCTGAAGCTATATTACTAGCCTAGAAAGCCACTCTGTTTGCAGAAAAGAATTGTGTATAGACTATCTAACATGCCAGATAGATTTCAAAGTATTGATGTAGTCAATTAAGATTATTTATTCTTGACTATCAATTATCACTGTGGTATCAATAATTATTTCTAGCAATCCAGAATCATATTATTAATAGAACCATTAGATTCAAGAACTATAAACATCTCAGTTGCATTCAAACCTAATAAAAAGATACCACAAGGACCACCACCAGCATCACACTTAAACATATTTTATATAAACCCATTAATAAGGAAGACAGAGAATGTAAATAGATTCAGCAAGTAACTGTACATCTTAATTACCTTATTTAGTGGGTCACAATAAATTTGGTCTCATTTATAGATATCATAATAACTTTTGAAAAATTTCCTAATATTCTGCTTGTTATCAATATATCAAACAACTACCAGACAATGGCTAGATCCATATTTTATCTAAGGAAAGCTTTCATATGATAACTCTCTACAGGTAGGCCCACTCTATCACACATTTAGTGTTGTCAGCATTTCTGGGCATAAGTACTCAATCTATTCACGTGAAAATAAGTAACCAATAAAGCAATTATTATTTTGTAAATTTTTAACTAAAATAAATACTCTCACCAATCTATTACACTCTCTTGGTAGGCATCCTGTCATATTGTGGTTCTTGGATGAAACTAATGAATGTTGCAATAAATCAAATGAATGAAATAATTTGTATTTGGAGCACATTCTTACAACTACAATCAATCAAAACAGCTTGCTATCCAATATTCAAAGATTGAATAAATTTAATTTACTCTAAAATATTCTCCTCATATGTAAGAGTCAATTTATATATAGCAACTTTTAAAAAAATCCTTTAATCAAAGCAATACTATCACTAATACATTTGTTAAATGTGTTGCTTATTCTTGAAGAATATTTTTGTTTATAAATCTGGTAGATCAATTAAAAATAGATACACTTAAAAAGATATCATATAAGAATGTATAAGAAAGTTCTATACCAATTTAGATCTTCTTGGACAATACTATCATAACTAAGAATCTAATCAAATTTCTAAATCTTTGCACACCCAATTTTAGTTAAAACTTTTGCTCAACTTATTGCAAGGTATATTCTAACTAAACAATACCTCAGTGACAAATTCAAGTTAGGCTTTGATCCAAAATGTAGTCTCTGTAACATAGAAGATCATATACTTATTTGCAACACTAGATTCTTTGCTTTTCAAAGTATATCCATTAATTTCAAGTAGGCATTCCAAAAATACATCAAGAAATTTGATACTATCAGGTTAGTCAATGTTTATTAGTATTTGATAATAAAAAAAATACATTATGTCGAAAAAATACAACACTAAATGGTTCATTATTTAAAGAATTTTATCAAATACTTCCTGAACAGGATAGTAAAGAAAACATGGTCATTTAAATTCTTTATTTTAATATTATAATATAGAAACAATGCCATGTAAATCAAAACACCAATGAGACTTAAGCTATTTACTACAGCAACATTTGAGATGAGTTTTGCAATGATTATTCAAACCAATCCATAAACCGCAAATATATCCACATATAGAACACACAAACTTATAATACTTTTTTTAATTATAATGAATGACAAAATAAGTCCTTGCAATATATCTGATTATTTTGCCTTATGAACGTTAGAGATTCACTACTAGTTTTAATGTTCTTGAGTTATTTACACCATTGACTTTAAAACTTCAGTAGCTAGAACATTTTGATGCCAAGTAATGGCTGGCTATTCAAATATGAATCAATTACCACTTTATTTGTAAAATAACTGAATGTATTTTTTGACTATCCAGCATAGTAGCTCACATTTTTGAAGTGTCTCTCAGTGCAATGGTTTTTAAACTGCCAGATTTGTGATGGTCAGTTAACCAATGTATGGATATCTAATTATTCTTAAGTAAAGAATAAAACCAGGTTGTAAAATGCTCAAAAGTTCGTCAACCAGAAATTGGCTCACCAGGTGAATACTACTTTCCTCATTGTTCTTATATGAAAAATTTTATAATAAATAAATTGGAAATGGCTTTAAAATGATCTTACTGCAGAACAAAGACCTCTTTTAACAGGTTGCTGAAATAGTAATTAAGCATTACCAGTCACAGTTTGCAAATGTTTTTTCTCTTAATTTTAATAAAATATGTTCAATTTTTCATGTTAGCCGAGAGGTCATCGCAGCCGCCTTGCAAGCAAGTAGTTGTTTGCAGACGGTTGTGGGTTCGCCTCCCTGCCGATGCTATGATATATGAAAATTTTTTTTTTACATATTCTAAGATTGAAATTTATTAGTTTTTTTTTTTTTTTTATGAAGTTGTTTTCATTCACTGACCATTGAATAAAATTTACACTTTTAATACATTCAAAGTATCTGCCTTTAAAAGGAAGTTGATATTTTCTATTTACGATGCTTTGATCATTTTTGTAGTTGGTCATAAAGTTGAATATAAGACAATTCTTTCTGGAAACTCAACAAAAAAAAACATTATCATGCCATTTATATAACTTTGTTTGTGTGTGTGTGTATTTCACATATTTTCAATATTATGTTTATTATCTTAATTTATCGTAAGTAATTTTACTGTAAAATATTGTGTTAATTTTATTGATAAATTTCACATGTAAAATGACTTGAAGCAAAATTAAAAAATAAAATTAAAAATTTAATTAAATTTATCTACTAATTGACATATTTAAATTATTTTAAAATACATTAATTAAATATGTCTTAAGTGTCACCTAAAGAAGTTTATTTTGCCTGGAACATTACTGAAGTATATTACAATATTAAAATGAGCTTTAAATGAAAATCAAAACAGAAATGTTTTGTGGAATACTAGTAACATACTTATATAAGTGTGTGTGCGCGTTCCGGGGTTCACTCTATATATGTGTGAACATTAATTAGTATGAAAAGAGGGTGTATGTAGCAAGATATACATTTATGTAAACATCTAGGATAAATTTTTGATTGTACTTTTTTTTTTTTTAAAGTTGATAATTAAAAAAAGTAATACTTGCTTACTTATATTAATTACATATAATTTTTTTAAAAATCTATGATAAAATCTAAACAGACTTTAAATAATCCATTGCAAGGCAAAAACGTTTTTTTTCTCTCATGTATCAAAGCATCGGCCGAGAAGCGAACCCGGGACAACTGCTTGTAATGCAGCAGTGCTGACCACTCGGCTACCAACGCTTGACGGCAAAAATGTTTTTATAACAGACTTTCAATGAAAAACAATGAAGGAGAGAGTTGCATTCGAGAAACTTGCTAATTGCCGTTGATAATTTGAGCGATTTTCGACCCTTGATTTACCATCTCGCTAAGAATAGCTAGATATTTATTTATTACAATATAAATAGTTATTTAATTAGATGTTAGCTGGCTAATAGAAGATAATCTCAAGCCTATTAAAGAAATGTTTAAGCCTGTATTTGAGGTCAGATCATAGGCATAGCAGATGGACGCAATACTGTTATTCCATAATACTCTTCGTATATATATAGCTACTTATTACTAAAGGTTATCATATAGTAAATATTATTGTGGAATTTCAGAACTCTAGTTATATAGTTAATTTTTTGTTTTTTCAGTATTTAAGGAAATATTTTTTGTATGTGTGCGCGCGCGTGTAACTAAAAACATTAGCTTCAAAATACAGACTGGACCTATTGATAATTTTTTAGGTGCGAATAACTATTAACTACTTAATACTTACTATATTTTACTTATTTGCATACAATATTTGGTTGTTTAAAAAAAAAAAAACACTTATACATATACAACATACATGATTTCTCCCATTTACTCAAAATGCATGTTTATTCATTTATAAACCTAAATAGAGTTATAAATAGAATATTGGGAAAATTGATACATTCTATACTATAGAATGAATAAGTTCTTTTAACTAGCACTGAAAAAAAAAAAAAAACCACTTTATTGGTCATTAGGAAAAACAATGGAAAATTATCCTAAGCGAAAAGTTAATTTTCATATGCATAATGAACATAATAAATTAAATTGTATATACTGTATATCATTAATTAAGAAAAAAAAAATCGATTTTTCTTAGATATGTAAACTGTCGCAAAAGAAAAAAGTAACGAAATTTATTATTAATGAATAGATTTCCTGCATCATATTTTTGTATGGCAGACAATAATTTAAAACATAATTAATTAAAAATATATTTACGAAATCATGTAAATTATGTACTCATATTTTACTCGTATTTTTTTTTCCTTTAATATATAGCTTAGTGTGGGGCAATGGTCTCTTCAAGAACTTCTCACAAAAGACCAGTAAAGATAAAAACATTTATCACCAGGCTTACTAATTACTAGGAGATAGTTTGAACGATTTCTTACTTCGACTTATTTCTGGTTAAGAATAACTTCAACTTATTTACCTGACTAAAAGGTTGGGTATAGAATGACTATCTCAAAGAAAAATTGTTAGATTTCACTCAGCTCTGATTCAAATTCCACATTATGAACATGGAGAACGTTCATGATGCTCTTGTAAACCTACACCCATATGTGTATATGTTAAATAATTTTTATTAGTCATTAATTAGACTAGCGATTATCCATTTAATGAATAATATTTCTGTTGTGTAATCTTCTTTACACTACTCTCACACAAAGTTGGGATTGGTTTTTACCTGCTTTTAACACCTTACGGAGAGGTGTAATTATAAATATAGGACCAAAGATGTATGATCTCCAAGATGCACATTTTGTGCTGAACCAGAACTCATCAGTTGGCACAGAACACAATCTATTACATATATCTTTATCATTTGTTCAATTTATATATACATAGCCAATTACTAGAGTTTAATTGGCGGTGTCAAATTTAACATCATGACACCTTTGGCACAAACTACTTGACAGAAGTATATTAATAATTTTTATTAGTCATCCATTAGTGGCGTAGTGAAAAATACACTACAGAAACTATACTCATTAAATATGTGTGTACAAGATAACATTCTGTATCTTATTTAAAAAAAAAATTCAAAAATATTTAATGCAGTATAATGTTATATAAAATATTATACTTTTATAAAACTATATTTATGAGATATTATTTTATATAGCGCTATGTTTTTTATGTAATAGTAATATTAGCGATTAAGCCAATGCACATGCGCTTTAAAGATAAATAAATACTCAGTTTTTCCAGACACGAGATGTAGTATTTTAGAAAGAATAGAATGAATCCACCCATTCTTTTGACCCAAACATTTATGTATGGGCAAATTTTAAGTGTGTGGAAATGAGAGCATGATGGTATTACATGATCACTTTAAATTACTATATCTCGTGTCTGGAAAAATTGAGTATTTATTTCTAATTTATCTTTAAAGCGCATGTGCATTGGCTTAATCGCTAATATTACTAAAACTATATTTATGTAAAAATTGCAAAAGTAAACATTTTGTTTGGCAGGAATTTTTTTGCTGCTAATTATGAATTTCTAATTATCTATTAGCATTAATATCTTCTCTTTTGCCATGCCATATGACAAATGCATTTGGTAAAAACTCTTGCTAAATTTATTGTGAATTAAAGCAGCTTAAAATTCTTATTATTTAAATGAGTGCTATGTTTCATTATCTTTAACTGGTTTTGTTTAGTTTCTTATACAAACAAGGATCATCCAGAAATTCTTAATAATTTATTTTATTTTGATGGCACTTGTGTCTACGTGTAGTAAAGTAGAAGATATAAAGATTGTTATCATATTCACTTTTTCCCTATAGGAATATATTCCATACCAATGCAATAATTTATTAAATTATAAGATCAATTTGTTGTTAATAATAATGTAATTGATATAAATTATTTATTAAAAAAAATGCTATGGAAGTGATAAATTATTTATTAATTTTTGCATTTTGTTTTTTAATATATAAATTCAAAAATGAAATTAGTCTAAAAAATACATTTGGAAATTTAAAAAAGAGTAATTAATGGAAATAAGAAATCAAAACAAAAAGTCTTCATTTAAGCTTTCAGGTTAAAAATCTGGATTTAACAAAAAAAATTATTCTCAGAAAATTCTGAATATTTAAGACAATAAATGATTCTAAAATCAATTGCATCATGGAATACTATGGACACTTGTGGCCATCTTTAGTTTTCCTTTGCCTGTTTTTTTTTTTTTTTGCTCAATTGAAAAAACTGGAATTAAAGTAAATATTGATTTATTATTTAAAAAAAAAAAAAATTGAAGATGTCATTAGTGTATAGAGGAAAATTACAAATGAGCTAATAAAAGTCTAGAGCATTGCTGCTTGGTGATTTTTTGATCCTAGATGTGCAAACATCTTGTTCATTCCTCTTTGATCATTATTAGCAATTTATTCAAATATTTGTGATTATTTTTATAAAAATATTTGTATAATAATAATTATATATATATATATCCATGTTTATACTTAGATTTATTGATTTCAATTTAAGAAATTTGATGTTAAAAAGAAATCTATGATTATTGCACCCTATCAAACACTGTAGTACAGAACTTTTGTGATATAATTATAAATGCAACTTATTTTTTACAACAGAATTTTATAGCTTTATAATAACTTAATAATACACTTTTACCCTGATTACTGAAGGCATTTGCCAAAATATTTCATAGAGTAAAATCTCACATAAAATATAATGAATTCTTATGGGGGAAAAATTAATTTGTTACTTTAAATTCAAAATATAAAATAATCAATAAAAAATAAATAAATAAAACTTAAATTGAAACAAGTGTTAATTAATGAGTAAACATTTTACTTAGCATGCTATTTTAAAAAAATACTAATCTGTGGGTAAATATATTGTTTAAAAAATTTTAGTAGCTATAATTTTGAACAAAAATTATAACATTGTGTTACCACATAATGATGTTCCTGTATCACAATTCATTGAATTAAATAAAGCATTAACAAAAAAACCTAACCATCATGCACATTTTAAAATTAAATAAAAAATTAACTTAACACAATGTATACTTTAAACTTTATTTTTCATGTACCTTATGTTCAATTATTAATTTTTTTATTTTTGTAATTTCTAACCAATAAGACTGAATTTTTTTGCAGTGCTGTTAATTTTTTTTTTAATCAAATTTTTATTTTATTTTTATATAAATTCAGTAAAATTTAAATAAAATGTAGGTAAATAATTCTATGATCAATTGCTATAGTTATAATAATATTTGTAAGTGATCAAATTTTGTTTTCTTTTGCCAATGTGTGTTTACAATAAAACTGGATAACATCTTGAATAAGCATAAACAAATTATAAGAATATTGATTTAAAATTGATAAATGATATTTTAAACTTATGTTTAGTAACCTATGAATATTATAGTTTATCATAGTGCACTGTGTATGAAATCTTTTTTTTTTCAAAATAACTTACAATTACAATGATTATTATGATTGTTGTATTTTTGATGCAGACAAAATAATGTTTAAAAAAATTTTAATCCATAAAACTGATTGAATGAAAATAAATTAGCTAATGTATTGCATGTGATCAAATATGTTTCTTATAGTTCTGAATGAAACTGGCTTTTTGTTATTTTGTAGTTGATAAAATGAAAATCTTTTTATGTTGGATATGTCATAAATGAAAGTGCTGAATATTTTGTAATGTCAATGGATAAAAATTAAGTAAAGTGCATTAATTATATTTTAATTCTATAATCAAAATAATATTGTATGTTGTATAATGAATAAACTATATTGCAAATTTTTAGTATAAATGTTACCATTTTATTTTTGAAAGATGTAGCTTTAATAAGTCACTATTCTCTGGCATCATCATCTTTCATAACCACTACTTTTACCTTGAACAAAATGGAATATATTTTTTAAAAGTTTTGATTTTTTTTAAAGATCATTATGGTAAAAAAACTAAATATAAATCAAAATATTGGGTACATATTGATGATGATTAGTATGATGGAACCTCACATAAAGGTCAGTCACTAACCAGTGTAAAAATATAATTCATTTATATTTTAAAAAATGAAATTCTATCAACAAAATTTTGTTAATTTACTTTTTCAATAATTTTACAATCATTAACTAATAAGGAAAAAATAATTGCTCTCATTATGGATTTCTCTTTATTTCATTTCATTATTTTTTTTCTATATTTGGAAAGTTCAGATATAAGTGTCTAGACTGGTTTTGTTTATAAAAGATTTTTAAAATTTATTGAGTCATAATACTGAATAAATGTTTTACTACTAACTTAGAAAGTTGAATTATTAACTCAAATTGCCACTAGGAAAAGGTTAAAAAATATTAAAATGCAGATGAGTTAAAGCATACATTTAAATAACAAAAATATTCATTAATATATTAGAATTTAATATTTATTTACAAAAAACAACAAAAGTCAAATATGTTTGACATCAAGTTTTCCTGTTTAACATCAATAAATTTTCAGTTAAACAATTTTCTGCTAAAAAGCCAATATTTTCAAATATAATCTATATGTAAATGCGATGTACTTACTACAAAGTAAACATTTAATAATTTAAATAAATAAGCAAATGAAATATAATCTTATTTTTCTGTTTTTATGATATAAAGAAAAATCATGTTGCACAAGCCCAGAAGTTTTTTGCTCCTATAAACATGAGTACAGTCTCTATTATTGTTTTTTTATTGGATCAATAGCTGCTGACATCTAGGTGATTTAATTAGAATTTAAATCTTACTTTAAGTAATGATTAAAATCACTCACAGTTTTCTTTTAATTAACTTTTGTACCATCAACTGATCAAAATACATTCCTGTCATTTGCAAAATCAATATCAGGTTTACATGAAAATATATTAAGAGGTTAAAATTTTGATAATTATATTAAATTTAGTTTTTTTTATATATTCTACAGAAAATTTTCCAAGTATATTATTCCCTTTAATATTTTAGAGGCTACTGGGGCCCAACATCAAGCTATCTTATTTTAATCACCAATATAATATTTATCTTATGCATTAATAAAATAGACTGAGAGACCAACATTTGATGCAAGTTCTTATACATAAAGCTAAAGCTTACTTTTGAAATGAAGTGCATCAAATTTCCAAACATCTCTGTTTGAACGCTTTTATAAAAATAAATGTTATAGAGTTGTAATTATATTTTATTGAGCACACATGAAGTATATGTAAATAGTTAAACAGACATTAACCTGTAATGAATGTGCCTTAAAATTTCTAATAGTCAAGCAAGATTATTTTGCTGATAGAGAGACCTCACAAACCATGACACAAGATAGCGACTTTTATAAAGATAAGAGTGATGTCTTATCTTTAACCTAAATTTCTACTTATATAGATCAATCGGAAGCATCCTGATTTGGGAGTGTGAAGTTGTTGTTCTCTTCATTGTTTAAGTCCACTATTTCCTTTACTAATTAACCTTCATGAAGTCTTGCGATTTACAGCGAGTTAATATTGCGATCTTAATACTTTAAAAATAAATGTTGTATTTTTTTTTTCTTGTATTAAAAATTAAAAGATTTTATTTATTTATTTACTTCTTTTATTTACTAGGGGAATCCCACTCCATATTTTTGTCCAGGGCTTCAAAATCCAAAGGGTAGTACTGTATGTTGAAATCATGAATACCATACACATATGTAAGGGTACATATTATACATGCATTATGAATAAAACATTTTCATTAATTATATTTTTTTATTGATTTTACTTAATAATTTTTTTATTTGCATGAATAGCAAAAGCTATAGATATAGAAGTGTGGGTGTTGGACCACCACTATAATGGTTATTGTGATATATGTTAGAGCATTAACATACCTTCTATTGAGCTCGATGTAAATAAGATATTAGTTGCTACATTACATTTAATTAATTTGTGTACTTTAACTTTCTCACTTTAAATAAAGCAAAAAATTTTCTTTCTATAAAATAAGATTCTACCTATTTACTTTGTAACTGATGACATATAAGAGTTGACTGAGCTGACAAAAAAATTTCTCAAAATGGATGATGTGAATCATATCTTGCAATCAAAAGCATTTCACAATTGACTACAGCATCTATAAATTAAAGCATTTAAATTTCTTCTATCAATTCATTGTAAAAATAAAATAATGTTTAATATATAATAGTCAAATTATAAATTACAAACCCTGCTTTTTTAGAATCAAAAAGTAAGTATATAATTATACTAGTCAACATCATCATCATCATCATTGTCAACCATTATCAATATAATGCATGATGAAGGTCTTTCCAAATTCATCTCCGATCTCTAGCCTCTCTTCTCATATTAACCCTGCACACTTCCTTATTTTATTCATCCATCTCACATGTGGGCTCTTTCTGAGTCTTTTACGATTTCTTGGAAACCGAGTTTAAGATTTCAACTGTCCAACTATCATCATCTCTTCTAGAAATATGTCCAGTCTAACTCCAGCTCAGTCTCTTAATTCTTTTAACAATTTCTGTAACACCTGTTTTTTCTTTTACTCATGTACTAATAACATGCAACTAACTATCTATACTTCTTTGAGTGGTCTGAAGTCTCTGTATTGCTCTTCTGTTAAGTACCAAAGTCTCAGATTCAAGCATAAGAACTTGATTATACTAGCAATAAAGTTAAAATTGTTTGATTTGCCATTTGCATACTAATGTCTATTCTTTATATAAATGAAACTAATGTTTTTTAGCCAGAATCTGGTGCAATATATTTTAATACAATTTATGCTCATTTTTTTAAAAATGTTTGGTTTCTTTCTCTTTCACCCCCTCTCTCTCTTTCTGAGATGGACTGAAGAAATTGATCTATAAATTTTCATTTCATGGGTTTGCCACTATGCTAAACTAGACAAGGATTAATTGCATTATAAATTATAATGTCCATTCTAATTATAACTATCATTTTCATTAATTTACATTGTAGTTTTAGCATCAGGTCCCCTTAAAAGTTACAATATGAACTGTTAAAAAATTGTCTTAAAAAGATAAATCATAACTCATCTTTATTAATGATCATCAAATGTTATTATAGTATTATATCTTATGATCAGCTTAAAATTGTCTTATTTCGATGCAAGATGATCTTAATCATCATAAAAATGGATTATCCTTAGTAAGATCATGTTAAAAAAGAAAAGAATGATTAGGAATAAAATGAAGGAATTCTATCATAATACTAAATATCCCATTGGAGAGGCTAAAAAACTAAGCAGATAGTAATCATTGGTTATGAATATCATTCATACAATCTCCAGGAATTGATGATGATCTAATTTAAATAGTAATTGTTTGGGTGCACATCTGCTTTTAGGCAGAAAATTTAACTTAATTATATACTACATATACAACAATTTATATTAATAAATAAATATGTTACTTTTTATTTACATGTAATTATTTTTTTAATCATGTTTTTAACAATATAACAATACAAATTGTTTTCTTTTTTATGTAATATACTTTCTTTTCAAAAACATTATTTTCCCTTCGACTTTTTTCTGTTTCATTGTTTATTTATGATTAAGAAAACTCATTTCCATCATATTCTAATTTTTCACTTCATAAAATAATTTTAAGCTAAAGACATACAGAAATAGAACTTTATCAAACATTTAGTTTCTTTACATCAATTTTATTAAACCAATAATAATTTATCTTGTTATTATAAAAAAAATCTTCAAAATATCTTTAAAAAATAATATAAAATGGCATTTTTTATTTTTTCAAGTATTAAGAAAAAAGTATATATATAAAAAAAAGCAATACAACAAAACTAGATATTGTTCTAAATAGTAGTTATTTAACTTAGGGCGTAAAAAATAATAGATCATTTATAAAACGAATTTAAATACAGGAAAAAGAAAATTTTCCAAGACTACGCATATTAAATATTTCAAGATCTCGTGACTTATCAAATATTTAAAAAAAATGAACGACGGAATTCTAGATGATCATTTGTAGTAAATAATATTTTAATTTTTAAGCAACAAATCGCATATAGATAAATATCTATACAAAAAATAAATCGTATAACCAAACCGTCACAATCACGTTTTTTTTTTCTGTGTCACCATCGTTTGATTGACATAGATTTCTATTGGTCTTTTTATCCTTCTCCGGCAAAGAATAGTTACCCATTTTTAAATTAATATTGAATGATTGATTAACTGATTAGAAATACAAAACTCATTATACGTATTGCCACACACAGCAAGCTAGAGTAATCAATGGATGCCAGAAGGCTTGTGCATAAAATCCCCATCTAATGCCTACTCATCCAATATCCGCAGACTAGTTTCTGGCTTGTGGCCTTCGTCAGTGAGGAACCTTGGATCTGAGAGCACTGCATCTAGATCTTAGGATCTAATGCAACCCTCCAGCAACCACCTTTTATCTCCATTTAACTATAAAACTATGAGTCTTAAACTGAAAACACTTTAATGTTTTCAATCCAAGCCCATCAGCTTATATAGTCATATGGGTCTGAACCCAGTTCAGTACCCATACATTTTGGTGTCTTTGGTTCTTTAATAACCATAATCACCACTATCCTATTAGGCAGGATTGGTTTTAAGTCAATAAACGCATAAGAGATGGTGGTCATGTGATGTTTATTGATTAGAAATACTTGAAAAAATCCAGAGATTGCTTTAAAAAGTCTCGTTTGCTGGAAATAAATTTCGCTTCACAAATTTTTAACATCATGTTATTGGTAGGATAGTGCACAAACCATGAGGCAACTACAATAACCGGAAATATTTGTTTAATTTTAGATATAATCTAACTAAACTATTGATAAAACTAGACTAAATAATCTATTGTCAATCCTTAGGCAGTAAAGTGATGTCTATGCATAGAAGTGACTGGCTCTGCACAACTGTTCAGTTAATTGACCAAACTAAAATTTGTTTTATTTTTTTCACTTCCCTCTTATTAGAATTAATTCATAACCCATGACTGTTTAAGTATTTTCGTTAGTATACTAATCTTGCTAGTACATTAAAACACAGAAAGAAAGTGACTGTTTGTATTTTGCTTTATAAATAATTTAATTCCCTTTATTTTTTACAATGTGTTCTTTCATATCAGCACCAGAATTGTTATTGCCTTTCTGATCATTATATTTGTGAAAACATCATGTAATGCTTATTTGAATATTCAAATCTATGTTGTTTGTTTATAGTCTTCTTACTTTGTTCATCTCCAGATAAAATATTGTGAAAGTGATTTTACAGAAATAATTTAAACTTTCTGCAAACTAATCAGTTGATCAATGTTTTCTATTTTATGTGTTTGAAGAATTAGTATTAAGTAAATTTTAAATACCTTTAGCAAAGGTGTGATAATTTGTTGGCATAAATAACATCCTAAATCAATAACAATATGGAATTTCTACATTAGATAGTGATGATCTTTCTTGCATTTACAGCTACTAAGCATAACATTTACATAAATGATTATAAAAGAATAAGTCTATTGTCTAATACATAAAAATATGACACTATTTTTCTGTCAAAAATTTGTTCACTTAGCTTGTAATTGAAATGATTAAAATTATGCCTTACTGACTACTTTTAGTGCTATACAGCTACTTGTACAAAAAAGTTATTTGGGTTCCAAAATTATTGGACATTTAATCATTATTTTGCACAACAGTTTGAACAAGATCAGAGATTGGTCTTGTGTAGTAGTTTCTGTTGCCTAAATGAAGACCATATATTAGAAAGGAGTCAGATATGTCTGTAGCCATTACAAGATACTGGTTATTACTGCAACCATGCTTAAACAGTTAGCTATGCTAAATAAAATGCAGTGATAAATTTTAATGTAATGATTTTGAATATTTTTATGCCAATATTAAGTCTATAAACAATAGGAAAATTTGGCCAAACTAATATTTAATTATTGTTGATAGTAAACTGTAGTTTAACAAACTTTGACTACATTTAGGCCTTTAAAGAATATGTATAACTGATCAAATATAGGTGCATTATAATAAGCATAAGCATGTGTACAGGTTAACAGATTATTTTTTTGTCCAATGAATGTATGGAATTCCAATATAAATGTTTATTCCCTTTGAATATCCAAACAAAAAAGATGCATTGGAATAAAATTTTGGATTGAAGATTAATTTTAGATGGCAATGATAGAGAGACATTAATTACTGAATACTTATGTTTGAAATATATGATATTGAAAGAGGATTATGATACATTCTATGATGAATGAAAAAAGAAAATAAAAAAGGTAGAGATTTAATAATTTTTTAGGGAATTTGTGGTCTGGATAATAGAACTTTTAAAATGGGTTTATTAAAATACGGTGGGAAGAAGGAAAATGAATGAAATCTGGAAAATAATTAGTTTAAAATGGTATATAAGATTTTTGAAGGGAGCTTATGATTTAATAGCTTGTATACAGAAACTTTTAACTTCATTTAAAAAGAAACTATTTTACAACACAATTCAATGTGTATGTGTCCATTGTCAGAAATAATACCTATCCATAGGTATATGGTATTTCCACGCTAGTGTCTAAACTGCATCACAATGTAATTTTATTTTATTATCAGCAAACTAATACTCATCTAACTGATCTAATCAACTTGAAATCTTTTAATCTTCAATTAAAAATAGAAAATCATTCTTTGCCAATATTAGTTGCCTGAAGGATCTCATGATGAAATAGTTAATCCAAATTGATTTTTTTTTTGTTTAAACAAGTCAAAAAAATTTATTGTGAGATACTGGGATTTTCTAAGTAGTTAATCCATTTTTAATTTAAATAACTATCTTGTCATTGAATGGTTATCTTTTAAGGATAAATAAAATAAATACATACTTAGAAACATTTTCTAAATGTTGAAATATTTGTCTACTACTAGTTGACTAACTTCATGAGTAATATGTTTTTTTTTTTAATATTTATGAAGGAAATCTGGGAATATCGTTATCTTGCACTGTACTATTTGAAATTGTTTGATCATTTATTTATTGGATGATTAAGTCAGTTGATTATGGGCCATCTACTTTAAAAAATGTATGAGTTTACTTAGAAATTTCTTGGCTATTTGGACAAATTTTCAAACCTCATTTTGCTATACCCTAATAATATTTTAATTTGTAAAGATCTAAATATTGATACACATTTTATGAGCTTGATGATGAAGTTAACAAGAATAATTTAATCCACCATAAAAATAATTATCATCACTAGCATCAATTTCAACCATTATTGATACATAGCAAAATGAAGTCCTTTCCAAGTTTAGTTTTTATAATCCACAATTTTTTTCTACATCAGTTCAATGAATGTTTATATTTATCCATCTATCTTATATGTGATCACTTTCAATCCTTTACAATTCTTTAGTTCAGTTAAAGACTTCAATTATTTTTTTATATCAACTCTTCTAGAAATAGGTCCAATCTAGCTCTATTTCAATATATCTTAATTCTATGATTTCAATGATAGTTGTCTGTTTTTTTTACCCACATATTTTGATCTTATTCCCTCATATTCCTAATCTAGATGTCTCCAATACTTTGTTGAATAGTCTATAAATCTCTTACTTTTGAGATAAGTATTCAAGTTTCCCATCCATATATAAAACTAATACACATATGCATATTTTCTTTTAATATTGCTTTTACCAAAAACATACAATATTCAGTAATATTTTATAAATGAAATATTTAGTTATTATTATATAAATCGCTGTAATTAGCAATCACTTGTAAATAAACTTTGGCAATTTTAAGTTTAATAAAAACAAAATAAAAAATCAAAGAATAAAATGTTAAAGATTTATTTTGAGATGTCTATAAACCCCAATCTATGAAATATAAATATTCCCACTCATATTATTAAATAGTTCTTTAGTATGTTTATTTCATATCTTGCAGTGTCTTTTCATTTTTTTATAGTGAATTTTTATTTTTGAAGAACTTCAATACGATTCTTAAACTTTGATTTCCTTTATATATTCTGTCTTGAGCCACATTTTTTCAGTAAGAGCAGTCAGTATTTTACTTCTTTATAGTTTCTTTGAGATAATCTTTAAAACAAAAATGGGATATGCTTTTCCCATAAAAAATTTTGCTCAAGTCTCATGTAAAATATTTTTCTACATGTCCAGTCAAACTAAACTGAGCCAAAAAGAAACTAGCACATATATTCCAAATAATCAAACATCTTATTTGGAAAATTGTAATCAAATAATAAAATGATGTATTTGAATGATGGTGATAACAAATATCGAAAACTACAAAAAAAATGAACATTTGAATGTCTATGTGTTAGAAAAGGAATGTTTTTAATAAAAGTGTTTTATCAGTTTTTACATAAGATCAGAGACTTGGATACTTAACAAAAGATTAATAAAAAGATTTTAGACCACCCAACAAAGTATGGAAAGATGTATGCTGGAAGGTTCAAATAGAGATCAAAAATTGATATCATTAAAAGAATTGGTTGAAATATTAAAATAAAGCACAAGAAATAATTAAAAGATCTAGAAAAAATATATGTGATGTAAAATGCATGAGATAAGAGAGTTGGAAAGAGGGTAGAATCTATGGAGCTTTATTAAACATGGAAAGATTTTCATCCAGCACAGAACTGATAATAGATGAATATGATGATAATGATTTGAATGTTTGTGAACAATCTCTTGAATATTCTCTTTAAATATGAATGATGAAAATGAAATAATTTTAGTTTGATATTATTATGGCATTCCCAAATTTGTTTTTAAAAAATGTTTAATGCTATGAAAATTGGTTAATATAAAAAACGATGTGGAAGACTAGCAATAAAATAGTGGCAATCCATCTTTAAATATGTCTTAGAAAAACCTATATAATGCCAAATAGTGAGCCAATCAAAAACCTCAGCTATCTTGTAGAGTATGATATTGTTTTATCAAAGGCTAGGCACTGTTTTACTGTCTCTGTTTTTTCTTCAGTCATCTAACTTATTCTAGGGCTCAGCTCTTGTGAGATTCTCATGAATTCTGATATCTCCATATATTAAGGGATTACAATGGGATTGTGTGTTTATGAAACAAGCTTCCCATTATTTCCCTTTTTTTTTAGCTTAAACTCTTGAGAAATAAGAAAGCAATGGCAGAAGCAGTCTTAGTAGTCTGGAAATCCTTAGTTGTGATCTTTGCTCAAGGCAGTACAATTATTAAGGAGTTAATTTGGAACAGAATTTCAGTGAGATAGAAGTTTCAGGTGGCAAAGATTATATGTTTAGGCAAGCCTATTTAGGGATTTCACTGACTACCGTGGTAATGGAAGGATCTAAAAAAATATGGTGTGGAAATATCTTATTTCACTCAGTCTGGCTATGTTGTTATGCAGGGCAGATTAATAATGTCAGTAGTACCAATAATAATAACAGTCATAATAATAATATTAAATAATAACTTGTAGATTTATGCTTTACACTTGTCCAAATTATGATAATATTAAATAGTGCTATCACATTTATAAAGTAAAGCTGTATAATTAATATCAATTAGTCAATTAAAATGGCAGAGCACTTTCGAGAAGTGCTAAAACAGGAGACTATGATAGTGGTAGTACTAATGGTAAGAATTATGAATATATATATATATATATATATATATATATATATATATATATATATATATATATATAAAATGTCTGAACTTTACTTGATGTAAACTCTTCAAGATCAGAACAGAGGATTGCACTTGTCTAAGAAGTTGCCAAGATTTAGGTTCAATGTAACTGTTCTTAATGATTTCCCAGAGAAAGAAAGTTTAAAATTTCAGAAAGATGAATACAATTATTTTCGGAAAGACAGATCAATCTGTGAAAGGAGAATGCTTAGTGTTGGGTTTGTTGTAAAGTTTAATTTAGCATCTTCTATTGTTGGAATCCCATGTTGTATCAATAAAAGACTAATTGTCTTAAAACTTGACTTGCACAGTTGTACTAGTGGTCACATTATTAGTGTTAGTGATGTTACAATTTACTAACACACATTTTTAGTACCTATGCACCAACTTTAGACTCAGAAAATTCAGAGAATAAATGGTTTTATTTTGTTGCACAGTGTTATTATGATAATAAAATTAAAATTCCATTTTTTTCTTCTTGGAGACTTTATGCATATATTAATAGTAGACTATGGTTAAAAATTATTGGAAGTAAATATTGGTGATATGAATTCAAATGATTTCTTTTTAAATTTATCCCGTACTCATGTATTTTTATCATAAACACTTTGTTAAGTAAAAAAATAAACGTGGATGCATCCATACTCAAAACAATGGCATTTATTAAATTACAATATTGTTTACAGACAAAATGCAAATTAATATTACATAAGCACTTGCAAATGTAACTTGTTGGATAGATCATAGATTAATGCACTTCAAAATTAAAATCATAATAGTGCTACAAAATATATATTATTCCTATCATATTCACAAGAAAATTGGTATTCTTTTCCTAGAAGAATCTACTATATATAATAAATTTTAAGTTATTAAGCACTAATGTTGCTAATTAGGATTTTTGGGACTGTCATATTAGTGAAGCATAAGATTGTTTTAGAAATGTGTTATGATTAAAAGTGGATTCACTGAAAAGAAGAATCATGACTGGTTTTCTAACAATGATCATATTAAACATCACATGATCACCATCTCTTATACTAGCATTAGATCCTAAGATCTAGGTGCAGTTCTCTCAGATCCCAGGCTCCTCACTGATGAAGGCCACAAGCCAGAAACTAGTCTGGGGATTTTGGATGAGTAGGCACTAGATAGGGATTTTATGCACAAGCCTTCTGGCATCCGTTGATTACTCTGGTTGCACAGAGTGGCACTACTGTATGGAAAGTTTTGCCTTGTTTAATGATCATATTAATGATTTGATTTTTAAAATGTGGCACTTTCTGCTTGGCAGAATAATAGAATAAAATCTATGTGGAATTTCATAATAAATATCATGATCTGAAGACCAAAGTTTAACAAGTGGAATGAAAGCTTATTAAACTGCAAAGAAGTTACAGACATCCGTTGAAAAATATTCATTATAAGTCTTTTTTGATGCACAGAAAGTTTCATATGGACCTGAGAAACAGTATCATAATCATATTAAATCCAGAAATGACACTTTCTTATATGATAACAAAGATATTTTGAATTAGTGGAAAGAGTGTTTTGATCATCTTTTGAATAACAACACATCTTGAGGTAATATATTTTAATAATGTATCCATTTTATCTACTCATTTAGATGTGGACAAAGATATCCAGCCTAATGAATCTGAATACATAGAGAATTTTTAAATATAGTGAAGATATGATAACTTCAAAATTACTGGAATTTTATAAATCTATGGACAAATAAAGTTGTGCTACCTGATGTTAAGGATGCTTTTATTATTTAAAATTTTAAAAACAAAAGTATTGGACACAATTATGGTAATTATCATGGAATTTTATTATATCATAAAATTTCATTATTATCCACTATAGCAAAAGTACTTTCAAGAATTTTGTTGAATAAATTGACTTCATTTATGGATTAATGGTTACTAGAGACTTGACATGGACTTTTTGTTGCAAGGAGAATGCAAAAAATGTGTCAGCTAGAAAAGAAAAATTATATATTGCTTTTATTGGTTTGGACAAGATATTTGATTCCATTAACAGAATAAGATTAGAATATTGTGTGAAATTACTTAATTGTTCATCAAAATGTATTCTTATTATACAACTTGTATATGAAGATTGGAGAGGAAGTGTTATTATTATAGATAGAAAATCTGAGACCTTTGAAAGGAAAATTGGTATTAAACAAGGTTGTGTACATGCTCCAACATTGTTTTCAATTTTTATGAGAATGGTCTTTGAAATTGTTTATATACAATATAATAAAACCGGGTTCATGTTATGATACAGATTAGATGGTGGAATTTTTAGCTGAATCAATTAAAATCAAGAAAAATTTCTTGGATTTTTGATTTGCAGTATGCTATTAATTTTGCCATTTTTTCTAAATCAAAAGACAATTTTCAGAATGTTTTTAATACAGTGTATGAAGACTTCAGTTGATTAATTAATAATCAAAAAGTGACATTGCTAGTAACAGAAGATAAATGCTTAGCAACTTATAGCTTGGATGGTTATCAGCTTGAAACTGTAAATCACTTTAAATAACTTAGTACCATTATAAGTAACAAATGGACTTAGAAGCTAAAGTAAAATCCAGACTTTAAGGTGCAACTGCTGCTTTTAACAAGTTAAAAGATAACATATTTCATCATAGGAAAGTAACTACTGCAACTAAGCTATTTTTTATCTAATTTATTGTATAGAAGTGAAACTTGGAAACCTATTGATGTAATATAAAAGCATTAGAAAATTTTTATTTAATGATGCACATAAAACCAATTAATATAATATTCTATTTGTTGTATGTAATACTATAGAGTCCACTATTGTAAAATAATATTTTTATTGAATTGGATATATAAAATGATCAATACAAGACTCCCTATAATGGTGTTTGTGGTAAACTTGAATATGTTTTTTTATTGAAGAGGTAGATTCATCTATTGGATTATCTCAAAGACATTCTAAAGAAGCAGAATATCAATTGTTTTCATTGATAAAATACAACAGAGAATAGAATATATAGAAGAGTTATTATTAACATGATGTTGACATATTTCATAAAGAAAAGTTCTCTCCTGAAGAAATTAAAAGACAATATCTTAAAATATGAAGTCAACAAAAAAATGGGCTAGCATGTTTTATATGTGGAAATAATTATAGTTCACCATTTAGTTTATATAGTCATTGCAAAACTCATTTTCGGAGTAATTTTTTCTCTCTCCAAATGGCCATATTCACTAATGAGTGATTATTTTTATTATTAGTAAAAACTAAAAAAATAGATCAAATGGACATTTTAAAGAAGTACCACTCATATGAACAAGAGTGTATGACTTTGTGGCATTAGTCAGGTAATAAAATGCATTAGCAAAACACATAAAAAAGAATATTAATTATATTAGATTTGGGAAAATATATTAAACTTTGAATGCATTTATTAAACTAAATATTTTTGATCATGTTAAATACATAAATTTTACATATTTAAAATGTTATGTTTAAAATACTCACAACTGCAAAGTCTTAATACTGGTATACTCAGATGTATACCTAAGAGTAAATGCTACATTTATGAAAATTTATTAGTAATATCTTTAATTATTAACATATTTTTCTAACTTCATTATGCCACTTATTGTAAGTTTAAAAATCAATGATAGTCTTCTTACTAAATCCCTATTCTGTGTTTTCCTATCCAAAATCCCCAGACTAATTTCAAGCTTATGACTTTCAACATAAGGAGCTTTGGATCTTGAAACAATGCAAGTGGATGTTTAGGATCTAATACATCTTCCCACCAGCTACGACAGTTACTTTTATGTTATGTTTCCAAATTATAAGCCCAAAGTAAAAACTTATAAATGTTTTCAATCTAAACCAACTTCCTTGTACAGTCATATAGAACTGAATCCTGTTCAGTTTCTGTAAATCATGGTGTTCTTAATTTTTTAATAACTAAAGTCATCTTTTTCTCTTGTGGTCAGGATTTGATATACACTAATAAAATATCACCTGACATATCACATGACTTTATTTTACATACTGCTATTTTGGCAACATACTTTATTACTATGTTTATGCCACTTTCTATAAGCTTTAGAAAGTAATGACAGTTGCCAGATGACAGAGCTTAATAAGTCTCTATCCTGTGCTTTCCTATTCTAAATTTGCAGATGGGTTTGAAGTCTATGGCTTTTATCAGTAAGGTGCTTTGGATTTTGAAATAGTGCAACTATAATATACCTTCCCTCCAGGTCCTATCATTTACCTTCATGCTATATAAAAACCATAAGCTTGAAACTAGTGTGAAGGCTCTTGGATAAGAAAGTTCAGGGTAAGGATTTATTAAGCACTGTCATCTGGCAACTATAATTCTTTTTTAAAGCTTGCAGCAATTAACATAAAGAAGGTGAAATATAAGTTACTTAAACAGCAACATGTAAGCTGATCTTATATGATAGGTCATGTGATATTTTATTGGTATCTTTAATTATTATTTTAAAAAAATGTAAACATTTCCTTTTTAACAGAAAATAAATAAATATATTCAATTAAATAATCATTTTCTAGTAATATAGATAATAGAATGGCATATTTTAAAAAAAAACATTTACTTTTGATAAAAATAAAATTGCTTGCATAATTCAAGACATTTACATTCACCTATCAAGAGTTGATTAGTTTAGATAAAATGTCTAAATAAATATATACTCTAGCTAAAGAAAAAAACACTTCCATCATTTTGTTAATATATTTTCATTGATTATATTCGAATTACATAAATATTATTTAAAAGATGTGAAAATTTTGCTGTAAGAAAGCATAAGGAAAAAAGAAAAAATTATTCATTAATATTATTCAAGTAAACATGACTTAAAAAGCAATAGGAAAAAACTGAATCAGTATTTTTTTATTAGTATTATTAGTATAAACAGCAGTCAATATAAAATATTTTTTTACTATAATACTTAGATCATACATGCTAAGCTTTTTGCCAGTATTGCTGAAGACTATGCAGGAGCACTTCTGGGTACAATGGCTGCTATTAACAGTTAGAATCTATTCGTATTTTCTTCTAACTATAATAATTAAATGTTAAAAGCTGCTGAGGACAAAAAAATTTCAAAGAAAAAATATTTACGCCCAATAAAAATTAATAAAGCATGATCTACTTGATCAGATTTGAAAGAATATCAACATACTTGTGTTTACTAGAATAAGATGAAGGATAGAGATGATTAAAACAATAGAATAAGATCTGATGAAGACTGCATGGTACAGTCGAAACTGTAATCAATAATAAAAGGTTTTTTGCTGAAAGGTGAAATGTGGAAGATTTTTGAAATTCAATATTATTTATATAAGAGATGATGAATTCCTCTTATTGCTTAATTATTTATATAAGATATGTAAATAAAGATGTAATTACATCTAGGTTAAATATATACATAATACTTGTATTTTAATATTAAGAAATATTAAGTTATAAAAATAGTTAATAGAGGGAGCTGTAGAATAGAATATGAAAGAGAGGTTAAAAAGGAAGTTGAAATACAAGAGTAAGATGGAGAATAGGGAAAGTTGAAAGAATAGAATAAGGTAAGAAGATTTTATATGGAATAATTAAAAAGGTAATATGAATGGAAATAAGTATTTTGTTAAAATAAAAGATAAAGAAAGATTATATGGATAGTGATTAATTTTTTTTGAGTAGTGTAATTAAAATTACTTTATAATGTAAATGTTATATGTATTAAAGTTATATGTATAGGTATATGTTATAGAGAAAGAGGATAGAAAAGATTTTAAAAGAATATAAAATAGGATGGTAAATATGTTAGATATTATATGAATTGAAAACGTTAGGAAATATTTTTTAAAAAATTTAAAAGTTTGATAAGAATTCAATAATTTTATATAAAATAATGTATATGAATGGTTGTATTTGTATGTGTGTTCAAATTTTGTAGATCTGATGAAGACTGCATGGTACAGTCGAAACTGTAATCAATAATAAAAGTTTTTTTGCTGAAAAGGGTAAGATTTTTGAAATTCAATATTATATTTGTGTTTTGTTTATTGCTTATAATATAAAAATGAAATAATAAGGTTATATAAAATTTATTTATCTTTGATTATTAATATTTTTGCAAATTTTTTAAATTTTTATTTCTAAATTTGTAGGTGTCACTTATATTTTGATTTTATTGAATTTTTGTAGATTTTTAGAAAGAATAAGTCACATAAAACTTAATTGATGTCAGAGACTAAAACATAAAAATTCCTACTGTCAAAAACTGTTAAAGCCATTATTCAAATATTTCATTGATTTTTTTTCTAAATTACATATTTAATTTTTGAAATTATGCTTTAGTAAAATCCATATGAGAAATATTAAATTTTAAACACCTTGGTAACTTACAGGTTCTGTTTATTTCAATTTATTAGACATTTTTGTGTATTTGCAAAGTTAATATTTTATTTATTAGACAAATTTCATTAATTGAATTTATATCTAAAATAAAAAGAAATGTAAAAATTAAAAGATGAAAGTAAAAAATAAATATTCCATTTCAACTACAAAAAAAAATCTGAAAATAAAATACAACATATCTACTTATTGTCTTATGAAAATGGCTAAATTTAATAGTTTTTTGTAATTATTTATAATTACATTTGACAAATTGAAAAAAACTGATCTGAAATTGTTATTTGATTATAAAGATGCTGCATTAATATAAAAATAAATATTTCTTATAATATGCTCCACTTATTGTAAGTAGGAAAAGTAATATTGAAATTTAATAATTTAAATTTAAATCAGCTTATAATGCCTTGAAATCATAAGAATATAATAAGATGATAGCACATTGTATATCCATATAGTGTATGATAATTATAGGCCTTATTTATGTCTGTAAAAATATTTTGATTTATAAAGATTTGTCAAGCAAGACTTTTAGAGTATCTATTTTCAACTAAATGTGGATTTTATGTTATACTAAGCAAAAATATAACTATGTTATTTTCAATTTTAACTAATAATATTCACTAAACATCACATGATCACAATCTCTATACTAGCACATAATTGTTGTAAATAAAGGCAAAACTCTCCATATAGTAGTGCCACCCTGTGCCAAACAGAGTAATCAATGGATGCCAGAAGGCTTGTGCATAAAATCCCTATCTAATGCCTACTCATCCAATATCCCCAGACTAGTTTCTGGCTTGTGGCCATCATCAGTGATCAATGGATGCCAGAAGGCTTGTGCATAAAATCTCTATCTAATGCCTACTCATCCAATATCCCCAGACTAGTTTCTGGCTTGTGGCCATCATCACTCCTCACTGATGATGGCCACAAGCCAGAAACTAGTCTGGGGATATTGGATGAGTAGGCATTAGATAGGGATTTTATGCACAAGCCTTCTGGCATCCATTGATTACTCTGTTTGGCACAGTGTGGCACTATTGTATGGAGAGTTTTGCCTTTGTTAATAATATTCACCTGACAAAACTCAAATTGTAAAATTGGGATTATAAAAAACATATATTTTGTACACTTGAATTTTAAAGTGCAAATTTATTTTTACATGCTCAGTTTTATGATTTGAATTTGGAGTCAATTAAATATTAGTTGAGAAATTGTTGTACTTGTATTTTAATGTTTTTTTGTTAAAATTGAAATTAGTTTCTCTATTATTTAAAAGTAACCACCGTGATAGATATGACAGTAATTGATATTCAAAAATTGTAGTCTTTGTTTTATTGTTAGATAATATAATAGTTGAAATGGTGATCAAAGATATTAATTCAAATAGCAAAATATTTGTAAAAAACAATTTACATCTAGTTAAGAATATCGGTACTGTTTTTGGTGTGTTGTACTGTGCTGCTAGGTGATGGTGCAGTACCCATCAAGAACCATACAAGCGATAAATTTCTATTGAAGAAATCAAAGAAATCGCTGTAAAATGCAAATTACAAAAACAGAAAGTGAAGAAATCACTGTAAAATATAAATTACAAAAACAGAAATCAATGAAATACATAAAACACAACCCCCCCCTGCAAAATCGCTTAAAAAGTAAGTAAAATACAAATTATAAAAACAGAAATCAGTGAAATATATAAAACACAACTTTTAATATGAAGAAATCAATCAAAAATAAGTAAAATACAAATTACAAAAACAGAAATTGGTGAAATACATAAAACACAACTTTTAATATGTAAATGAGATATTTATTTTATATAGTGCAATGTTTTTATAAACTGTAGTAGTAATAATCAGCCATTAAGCTAATGCACATGAGGTTTGTGGATTTTTAACTATAAATGAATACTCTCACTTCCAAACACAAGATAAAATCTTTGTGAAAAGATAGAATGAATCCATCTATCCCAAATATTTATGAATGGGCAAATCTTAAGCATTTGGGAATATCTTAAGCAATCACTTTAAATTACCTTTACTATGCCTCAATAAATGATGCTTGTGAAATTTACTAGAATTTATGATACATCAGTCTTAGTTGAAATTAAACATATGTAAATGAGATATTTATTTTATATAGCACAATGTTTTTATAAACTGTAGTAGTAATAATCAGCCATTAAGCTAATGCACATGCACTTTGTGGATTTTTAACTATTAAAAGTTGCAAAATGAAATGTGACTTACAAAAATAAAATACTTACAAAAGTTAGACATCGTGAGCAATTTTTTTGGAGCAAAATTATTTAGAGAAGCTTGTTCGAAGAGATTGCAGCACAGTTAATGAAACAGATTGCAGCGCAGTTAACTAATAACAGCAGATTAAAAAAATACAACGATGGCATAATTTAATAGCAGGTTTTAGCAAAAAATTATTTAAAGAAAGTTGCAAAATGGAATGTGACGTAATAGACTTCTCACCTTAAAAAATATAATCGCTTGGCATAATGAAATGTGACGTAATTGACCTTTAACATGAAAAATGTAACTGAACTAGTCTTTTGAAATACCTGCTTAGTTTTATTATGATGTATTAATTATTTTGGAGTGCTAGAAATACAATTTGTTGGGATTATTTTTACTTTTTGATGGTGTTAATATGGATTTTTTTATGCAGATGAATACATCATGGGCAATTTAAAAATAGGCAAAAAGAACATTCAAATTTTGAGGCACTTGGAGCAAAATTATTTAGAGAAGTTTGTTCAAACAGATTGCAGCACACTTAACTAATAACAGCAGATTAAAAAAATACAATAACAATGGTATAATTTAATAGCAGATTTTAGCAAACAATTATTTAAAGAAAGTTTCAAAATGAAATGTGATGTAATAGACCTCTCACATCAAAAAATATAAACACTCGACAAAATGAAATGTGTCATAATAGACCTTCCATATGAAAAATGTAACTGAACTAGTCTTTTGAGATACCTGTTTAGTTTTATTATGATGTAATAATTATTTTGGAGGGCTAGAAATACAATTTGTTGGGATTATTTTTATTTTTTGATAGTGTTAATATGGATTTTTTTTACGCAGATGAATACATCATGGGCAATTTGAAAATAGGCAAAAAAAACATTCAAATTATTATTTAGAGAAGCATTCAAATTTTGACACTTTGGGAGCAAAATTATTTAGAGAATCTTGTTCAAACAGATTGCAGCACACTTAACTAATAATAGCAGATTAAAAAAATACAACAATGATGGGTTAATTTAACAGCAGGCTTTAGCAAACAATTATTTAAAGAAGGTAGTTCCACAAAATATAACATCCCAATGCAATTTCAAAGTAGGCAAAAAGCACATTGAAATTTTGAGGTTAGAGAAGCTTGTCCAAGCAGATTGCAGCACAGTTAACTAATAACAGCAGATTAAAAAAATAATTTACACAAGATGTGGACAGATTACAGCAATTTAGAAATTTTAAAACTTACAATGATGGTATACTAATGGCTTGTAACATAGCATTGAATACATCTTCATCATGATGCAATCATCACCACATGAATTTGGCTAAGTATGACTCCAGGTGACATCAAGTGGTCCCTCTCTCTCTTTTATTACACCATTTCACTAGTCCCCAAAGTCTTTATACATTTGGTGTATGTGCCCCAGTAGAAGGATTGACAAAATTATACGTGTGATTTACTTTGAAATGTTGGTAATCTGCAGCATTCAATTCATCACTTTTGTAGGTCTTCTAACAGTCAGAATATATGGAGGATTCTGGTACTATAGGTTGCTTAATGCATCTAGGAGAATAGATGCTGTTCGACTTGGAATAGTGATGATGAAACACTCCTTCATTTCTCTACATAAACTACCAAATAACTACTATTGCAGAAGAATGCTTCCCTGTTGGTTTTTGCATTTAGTAAATAGAGTTTTGTCAAGCTCTACAATTTTTCCTGGGCCTCCAATTTTGCAGGATGGGTGAGATAGCAGACTTTTTTTGCAGGCTTCTCTCAAATATTGCTTCCATGCAATGACAGTGATCCTGTTCAAACCAAATCATTTGTTTTCCAATTGTAGGGTCAATTGGTTTTTACTCCAATAATAAATGATTCAGATGGATATTACAAATGATAATCTGCAGCCCTCAAATCAGCTTGCTTTCTGAAGTGCTATGCGACTTTGACATGCACTAATGCTGCATTTCCATTGTGTCCTTGGGCTCATATAAAGGGTCATTTGATGGCCATTGATGCATACTTTTTGAGAGGGGCAGAACACTTTTACTTTGGAAGAATTCCACTGCCTCGTGTTCTGTCTTTGGGAGATCCTAAATTTTGATTATTTTGAGTAAGAAAAGATGCTACTTAAATTTCAGTACTGGTTTTTCAAATGTTGCCTAAAAGTTTGTGCATGTTTAATATTGTATTCATCTGCATAAAAAAATCCATATTAACACCATCAAAAAATAAAAATAATCCCAACAAATTGTATTTCTAGCACTCCAAAATAATTAATACATCATAATAAAACTAAGCAGGTATTTCAAAAGACTAGTTCAATTACATTTTGATTAAATTTGTCAGCCCAAGCAATTATATTTTTCATGTGAACAGTTTACTACATTACATTTCATTTTGCCAAGCAATTATATTTTTTAATGTGAGAGGTCTATTACATCACATTTCATTTTGCAACTTTCTTTAAATAATTTTTTGCTAAAGCCTGCTATTAAATTATGCCATCGTTGTTGTATTTTTTTAATCTGTTGTTATTAGATTAAGTGGGCTGCAATCTGTTTGAACAAGCTTCTCTAAATAATTTTGCTCCGAAAGCCTCAAAATTTGAATACTTCTCCAAATAATAATTTGAATTCATTCCTAGCTAATAAAAGTTTTAAAAAATATATTATGTTGTCATTTGAATAAAATTGCATGGCTCAAAACATCATTTTCATGCTCAAATGTGTTTTTTTGTCCTGAGTGGTTATACATAGTGTAGATAGTGGATTGCTTAAAACCTAAAGTCTCTGGATTAATTCTCAGCTGAAAAACTAAAAGAAAATAATGTTATTGCAAAAACATTGTTTCTATATATAATGACATACCTGCTGTTATTGATGAAGAAGTTATATTTATATTAGATTTATTTATTGACAAATTTTTAAAAGCTTATTAAATACTGCAATATTTGGCCATTTAAAATATTATCAACAAGTAAAGTTAATATAAAATTAAAATAATAATTTTGTAGAGGTTTGGGAAATCACGTAATTGTCAAGCACCAAAATATTTTGGCTTACCATTTGAATAAACTGTCATTTTCTTTTAGTTCCCTCAGCTAAAAACTAATCTATGAATCTTAGTACTTATATAACTGTGTGATAGATATATAGGTAAAAGGTAATTCATCTTTAAAATAACCCACTGAACTTTTTATAATTACTCATAGAGTAATAGTAAAGAGAAAAACCACTTTACCAATCCCTTATAAAAGAACAGAACGAGAAGGCAATACTCATCAAGATTAACAATTGACAGACAGAAAAATGTTAATGTTTTTACATCTTTGTTCTTGCTCTCTATCTAAGAATAATTAAATACCAGTTACCAAACAATTGTCACATATCTATCTGGATTGATTATGAGTTGACTAAAAGAAATATCCTTTCACTTATTAAAAGTCAAAAATGATTTTAAGATTTACTTGTCCAGAATTTAATCCCCAAATTTAAACATGATAGGTGGATTCTTTAACATTACGTTATAAGAGCCTTGATAGATATATAGGCAGTGCTAAATTAAATAATTATTCGATTTTTAGATTTCACTGAATTTTTTTAGAAAGCATTACTACACACATTCTAAAAAAATTACTTAAGTAAATAAATTGTAATTTTGCATTCAATATTCCGAATTAAAATGTTGAAAAACAATATAGATTATTATATTCAAATTTAATCTTGAAAGTTATCAACAAACTGTCATAAATTATATAATTTTACAATTCCTGGCGATTGATTAGGCATTTCATTAGTATTCCAATGTTTTCATTATTAATATATATAAAATAGATGTTTCATATGTGTGAAATTGAATACATTATTGACTTAAAATTTTTATTTATTAATAATCACTTATTATAAAATTGCCGAATGCGTATGTAAAATCAATTTAAATTTACAAAAATGATAATGGTGAAGATAAATATTTAAAGTTAATTTATCTTCAAATAAAAATAACGTAAATTATCTGATTTATTTGTAATTATATGCCCTACCTTTATATATATCAAATCCAAATATATTTCATGCTATACTGTGATTATACAATGAATATTGTGGCACTCAAATATTTAAGCTTACCCAATAATACTACCTAAATTGCAAAGTCTAAATGTAAAATTAAAAAAATTATTCATAAGAGGTATAGTAACACTTCAACCTGTTTACATTTGCTCCTATTATTTGCATTGTTCTGAATTATTGTCTATCTGCTTTTAAGTTGTATTTTGTAGTCTAAGTAGTACTGCTGAATAAATTTAAATGTTGTCATGATATGTATGTGTGTGTGTTTGCCTGAGGTTTGTGATGACGTATTTTAGATATGATAAAATATTGAACTATTTCCATTATCTATCATTAAATGTTGAATGTCTAGAAAATTTTAAACTTTATTTAAACTTTTCCAAGTACAATAAACTGTTAGTAATAACACACAAGTTAGTAGTGTAATGTACTAATCTGTTTTGTCTACTAATCTATTAAATAAAATATTGCTTATCTCATATTAAAATTCCATAAAAAAATATTTGATGATACATTTTTCTGTAATTTTTATTTAAAATTATTTATTTTATTATTTTGTTTAAGATTTGAAATACAGACATTCTTATACCTGGAACTTAATTGTAAATGTAGGGGGTTTGAACTCAGACTTTCAAACAACCTTCAACTATCCACACTATCTCATACTATTGATACACATGACCACACACATGTTGAAAAGATAAATAATGACCAATATATGTATTTTGTGCTAAACCAGCACTTATCAGTTGATCCAGATTATCATCTCCCACATGTATAGATCATCAATGATCAGTTAAGAGAGCAAATATTTATACTTTAATAGATAGATTTCACTCTACTCCAACCTCCAACTCTTCAGCCATCCATACCATTGAATATCTGATGATAGAATGCCCAAATCCCATGCTGATGCCAATATTGTTGTTATGCCCATGTTGACCTCAAGTCATTCTGACCTCTCATGTATAGCACAATATTCATTTAAATACAAAGAAGAGGGATGGGCAGAATGCAGGCTTAATGTGTAAGATTTGAAATACAGGCATTCTTATACCTGGAACTTAACTGTAAATATAGGGGATTTGAACTCAGACTTTCAAGCAACCTTCAACTATTCAAACTATCTCATACTGCTGATACACATGACCCCACACATGTAGAAAAGATAAATAATCACCAATATAAGTATTTCATGCTGAACCAGCACTCATCTTTTGGTCCAGATTATCATCTACCATAGATATATATAATCAGTGCTCAGTTTATATTAAGATAGCAAATCTTTATACTTTAATGGACAGACTTGATGCCAATATTGCTGTTATGCCCATGTTGACCTCATGTCACTCTGACCCCTCATGTATAGGATAGTATCCATTTAAATACATAGAAGAGGGTTGGTCAGAATTTGGGCATTCTATCATCAGATTTTCAATGATATGGATGGTTGAAGAGTTGATGGTTGGAGTAGATTGAAGTATAAAGATTTGCTATCTTAATATAAATTGAGAACTGATTATATATTTATATATGTGTGTGGGAGATGATAATCTGGACCGATTAATAACAGCTGGTTCAACATGAAATATGTATATTGGTGATTATTTATCTTTTCTACATGTGTGTGATCATGTGTACCAGTAGTATGAGATAGTGTGTATAGTTGAGGGTTACTTGAAAGTCTGAGTTCAAATCCGCTATATTTTGTTTAATAAATTTTAAAATGTCAAAAAAAAAGTATGCTATTTTTTAAATTTTTTGTTCTTAAATTTTGTGAAGGTTTTGAATTTTCCATTTCAAATTTTTATTATCTAGTTTCTTACAAAAATTATTTGTTTTTATTTGATGTAAACATAAACTATTTTGTCTTCCTTTTTTTAAAAAAAAAATAGAATTATTATTCCAAAACTTTATTAACAGAGTATATGCATGAATTTATAGTTCTTTTTTAAAAAAAAATTTGGATATTTCAGTATACTATTTTTTTATTATTTTTCTGTTGAAATATCTAAGCAATTGTTGTTTAATTAAGATAGATTTTATTAATAGTTTTGTCAAAAATATGTAACTAAATATTTTTGTTGCAAAATTTACTAATTATTTTGTTATTATGTGATGTAAATATAACATTATTCAATATAACAATTTTTTATAACGATAATAAATGTTGCATTAAAACTAAATATTCAAATGTCTTTTTCATTCACTTTGTAAAAACAACAAAAAGCTGTGCTTTTTAGATATATATTTTTTATTCATACAATTCTCCAATTTTTACAATGTTTTTATTATTAGCATAATTATATTTTATTTATTTATTAGTTTAAGTATACACATTAAATAAAATATTTATTTATGTATTTTGTAACTCAATATTGCATCTTCATTATGTATATCATTAATAATTTATGCACTACTATATAATCTTATTTATATAACTTATGTATAATATTTATAATAACAACTATAAATTTATTAAACGCACATTGATTACGTAAGTAATATTTACTGAGGCTATAACCTCGATAATATGCATGTAAAATGCGATAGTAGGGACCTCTACAGGTGTTTTAACCACAAGCTTACGCTATGGAAGAAAAGAGGGGAACCCTTCTTTACTTCAACCTACTTTCTATTTAAATAGGTGAAGCTGAAGCGGTTAGATCTGTGACTATATAATTATATATTCATTTGATATTATCAATAATGAAATTGAAGCTACATAATTACATAAAAATTGTTACAAATTATAGAAAGTAATTATCCTTTTCTCACAAGCACTGTTAAACATTGGTATGTAATCTGCAAGGATACTCTCGTCCAGCCACAAGATAGAGACTTTAAGAAGAATAGGAGTGGCTGTCTTATTTCCAAACTCAAATGTAATTACATGAGCCAATCATAAGTGTCTAGAAGTGAGAGTGTAAATTTATAAATCATTCACTTTAAATTGATTTCTTATTTTTAATATTCTTATTAGCATTTTGAAAATGTTTAAATTTATTTTGTGCCAATATTAAATGATGTTAAATTATGTAATATTTGATAAATTTTACATGCACTGGGTTTTAGATTATAACAAACTATATAAGGTAATCATCCTTTCCTCACAAGTACCATTAAACATTGGTGTTCAATCTGCAAGGATACTCTCACCCCAGCACAAGATATAGAATGCAAGAAAATAAGAGTGGCCATCTTATTTCTGAACTAAAAATAAGAAATGGATTTAAAGTGATGGATTTATAAATTCACATTCTTACTTCTAGACAGATTGGTTCATATAATTACATTTGAGTTTGGAAATAAAATGGCTGCTCTTATTTCCTTAAAGTCACTATCTTATGGCTGGGGTGAGAATATCCTTGCAGATTGAACATCAATGTTTAATGGCACTTGTGAAAAAGGAAGTTTACTTTCGATAGTTTGATTACAAACTGTATAAACTACTACTTAATTTAACATTTAATATTGGCACAAAGTAAATTTAGAAAAATAAGAAACGAATTTAAAGTGATTAATTTATAAATTCAGCTCTCATTTCTAGACACTTAAGATTGGCACATATAATTACACTTGAGTTTGGAAATAAAGCAGCTGCTCATATTTCCTTAAAGTCTCTATCTTGTGGCTGGGGTGAGAGTATCCTTGCAGATTGAATACCAATGTTTAACAGCACTTGTGAGGAAAGGATGATTACTTTCTATAGTTTGTTACAATCTAAATCACAGTGCTTGTTAAATTTATAAAATATTATAAAAGTTGTTAATAAATATATAATTAATATTTTTTAAAAATATCCAGAAAGTTTTTATGAAAAAATGAAAAAAATTATTAATGAATAAACCTTTAAAAATCATTTATAAATTCATGTTGAAGCAAAGAAATTATAAATAAGTTGAAAAAAAATCTTTTGGCTCAAAAAAATGCTCAATCAGACTACTGATTACATGCAAGAATAGTTATTTTTACTCTACATTATGCCATCTTATACTCATCTTTACAGTAGATGGTGCTCAAATAGTGCAAAGATAATTGCTCTTCAAAGCATATGAAGAAACATATGAGAGATAATGTGATGTTGGTAAATGCAAGAGTATAACAGAATAGGGCTATGATAAATTCTTATGATGTAGATTCTCAAGCATATAAATAGTAATATACTTAAAATTTGATTAAATAATACATATAAAAGTCTTAATAAAAAGTGATGGGAAAAAACTCATATTGGTCAATTCTGTATTTTAATTTAAACAATACTGAAATTTAAAATATGATATTCATAAATTTTTTGAACTCAAATATATTTGTAGTCTATATATACTAATAAAATACTATAAATAACCAGACTAATAAATTATTTAATTTATAAATGTTTTGTGTTGGGAAGTATATGTGTTGTTTCTAATTACATAGTATATATAGCAATGTATTTAATTGTTATAATGTAATTAATAAAATTTATTTCTATATGCATTATGTTTACCTATGAAGTATTAGACAATGATATACATCTATACTATTTTGGATGATATTCTAATTATTTGAGACATTATGAGATTGTATTTTATTTTGGTTTTTGTAAATAAACTTTACTTTTTAACTACAAATAACATTTTTGAAAAGGATGTATATAAACGTTGTATAAGATAAATTAAAGTTACAGTATATAAAATATTTAACCATTTATAAAGTTATGACTTCTTTAAAAAATATATTATTGGTAATATTTAATGTTTACTTCAATTAAAAATTATTTCTTTAATTTAATGCATATAAATAATAATAATGAGACTAAGTTCCTCCGGTTTAACAGCTTGTCAGAGTGAAAATTATCTTTGATAATGTCTTTCATGCTGCAAATAGATATGCATTCAACAAACAGTGCATTACAAATGGGTGATACTAAATTTGTATTAATAATATAAACAAATTATTTTTTATTTAAAACAAAATATTTCAATTTATTTAGAGTTAAATATTTTAAAATGTAGTAATTATTTTGATTGTGTTTTCTTTTTAAAAATAAATTTTTGACATGCATATAATTTATTTCAAAATATTTTAAATAATTATTTGTAATGTTAAGGTAATTAAACACATAATAAAGTAATAAAAGTAACCAAAAATATGTGCTATTTATTCATGTGAATGTAGAATAGATGAATGGATAGATAAAAAGGTAGATAAATAGTAAGTGAAAATATTAATGGATGAACAGGTAGATATTGTGGTGGTTGAGAGAGAGACAAATAGAGATAAATAAATGAAATGATAAATATATTTTAATTTAATATTATCAAACTCCTATTACATTTATTTAATGATTTAAAATTAAACAAATGATGAACCATATTGCTGAAAAAAGATTAAGAAAAAAAAATAGAAAAATAAAAATGCTCTGTTAATTCTTTTTTTATATTTAAAATATTCATTTATCTAAATTTGATGAAATTATCCAACAATTTTCTCTTTCTGAATTAGATAACAATCAAATTTACATGAATACAAAAATCAATAAAGATATTAAACTCGGTACTTAATTTTTTAAAAAATAGCATTTATTTATAAAATAAGCAAAACATTATACTGAACAAAGAGCACTAAGATAACTGAAATATCGGAGGGGGGAGGAGTTACAGAATTTGCTGTTTTGAAATTAAATTATAAATATAAATCTCAAAACTTTCATACGTTACTATAAACTAATTAAATATAGAATCGCTCGAATTAATAATACCAACAAGTTTGCTATTGATAATGAATGAATTTAGTTAAAATAATTACTAATAATTATGAGAAAATTAAATTAAGCTTATAATAACTTTCATTCATCTTTCATCGAATCAAATATTTTTAATACATATATAATTTTAAAATTAAACATTCTTTTATTTCAGTAAAGTGATAAGCAAACGATAAAAATACGCAATGCAAATGACATATAACAAATTGTGCATTTCTAAAGACATCCAGAATAGGAGCCACTGATAACCAAAATTAATATTTTTCTTCTATTATTTGACTTAATACAGAGTATTCAAACTTTATTCTTTTTTTATAATTTTATTTTCTCATCTTATATTTTTATCTACTCTTTGAACCATTTTATTTCATACTTTTTATTTTATTTTAATACTAGATATTTTTTCAATCAATTCATTCTATGTTCATTATTTTCATTCATAAATATGTTAATCCTATTCGTATTATATTGAAAATTATGCAGTAATTAATCATCATAATAATAACATTTTTCTTAAGAAAAAATAATAATAATAAATTTATAAATGAATAATAAAAGTTTTCTGTGTATCGCTGACAAGAGAGTGGAACATTTCAATAAATTTGCAAAAGGCATGCTATATTTTAATATTATATCGATTCCATCAAAGAAGTGCAAGTAATATGAATATGATAAGAATGGTTGAAATCATGCTTGGCAAATAATAAGCAATTTAAAACTATTATCCCTTTTCTGAATATATGTTTGAAGCATTTACATAAATATTGAAATGAACAGTAAATAAATGAATTTATTCATTATTAGAAAGGTGAGAGAGACAGAATGAGTTTTTAGAAAAGTTCTATTAATATTTTTTATTAGATTTAATTGAATTAGGAACACACTACCACTGTACCTAATAGTTATATAACATATATAATAATCTGTCCACAGCTTTTTCAGACTTGATTTTAAAAAATTGGATATATTCTGACCTATGTCTATAATGTCTTGAATATCATTATTTCAAAAATGGATAATATTTGAAGAGGGCTTATTGTCAACTTTGATATTAAAAAAAGCATGTACTTCATTCTAAATTAATTTGTATTGTGATCAGTTTGTATTAAGGTAATTATTAAAAATGGACCTGTGTTATATCATCTGATATTAGAATATTATTGAAGTAGTAACAAATTTTTCTTAGATTATTAAATGTTATTCTTAAGCCTGAATAATAACACTTTTATTTAGAGGATCCATCTATATGGATAGTTCACTAAAAAATAAATAAATGTGACTTCATCAATAGTTGTTTTTCAATCTCATTTTTAAAATCAAAGCTACTGAATTGAATTTGGCCATTTTTACATTAAGTTATTGCTCTTTTTAACTTAATTAGTGTGAAAATGTCACTTGAAACATTGGAAAATATTTCAGAATTAAAACTTTTTTGATTTTTGGTATATAGTAATTAGTCATCTTGAAATAAAAGTTCTTGATTGCCTATAAATTAGTGCTTACTGATTGGCATACAATCTCTACCAATCTGTAAACTGTAATTAGAAAGTCTCTATTTAAGATACAAAGTCTCCAGTAATATATATTGCCAGGTGATTCCATATATTCAAAATAAAAAGGTTTGAAAAGTAATTAACTGTTTTGATGATATTAAAATGAATCATGAAATAATATTGATATATGAAAGATTTCTTTCATAAGGTTCTTATCTGAAGGACTTTAATTTGCAAACATTTTGAAGATTGTCTCTTTTCTTAATGGAATGTTATTTATCTTTTATGGATTATATTTTTGAGAGAACTTTTTATTTTTTAAATGAATTTTTCAAAAATTATCTGGATAATAAAAAAACTAAAATGCATCTTTATATTTTAATCACTTAATTTTAAAATATTTTTTTAAAAATTATGAGAATATTAAGTTACTTTGAATGTTTTGTCTGATATCGATATGATTATAAGAGTATGTATATATAGTATGACTATGTTGTGTAACTATATATAGCTTATATGCATGTTTATATACATGTGTATTTAATGACTGCTAATGAACACAAATGCAGAAAAAATATATCATGTATATCATATTCATAGCTTATAGTATTTTACTGTAAGCTATGAATACGACATACATGATATATTCAAAGCATGCTAGGCATTAATATCTGTTTGTAAGGAAAAAATTTTATTCTGATGTTTATTTTTCCTAAAAAAAATTATAAATTCATATCAATTTGTTTACCATTTATCCATAGCCCTTAGAATTTTATTTCGAGTAGAGTTTGTTATAAAAAGAAAATCTACATTGAAATCAGTATTAACTCATAAATTCTAGTATTTACTTATTAAACAATCTTTTGAAAGAGCTATTGTTTTTTCATTGACATAAAGAAAAAAATAACACTCAATAAAAATTATGATAGACCTTGAGTGAATTTAGTGATAGAACTTAAAATATTAAAAAAATTTAAGAATTTTTCTATCAATAATTGCTAAATGAATATAGCACCTAAATTTAATTTATTATTTTTAAAAAAATCAATCTAAAGTTTGGATAAAAAAGAGTGCTTAGCCTGAATATAGTTTCTATGTCTATGGTTAATCAATATATCAAAAATATTGATATGATAATTTTTAAAATAAAAAATTAATCAAATGAATAAAATCAAAGTTATTGAAATTAGGATTTTGGTTTTGTATATTTAAAAAATAATAAGAACTTTCATACTGAGACAATAAATAATTCAATGAGAGGCAAGTGATAGTTTAAGCAATGGAATCTCCAGCTCATGAGTTCATTAATATTACTATAAATTATGTAAGATACTAAAATGATTAGTAGTAAGTTTTCACTATTACCTTTCGTTTAACCAATTCTAAGATATTTTAAAATTACGTTGTCAGTCATGATGTAACTTAAATGTTGTATTCTGATACCTATTTTGTAATTTTATATTGAAAAATTCAAATAGAATAGTAAGAAAGTTTCTGCTTTTGTTTCTAGATTTCAGGAATTATCAGTAATAATAATAATAAAGCTTTATATGCAAAATTCAAATTGCAGAACTCAAGTTACACAAAAGAGTGAGGTTTGTTCATATTTTATTTATAAAACAAAAAAAAATATAATATTTTGCCTGAAAATTATTTTCATTCATATAAAAATATTTTAATTTAATAAATATAGAATATATTTTATTTTTATAATTATATATATTTTAGAAGGACAAACTCACATTGTGTGGAACAAAAAAAAGTTATGTTATTTTAGATAATGTATAAAATAAACTTTTTTTTTATTAATATATATATATAGCTGTTAATACTTTTCATTATTTTAATTATGTTCAAAATTAATTTCAATAATAATTATAAAAATATATACTTTTATTTTTACATGAACTTTTCAAGCTGAAAACTATAATTATAAACAAATTAAATATTGTAAAAGCATTGACTTAATAATATTATTTTGACAAAGCAAGATATACTATTCCGAAATCAATTGTTATTGTTATTATTACTTATAACTAAGATTCTATTTGTGTTTAATTATTACATTATTGTTTAAATGAAATCTCTTGAAGTTAGATTGAAGAGGGTTTGAGGTAATATAATAAAAATATGTTTATACTTAGAAAGTTTTTATTTGACATAACTGCTCATATACACCTTTTTTTTATTTAAGAAATGAATTAACATATAATATTTTTAAAAATTTTAGTCATTGTGTTAATTTTTCTGGAAAGACTTAAGGAGCTATCAGAGTTTAACAATTTTATAATGTTTACTTGTTATTGACATTGAAAATTCTTTTCAACTCTGCAGTTGTAACATAGGGGGGGGGAGATATTCATCACTGGGATTTGTAAAGAACATTCTAATTGTATAATCCTTTTTGTTAAGATAAATAATGACAAATTTTTGTTACTTCATCCATCTATGCATAAAATCTTAGTATTATCAGAAAACTCTATCTGCTAGTAGCAAGATTCATTCTATTTACTCCTAATGCCATCTATTATAAGGTTAAAATGTGCTTCTTAAATTCTATTAAGGTTATAAATAAAATGTTTGAATTTCAAAGAGCTTCAAAAACACCAAGAAAATTATTTTGAGTTCAGATTAAAACTCAATTCAAGTCATGCTTTTCTTTATAATTTCTATTACATTTTGAGTATCAATATTAAAATATTTATTATTTGGAGTATTTTAGAACAGACCATACTATCTCTGAATGTCCTGCAGATAAATGCAAGATTTGTAATTTTTTGACAAGTTTCATTATATTTTCTATTACTTATAAATCTGTCCTAGCAATAAGTTTAATCTGAAAAAATCTAGCATAAATTTTAATAGCATTCTTAATAACATTAGATTTTTAGCCATGAATTTATCCAAGATATATTTTCCCTTCATAATTATTGCTGGAAAATGTGACATTTTCCAGTTAGGATAAAGCTTATATTCTCTATAAGTTTGTTTCTATGTTCATGTTTGTTTATTTGTTTCACAGATGTGGTTTAAGTATGATCTGCAAGAGAATGGTAAAAATATTTTTGTTTATTTGTGTATTTGTTTATTTCATAGATATAGTTTTAAAAAGATGTGTGAGAAGGTAATGTAGAGATTTTTGATTTTAATTGATAGCTTTTAAAATCCAACTAAATATATTTTAAATAGTGGGTGATTTTTTGAGTGGATTTCAATTGAAAGTTTGATTTAATGATTTTATAGATGCATACATAATAATGTACACATACTAAATCTTATATATACATGAGGTATGCATATTAACTTAATGCAAATATAATATATATATATATATATATAAGCTAGAAATATCAAATCAATTTAAAATATTTTCTGCAAACTTTAGAATGAATAAAACTCCTAAAATTTTAAACCAATTTGACAGAATTATATATATAAATAAGGAGATATTTCTCTATTATGTAGTTTAACCTTATGATTTATAGATAGGACTAAACGTGCTTCATTGTTTATTAAAAATTAGTTTTAGGGCATTTATAAAATGATTATATAATTTTATACTTTATTAAGAATATTAATCAGCATAATGTTTTGAAAATGATTCTTACTTAAATAAATAGTCTAATAGGAAATAATTTACATAATACAAAAGATGAGTTTGTAAGATAATAATATTCATATTTTCTTTTTATTAGAGCTTATTTGGAAATTTGTCACTTGTATTCTTGATGAAAATGCAATTCAGAGATTTCAGATCAAACAGGAAAGCAGATATCCTGAGAGTAATGAAAAGAAATTAAATGCAATTTACATGGATCACAAATTAAATAAAAAACTCTGACCTCATTGATATAATTAATAGACTGAACTCAGGTTGAACTGATCATGCCTTAGAAGAGAAGACAATAGATGCATTATAGAAATTTTAAATGAGTTTCCAAGAGAACAGAGAAGACAATAGATGCATTATAGAAATTTTAAATGAGTTTCCAAGAGAACAGACCATATCTGAACTGATTAAAAACTTTGCTGAGGTAACTTGGAGACTAAAAGCTATCAATTGGGAAATTTGGATTAAACATGGAGATATTGTTATCCTATAATAGTTGAAAATATTGATGATGACTGTTATATTTATCATACATTTTAGTTATGATTAGTTTTACTTATACTATATTTGATTTTATTATTTGTTTATTAAATTGATTATTATGTCTAATTAAGAGATTAATTTTGTGTTTTGGAAATAAAATATTTAAAATTGTACTAATCTTTATAAACGTTATAAGCATAGTTACATAAGGCTTTTAAAACTTATCTTTAATATTTTATGCATAGTAATTGAGAAGTATACTAATTTTTAACCACATGTATCTATTTTTTATTATATTATAAACAAAATATGTCATAATAATATTTTAGAAATTAACATTATATCAGATAGAGCAAAAGTTCCCAAACTTTTTTCCGTTACAGATCCCTTTATCAAAAACTTTTAAAACCATCGACCCTCTCTCTAGTTATTTACTTTATTTATTCAAATTAATAAATTTGTACAGTACACGATATTAAATATTTCACTACATATCAAATATTTCATTTTAATCACTTGTAATTAATGATTGAAAAAGATAAAAGAACTACGGAATATGGCATTATCTCGTGCAACATTTAATATCGAAACCTCCACTAACGAAAACTAAAGCAAAAAAATATGAGCAGTTTTTTTTTAATTTTTGACATTTATGAAATAAATATGTAAATTCAAAATAAGTACAAATATTAAAATTACTTTATTAAACATAAAAATGAAGAGAAAAAATCAACATATTCAGACAGAATTAAACATCAACAAAATTATGAGAACAAAAGAATTTAATGAGAATTATAAAAATAAGAATAACAATGATAGGACAAATCATAGCCTCATATAGTCCAAACTGTATTGTCTGCATTTCTTTTTTGGTTGTCATATTATTATCCTAAAAAATAAAAACTTTTATCAACAAACAATTTCAACAGCCCTGTAATTAAAAAAAACAACAACAATAGGCTGTGCTCATATACCCTATATATTACATATATAGACACAGGTATAGAATAAACCTGTATTTCAGTTATAACAATAAAGTATGTACTTACTTGAAACAGAAGATTTTTGTTCAAACTCAAATAAATAAACTGTATCCTCTGATTTTCTTTTTCGTAATACTACTCTTCAATAAATAATTATATTCAAAGTTCACATCAAACAAACCAATTTATAGTGGTTTATGAAAGCATGACCATATAGGACTGATAGATTTTGCTAATATTGATTTTTGGCTCGTCCCACCATGAACAAGTGCGGATCTGAAACATTTTTTCATGTCTACATTTGCTTGATACATTCAGTAAGGCAATGCACAGACATGTTTGTGCTACATGTATTTTTATGCATTCTTATGTGACTTTTTTAATCACACATTTTATCTTTTCGTTTGCAAGTTTGGTATGTAATGTGTTTCATCAAGAAAATGTTTTTTTTAATTATTTTATTTCTTAATTAGATACCTACTGGAATCATAGATATTTTGACGTAACAAACAAATAGCAGTAGTAAGGGGGTCTATTTTTGCTGTCATTGACTCCCAATTTTTTTTATTGATACCATCAACTCCTAGAAAGTTAAATTGACCTGGGGGGGGGGCGATATCAACCACTTTACAAACTCTTGAGATAGAGTAACAAAATTAGTTATTAATTTGATGGCAAATAATTTTTATGCCCTAACAAACAATGTTACAAAATTATCATATATTTTAGTATTACAACTGGAAAATATTTGGTGAACTGGATATAGATATAAATTAGAGTGAATATAGTCTGGAAAGAATTACAAAAAAAAAAAAAAAGGAATATTTTTATAAAAATCCAAGTGAGGAAGTAAGTGTGAGAACATGTAAGTAAGGGCTCGGTAAAGTTAGATTACATTTTAATAAAATAATCATTCATATTGTTAGTTATTCTGAAGTCATCTGGTGTTCAAGCATGATGCTAAAAATAGATAATTTAACACTGCATTAAATTTTACAGTAACAAATTGTATTTTACTAACAGAAAATAAGCATTTCAAGATTATAATGTATTTAAATTATTTAATTATTGAAAACTGTCATTATTGGGAAGATGAAGTTTATGTGGAACTTACTGAAAATCCCAATTTTTACATAAATTTTATCTACATTTGAGCTATTGAAATTATTTTTTACATCTAATAAGTTAATATAAATATAAAAGAATAAAATCTACACAAAAGGCCAATATCCTCAAATTATTTTTTTTAAGATTCAGACATGAACCAATTCAATAAGAAAATAGCAGACACATTTCCACGAACAGTTAAAAAAAACAAAATAAACCAAAAAGTGGTAATCTACTAGTAAATGTTTTAGTGAGATAAGGAGATTATATATAAAAGAAAGAATATGAAAATATTTTCAAATACTTCCTTTGGAAAAACGGAATATCTTGAATTATATTTTATAGTTAATGTTGACAAAAATATACAACAATAAAATGGCAAGAGAAACTCTATAAAAATAAAAAATGATATAAAATAATTTATTGGATTTGGAAAAAAAATCGTTTTTGCAATAGTAATTTTGCAAAGAATTATATATTTATAAAAGTAGGAAAATGAAATAGACCATACAACATTATTTAAAATGGCATACATTTTAAATGAAGAAATGTATGCAATTAAATTTTTGAATAATGAAAAAATTCCAGTCCAACAAAGTGCTGAAATTGTTATAGATATTTAAAATAAATAGTTAAAAAAATACAAAATGTTTTTGATCCAACAAATGACAACAAAGCTCAGGTAACTGGAAAAATCCAATAGTGATATTCTGTTGTTGTTGTTTTGTTGTTTTTTTTTTTGTTTTTTTTTTTTAAAAAGATGTGTGATATTATTACAAATAACCTACAGAAAACTTTGGACTCAAATAAAAAAAACAAGCCAGATATAAAAACGGTTATAGTATAGTAATTATAGAAAAGATAAACAAACATTAGTTGTCATTATACATAGAATCCATAAATTGTAAAAAAAAAAAAAACATTTGATTTTATAATCATTTTTGTTATAATATTATTTCGAAATCATCTAATATGTGGGCATGTAAATCATAAGTTAAGCTAGGGATTGATCCAGGAACTGTTAACTTATGTATATATTATTTTAATTGTGCACTAATCATATTTTTGTTATAATTTCTAATAACATAGAACCAGAACATTTTAAAATTCTGGAGAATATTTAGTAAATTGCAATAAGAGATTATGTGATTGCATTAAAAATATTAACATTTGCAACAGTTTATTTTATCCTTCCTATTTTGTGAAAAGTGCTTTGCCACTTAAAATAGAGAGCAATGGAAATGAATTTGTGGTTGGTCAATTTTCATTTTACAGATTATGTAGTTGTTTTCACAAACAATGCTTCAGAATTTCAGAAATTATTATAAAAACTATCAAATAAAAGCTTCTAGAAGGTAGAACTAAAAATAAATAGAATTGTTCACATACATTTTTCAGAAAGCCATGAAAAAAAAAGACCTGATATGAATGAATTAGAACTTAATTAAAAATACCGTAAATATTAATACAGCGGGAAACATAATAGCTAAATTAATTCTAGAATTAAACTTAGATGAATTTTTTTGATGTTAATAACTTATTAGTAAATAGAGACATATTTCTATGCTTGAAAATTAAAGTTTCTAATAAATATATTTTGTTATCACTTACTTATATGTTTGAGACTAGAATATTTGGAAAAAGAGTAATAGAAAACTATATATATTTTTTTAGTGAAGTAGGAAAAAATTTTATGATTAGATTATAGGAAGAAATCAAAAATAAAACACATGATTGAGAATAGAAAAAGAGCATATGTAATACGAGATAAAAATACTTACTGGAATTATATTAAAAAATAAGATGGATTAGAAAAAGTAAGTTAAAGTGGTCTTCATTGCAGATGATGTATTGCAATAAAATCGTGACAAGCTTGCATTTTTTGCTTGTCATTTTATATTTCTCCAATGGATGAGCCTCTATATTCTCAAACACATTATATACTTTTTTGTCATTAATAAATTATAAATCTAATGTTGAGAGTAAATTCCAATGTCTTTCTATAATGAGCATTTTTTAATTCCCTATCAGTTTTTTTTTTTTTTAATTACATAATGAATATCAGTTATCATCCAAAACAGTTAATAATAGTGCAGTTAAGAAGTCTGATATTTGCTATTAGATAGAGTTAGACTGTTTCAATTTTAAATTCTCTCAGTTTTCTAAATATAATCTTTTTGATAAATTAAAAAAGAAACTTCAAACTTAAGTAATACTTTGTAAAAAAAAAAAATAAAAACTGATTGATTATTAATACAGATTAAACATTTCAATAATTTAGTAATATAATAAGTATAAAAAACAAGAAGAAAAAATAAGTGTACATATTATTTCTGAGTTTTAATTTAAAAGTATGATAATAATCCCAAAATTTAGGATACAATTATCGATTAAACTTTTGGAAATGTTTCATCTTCCAAGCATCTTAGAAAGTCTTTGTCTGATGACGTCTCCTATAACATGCAATTATTGCTAGTTAATGAGTATCATTGTATTTTTAGATAAAACTGTTGCTATATCCTTCATCAGCCAAAAGTTATCTACTCTGATGAGTAATATCTTTTCTTCCACTATTTCTTTTTGGAGAGCTTTTAGGAAACTTTTGCCTTGTATTGATTTATTTAAAAGTTGATTTAATAATATGCTTTGGAGTAATGAAATATGAATTTGCAATATTAGCATATTTTAAAGAAATAAATCTTAGTTGAAATTCATTTCTTAATATTTCAATATATTTGCTTACAATAAAGTTACTTTTAATATTTTTGACATAAATAATGTGCATATTATAATTAATATTATAATAAAAGACATTATATTATTAGAAAGTTTTTGCAGTGTAGTTTTTAGTATCATGACCTCCCATGATTGCAATCTTGATTCAATTCAGATTTGGATGAATTGAGATTTTTTTTTTCAAAACACAATTTTAGGATTGTTTTTACATAGATAGATCATAGCTAAACTACAGTAATCATTTGAGAATAAAATACTCTGTATGATTTAGTACAGTGGTGTCAGTTTCTGGAAAGTGAGGTCATCAGATTGAAGCTGGCATTTCCCACCCTTGAACTTCTTATGAACTCTCAAGAAATAAAACCTCTCAATTATTTTTAATAATAAAATGGCATGTAACTACTTTTAGTAGAGAGTTAACATTTCCATTTAAAATGGATTGGTTAAAGTACCAATGTGTTGCTTGTAAAATAAAAATTTATTTTGCTCTCACTATTGGGGGGGGGGGGGTATACTCCTATCTGAATGAGTTGATAATTATCTTTAATTTATAGTATATGTAATAAAAGTTTATATTAAAGGAATGTAGATTTCTCGAGTAAAACACAGCTTCCTTGTCTAACTAAAATAACATCCACTTTACAATTAATTGATGACTATCATTTTATACCAATATCTAAATGCAATATACTTAATTTCAAAACATGAAACATGTATCATGCCTTTGTCAGTTTTATTATATTTAAACCAATAATTAAATATTAAATACATCAAAGCAAGGAAGAAATATTTAATTCTATTATAACACTTATTATATAAGGGATTTGAACTCAGACTTTCACATGACCCTCAACTCTCCATGCCATCTTATATTGAGGGGTCAGAATGACTAATGTCAACATGGGTAGAATGATACTCTTGGCACTAACGTGAGCTTTGAACATTCGGATCATCAGATTTTCAATGAAATGGATGGCTGTAGTTTGAAGCCTGTCCATTAAAGTATGAAGATTAGCTATCTTAATGTAAAGCTGAGCACTGATTGTATATATGTGTGTGGAGATAGTAATCTGGACCAACTGATGATTGCTGGTTTAGCATGAAATACATATATTGGAGATTATTTATCTTTTCAACATGAGTGTGATCAGGTGGGTCAGCTATATGAGATAGCATGGAGAGTTGAGGGTCGTATGATAGTCTGCGTTCAAATCCATTATATGTGTGTGTCAGCCTGTACAGTGTATTGAGTTATAACACTTATTGTAAATATTTTTTATATTTAACAACAGCAACATAATGATTAATAGAATAATTTAATTCTTTTTCTTCTCTTAGTCAATAAAATTTCTTGGACGAGTTATTTTTACTAAGTCACAAATGAAATTTCTTTAAAACAAAATTGATCATTTGCTATTATTCTGGTAATTATCTTTCTCCGTCATTCTGTAAGGAAAAGTCATAAATCTTTCTAATTTTACAGTCTATGACATTCACTTTTACCTTTAACTTTATAGTTCATCTTCACTATTTTTGAAATAATTATACCAAGTTATTGATTATTCCTTGGATAAATAATATAAAGTGGATAATGTATTTTTTTTTAAAAAATACATTTTAATAACTAATAGAAATATAATTTATAGCAAACATTAATAAGCAATTAACAGAACTTAATTTGTTACAACTGGTAATTTCAAATCAATAAAAGATGCAAACAATTTGTGTAAAATGGCAATTCTTTTCTTTGTAAATAATTTAAATATTGACTTTTGTAGAATATTTTTTTTATATTTACAAAATCATTATACTTTATTTTGCTGTAAAAATTTATAATAATATTTGAAAAAAAAAAAAACATTTTTCGTTAATAAACATTTTAGTAATTATCATCCATTAATTAAATGGATATTGTATAAATTTTATTTTCATAATTAATTATTTTATATCCATAATTTTGAAAATATTTTAAACTCAAGGTAATCATGTGACTTAGTGATACTTAAGCACATCAAATAATAATAATTATTAATATTAATAATAATTTATTTTTATTCATATAATAATCCAGGAACATTTAGCACTTTCCCTTTGCTAAATTATATAGGAATCAAATAATTAAAAACATTACATTCCCTGAAAAAAATAAAAGAATAATATCCATTGTATTGTATATTAACCTGTGAGTTATTATTAATAGTTGGACGTATTTTGAAAAGTATAAATAAAGTTTGAATTTTTTAAAAACATATAATAAACAAGATAGTGAAATATGTAATATATAATTACAAACTATATTCTACATATAAGCTAAAAAGCACACAACCTCTTTGGTTAAATTAAATTTTTTACTGTTTTTGACTACTGCAATAGTTTCAAAATGCAGCACTTGATGTGTGAAAAAAAAGCCAAATTATCTGTTAATGTCATCAACAATAAGTAGTCATATAGATAATTGCTTAGAAATTTCATGATATTCAAGTATTTTAGTGACAGTTCAAGCATTTAATCACTACCCTCAATTAACTGAACTGATTTTTTTTATGTTACCAGCTGAGAGTCAATCTTGGAAGTTTTTTTCTGAGACAGTCACTATACCACTGCACTAAATTGCATAAAACACTATTCCAAACTGCAGAGAAAAAACAGTCATAAACAACCATATTAATTTTTTTAAAAATTTTATCCTTTATACTATGTTGAAAACCAAAATCACACTTTTCTTTATGTTTGCCGTAATATTCTATAAATATAATTTGTCCAAACTTCAAACACTTTTTAGCAAAACTCGTTATTTGTACATACACATACACCTACATTTTGACTGACCTGCAGTCTTCTTCAGAGCAAGTTTATCTTGATCTTCTAAATGAAAATAAAAAATCATTTGAAGTTTGGACAAATTATATTTATGTTGAAAACGTTATGAATAAATAAAATGTTTTTATATGATAACTAGGAATACTACTACTACTACTACTACTACTACTACTACTACTACTACTACTACTACTACTATTATTTAGAAGGTAATAAACCCTCTTCACTAGTACCATACATGATATTAAATTAGCTATATTAAGTGTGAGAATACTCTCATTCCAGCCACAAGATAAATACTTTGAAAAAATAAGAATGACCATTTCATTTTTAAACCTATACATATATATAGGCCAATCTTAAGTGTTTTGAAATGAGAGTATGAATAGATTAAATCATTCACATTACATCCATTTCTTTTAATAATTTTATTAACACTTATGAAATATTATAATTTGCTTAGTGCTAATATTAAAAAATGTTAAACTATGTTAGATTGTAATTCTATTTAGAAGATAATAAATCATTCTCATTATTCAATAATAATAATAATAACAATCATCATCATCATTAGCACTATTTTTTAAATACATGTGTAAGTTTTCTGAAGACCATGTTTATTTTTCTCACATTTTTATTATCATTAATATGATAAATTAATGAATCAAAACTTTAATAACTAAGTTCATATTATTAATACAAGTGGAAACATAATAGATAAAATAAACACAGAATTAAACTTGGATGAAATGCTTTTGTTAGTAAAATAACTTAAATTTTAAAAGTAATATTCTTATGTGTTTGAAAAGGAATATTTTAATACATGTATTTTACCAGTACTTATATATTAATATGTCTTAGGCAATTAACAGAAAAGTAATAAAGAGAATTTAGACCACTAAACAAAATATGGAAAGATGCATATTAGGAATAACAAGAATGAATCAAAAGTGGAGGTTATGGGTAAGAGAATAAAAAAGTAGTATTGTCTTCAGTGAAAAAATTAAGAGACTAAATGAAGCAGACCTGGACATATTGCTAAAAGAGATGATAAATAAACAGTTGAATTTTCAAAATAAATCTAATTTTTTTTACAAAATCTAAAAAGAGAACACATATAAAATGATTAAATAAAATAAGATTTGTTGGTCTGATGTGGAGAAGAAAAACTATGGATCATAGAAAGTGGATTAAACTTATGGAAAGACTTCATTTTGCAATTAATCAATAATAATTGAAAATGATGATGATGAACAGTTGAGTGTAAAATATTCATTTAAATGGAATTCATACACTCAATAAAGAGAAGAAAACTAGAATGCTTTAAACATAAATCAGAAATAATGTACAATCCTTTTTAGTTAATGATATCAAATGCGTTTACCAGAAAGCAAACCCTGGCCAGCTGCTTGGAAGGCAGATAGGCTAACCACTAGGCCACCAATGCTTGTTTAAAAAAAAAACTTTTTGCTTGAAAACTTTTAACAGTGATTGGAGTCAATATTGAATTTCTTTTCACTACTTTAAGGTTTTTCATGAGCCACAATGACTCCAGAATTTCCACAAAAAAATATCACATGAATAAATTTGTACGAGTCAAATAGCTTTAATTAGCCTCTATCTAGAAATTTTCTGTAGAGAAAAAGTAAAAGAAAATATAAGGCTCAGTAAACTCAATTTTTATTATGGTAAAGGTTTTCAATATTTTTATTTTGTTTGTTGTAACTTGTGCTAAACACTACACTATGAAACTCTTTTTTAAAATAAATTATAGTTCCAGGCTGCTTTATAAAAATTATAAAATATGTGTATTTTTTATGATAGCATCTCTTTAAGAGGTTGATAAAAGACTGGTTTAACCAATTCTTACATAAATGTGAGAATATATTTTTACTAGATAACAATTTTTAAATATCTCATTTCAAAGCAAAGGTCTTAAATAATTCTTATAGAGGGAAAAGGAACAGTGAAGAAGATGGTTGGTACTGATTAGGCTTTCCAACTGACAGGTGTGTTTGAGCACTTCACCCTTATTTTATTTTATGTTAAGAATACCTAGATATCCATTTATGACTAAACCAGGATGATTACTTGAATTGGATATGTACTATATGGCTGAAAAAAATATCCGAAATCTTATTTTGAATTGACTTTGTCCAAGTTAGAACCCAAGTTGTAGGTATGGCAGGTGAATGTATTTAATACATCTATGACCTAGATTCAATGAGTTATAAGCAACTTAATAGTTTATAAAATATACAAAAAATATTTCAAATATTTTACTATTAGTAGGGTATATACAAACAACCATAATAAATAATTAGGTCTGAATTTGATCCTAGATTATAAGTATGATGCCATACCACTGCATTATGAGACTCTTTATACACATATAGAATCAAAATAGTTCAAATTTTATATGTACTTTTGCAATAATGTTTGTCTTTTAGATAAATTAAGAACATTTAATTTTTACATTTATTATATTACAATCAGTCTACTGTTATATATACATTTATAATGCAAATTTTCATAATTATAAGATGAAAATAAAACTTTTTGGGTCATATTACATATTAGTTTTCTGCAAAGAGAAATTATTCCATTCAGTCCATAAAGAATCCTGTTTAAAGTTTCTAATTTTTTAAAAAGGCTGTATTCTATGAAATTGCATTCATCTTTGTCAAGACTAAGTTTATAATGAAAAATTGTGCCTCAATTAGTAATGAGATTGTGCATGAATTGAATAGTGCTTAGTTATAAGTATATTTTGATAGTTGTCCAATCAGAATAGATGAATTAACAAAACATTTTTGTATTTCATTTTGTTTTATAATCAGATAAGTTATTAAAAATGATTTTAGAATAAGTAGAGAGAGATAAAAATGGGCTTCCATAAAGTTTGAATATGCTATATTTCATCACATTTATTCAAATTGCTTGGTCTTTCTAACATTTCAAAAAACTCTCTCATAGTTCTTAAATCATATTTTTATAAAATAGCTAGTATTTTAGTTGAGCCTACTATTTTATATCTCTCTTTGGAAAAACAATTTTTTTTATTAATCTTCCTCCTATTCTGATGGTTTTTAATTCACGAACAATTTCAATATTATTAGAGACACAATAGTTTTCCATTACAACCTTACTCTTAAAAAGAAAAAGATTTCATTAAAACATTGGCAGTCTAATTTAATAATGGAATTTTCTACCTAAGTAGATGAAGATCTTTTTTAAAAATTTAGAAATCTCAAACAGGATTCTTCTTTGTGTACTGTACAAATAATTTCTCTTTGCAGGAAACTAATACATTATATATATATATATATCAACCATTATCAATCCACTGGATAAAGGTCTCTCTGAGTTCAATCCATCTTCTCCGATCTTTAGCTTCTCTTCTCCACATCACCCCTGCACACTTTCTTATTTCATCCATCTCACATGTGCTCTTTCTGGGTCTTTTACAATCTCTTGGAACCCAGTTTAAGATTTCAATTGTCCATTTATTATCATCTCTTCTAGCAATATGTCCAGTCCAACTTCACTTCAGTGTTTTAATTTTTTCAATGAGGTCAGTAACATCTGTTTGTTCTCTTACCCATATATTGCATTTTCGATCCCTTCTTGTTACTCCCAGCATGCATCTCTCCATATTTCTTTGAGTGGTCTAAAGTCTCTGTATTGCTCTTCTATTAAGTGTCCAAGTCTCAGATCCATAAGTAAGAACTGGTAAAACATATTTATTAAAAAACTTTCTTTTCAAAAACATAGGCATATTTCCTTTTAGTACCAAGTTATTTCTACCAAAAGCACTCCAACCAAGTTTAATTCTATGATTAATTTTATCCATTATGATTCATTAAAAACCAATCATGTGTCTCAACCAAAATTTTAAAAATGATGTGAATGATATTCACAACTGCATTGTCTAATGTAGACAATTATAATTTTTAATTTGCAGTGTAACTCCATTTAAATACACTTATTTTGACAGTGTATAAATGATTGTTTCCTAATCATTTTTATTAGGTATTATAATTTATTAATTAATTTTCTGCCCAGATTTAAGTTTTAAACCCAGTTAAATGTCAATATATCCCTTATTAAATACTAACACGAATATACAATTCCCTCTTTTTTTTATCATACATGATATTTACGATATAAAATTAACTTATTAAAACATATTGGTATTAAAAGTAAATGATCCCAAAATGCATTTATGGTAAAACCTGCCTTCATCTGTTGACCCAGATTTCTGGCTGAAATACTCAAAAAGATGCGACATGGTTATTTCTAGAGATAAAGATTATCATTTCATTTTTAAATCAATACATTGATACACATCTGAATAATTCTTATTAGTCTACTCTAGTTCATGAGATTTAAATGGCAATTTATTAATCAATATTCAATGATTACTTGAGGTGGTTATGAACTGACAACCTGAATAAAAAAATCATAAACTTGTTTATAACCTGAAAAAAATTCTGAGATTTATAGAGTCCAGATTCAAAATGCAGGTTAAACTATTGTTGAATAGTATTTTCATCTATTTCATTAACTTTTGATTTGATATTAACTCAAACATCACTAGTAATATTACTAGAACAATTCCCACTTCTATATATTTTTACTCTTTTCGATTTTTAGTTAATTATTTTTGTCACCTTCTAAATCAAAAGTTACCAAAGTGGTCAATATCGACTCCCTGGGATCGATTTGAACTTTCTAGGGATTGATAGTTTTAATAAAAAAAATTAGGGATTGACAACAGCAAAAATAGATCACCTTACAACTGTTATTTGTTTGTTACTTCAAAATATCTATGATTCCAATAGGTACATAATTAAGAAGTGAAATGATTCAAAAAAAAATTTTTTTTTTTAAAAAAATACATTACATACCAAACTTGCAAACAAAAAGGTAAAATGTGTCATTAAAAGTCACACATAAAAATGGATAAAAATACATGTAGCACTAGCATGTCTGTGAATTATCTTATTGAATGTATCAAAACAAGTGCAGACATGAAAAACTATTGCTTGTCCACACTTATCGTGGTCGGACGAGATAATATTCAATATTAGCAGAATCTATCAGTCTTGTATGGCCATGCTTTCATAAACCACTATAAATTGGTTTGTTTGATGTGACATGTACTTATTTGTGATTTGAATTTTGAAAATAATTATTTATTAAGGACTATGAAAAAGAAAATCAGAGAACAGTTTATTTATTCATGTTTGAACAAAAATCTTCTGTTTCAAGTAAATGCATATTTTATTGTTGTTTTTTTTAGCACAGAGGCTGTAGAAATTGTTTATTAATAAAAAATTTAAATTTCTTACAATAATAATAATATGACTGAACCAAAAACAAAATACAGACTAGTACAGCTTGAACTATTTGAAGCTAGGATTTGTCCCATTATTATCAAACAAACATTTCCCAATGTGCCTCATATGTGAAAAAGTCTTTAGCAATGATACTATGAAACTGCTTCAGAATAGAAATAAATTGCATATCATTGAATGTGGAAATTTGGGAATGCAACTCACTAATTTAAATCCGTACATAGATAAATTGTTGTCAGATCATCAGGTGCACCCATCTCATAAAATTGAATTTTCCAAGCTAATTTATTTGGTATTCTTACTTTTATAATTCTGATTAAAATCTTTTGGTGTTGTAATTTTGTTGATGTTAAATTCTGTCTGAACGTTGATTTTTTTCATTTCATTTTTATGATTAAATATTTAAAATATAGGTACTCTTCACATACCTGGAAATATAGGGGATTTGAACTCAGACTTTCAAGTACCCATCAACTATCTACACTATCTCATACCATTGATACACATGACCACACACATTATTTATCTTTTCTACATGTGTGTGGTCATGTGTATCAGTGGAATGAGATATTGTGGATCGTTGATGGTACTTGAAATTCTGAGTTCAAATCCCCTATATTTTTATGTTTAATAAAATGATTTTAATATTTGTACATATTTTGAATTTTTCATTAGTGCAGGTTTGGATATTAAATATTGCACAAGATAATGCCATATTCCATAATCCTTTTATCTTTTTCAATCATTAATTACAAGTGAATTAAAATGAAAAGTTTGATATTTAATGAAATATTTAATATCGAATACTGTACAAATTTATTAATTTGAATAAATAAAATAAATGTCTGGGGGGTCAACAGTTTTAAAAGTTTTTGGTAAAGGGTCTGCGGCTGAAAAAAGTCTAGAAACTCTTGTTCTAAATTAACACTGAATATCTGTAGTTTCCAAAGCATTTTATTTTCTAAGTTTTATTTTGATATATTTATATTTTCAATTATATTGTCTGATCCATTATTAAATTAACTTCATTTAGACCTTATTTAAGTTTTTAAAAAATAAGAAAGATGATACTAATAAAATCGAAAATAGATCTCCTATTATGTCCTCATGTATCTTCTATTGATTTTGATAATATTATTTCCTTATGGTATTTTTTTTATAAATAGAATAAGATGGCATCAATTAGAAAATAATTATAATGCTAGTTTGAATAATGTTTTCATCGAAAGGGCATTAAACAAAAATAAATAGTTGAAATAAAATAGTTTTTGCATTTTATAAATTAACACATAATTCTACGATTATTTTTTCAGTAGGTCATGCAATATTAGAAAATTCAAATAGATTGCGTTCAACTCTAATTTATTAAGTAAGCTGAGTTTTCTCTACTTTTCTTAGTTAAAAATCAATTCAACAACCTTTAGTTTCTGAACCTACCACTTATCATTGCACACAGAATTTGGTACAAACATTTAAAAAATTTCAAATGCACAAAAATAAAATTATTGGGCAATGGAAGATAATGGGGATTAAATTCAAATGCCTTATTGTAAATTTTATAAAAATCTGTAGATAGGGGCATCAATATGCACTGTGTGAATGACAGTTATTATGAACAACTCTATAATTAAAATTAACTACTAATTTGATTCGATGTAATACATAAATTGAATATTTTTGAGTATTTGGTCTAATTCTAAAAAGTATTGACTAATGAGGAAATTTCTAAGATTGATCTGAAGTGAAGCAAAAAAAAGGTTATAGTTAGTCATTTAAATGAAACTACTGTGCTTTACCTGCAACTGTAGTGCTCATATGGTCTCTAACATTTCAAATTTCCAATCATATGGTAAATCAATATTTTGCAATTTAAAACTTCAATAATATTTGCTGTTTGAATTTTTTACTTCCAATTTTTTCATACAAAAATAATAATAAATCTATTATGTATACACAAGGAAAATTATTATTAAATCTTCATCAATTAATAAGGGTAAATAAATCATTACAGATGTTATTATCATATTAATTGCTTATATTAATAATAACTGATAATCATATCTGAGATTAGTAATTGCAGTATTCATTATTATTTCTTAATAAACGTATAAAATTATATATTTTTAATAAATTAAGTCAAATATATAAATATGTAAAAATAAATTAGAAACCTACTCTTAGTTATTATTCCTTAATATGTTTAGTTATTAACCTCATTTTTATATACATTCCACTATACATCTTAAATTATAACTGAAACACACAGGTTTAGTATATACCTGTGTCTATATATGTAATATATAGGGTATATGAGCACAGACTTTCACATGACCCATCACTCTCCACACTATCTCATAACACGGATACACTTGAACACATATATGTTGAAAAGATAAATAATCACCAATATACATATTTCATGCTAAACCAGCAATCATCAGTTGGTCCAGATTACCATCTCCATACATATATGCTATAAGTGCTCAGATATATATTAAGATAGCCAAAACTCATACTTTAATGGGCAGGCTTCAATCTACTCCACACTCCAACTCTTCAACCATACATCCAATTGAAAATCTGATGATGGAATACTCAAAGGCCACCCTGAGGCTGAGATTCTTGTCACATCCATGTTGACCTAAGATTAATCTGACCCCTCATTTACAGGACATAATCCATTTAATACATATACAAGGGATGGGCAGACATCTCTACTATGTAATAACTAAAACACACAGGCTTAATATATACCTGTGTCTATATATGTAATATATAGGGTATATGAGACAGACTTTTACATGACCCACCACTCTCCACACTATCTCATAACATTGATACACTTGAACACATATATGTTGAAAAGATAAATAATCACCATTATATGTATTTCATGCTAAACCAGCAATCATCAGTTGGCCCAGATTACCATCTCCACACATATATGCTATAAGTGCTCAGATATATATTAAGATAGCCAAACCTCATACTTTAATGGACAGGCTTCAATCTACTCCACACTCCAACTCTTCAACCGTCCATCCAATTGAAAATCTGAAAATGATGGAATGCTCAAAGGCCACCCTGAGGCCGAGATTCTTGTCAAATTATAGTAAGTTAAATAAATACATTAAAGATGGAAAATATATCAAATAGAATCTTACTAAATTTTAATCAATAAATATAATAAATAAGGAGGTGCATTTTCCATTCAATAAAATGAATTTTGCTTTTTTTTAAAAAAATTTGATTACATAAAACAAATATAAACATATTTTAAAAAGATAACTAATAAATGATTAAAAACATTTTACTTTCTGTCTTTAGAGTAGTATTTCCCCCTATTTACTCTACTCCAGAGCACAATTCTCTGATTCTAACTTCATCAATGAGTAGCTGAGAATTTGATGCTATCTTATCATTTAGAATCTATTATTTCTGTTTAACCTTACAATAGATAACTCTGGAATAGAGAAAATAAAGTGAATTATCACTCTTAATTTAGTGCTAATTTACAGTATTCTTAAACAATAAATATATATTTAGATCCAAAACAATTGCAGTGGAGATCATGTGAATCCAAAAGATGTGCTGAGAATTATTAAACAAAGAAATTAATACATTGTACAGGCTTAAACCTGCATTTATATATGCAATATAAGCGGGGTTCGAACTCAGACTTTCACACGACCCACCATTCTCAGTGCCATCTCATATTGCTGACCCACCTGATCACACACATGTTGAAAAGATAAATAATCACCAATATACATATTTCATGCTAAACCAGCAATCATCAGTTGGTCTAGATTACTATCCTCACATATATATATAATCAGTACTCAGTTTTATATTAAGATAGCCAATATTTATACTTTAGTGGAACAAAGAAATGAAAAAGTATAAAGATCAATGTTAAAAAAAAAGTTGCAACAGAAGTTGCATAAATCAAGGATACATTAATTAATAGTATTAGCTAAATGCAAAAAAACATTGAAATGTTGCAATTTGTCTGTCTATATTTATATTATAAAATGTTTTTTTTTTTTTTTAAATTTTCTGGTACTACCTATAAATTATTTTCACTTTGGAGATCGTAGTATTTCTCAGACACAATTTACTATCAAAATTTACATCTCCTATTGAAACACATGCTAAAGGCTAACTGGTGGCTTAAATATCATGACTTAGCATTAGTCATATACAAATTTACAGCTAATCAAGACTTTGAATGCATGTTTCTGATATATAAACAAAATTCAAGAATTTGTTTGTTTCTCTTAAACCAACTGTGACATCTAGAGAGTTACCAAGAAATGAACAATTATTTAGAAGAAAAGAGTATAATACTTAGTTTGTTTATTTATTATAGCAGTTTGATATTTAGAGTTTATATTATAAACTGTGAATAAGCATATACACAAAAGCGATGCATATATGATAAAAATAATGATGTGCATTTTACAATAACAAAAAATTGTATTCATTAAATTAGTGATAAATAAGAGCCACTCTATCTAATACCACTGTAGTAAATTTGAATAATCAGTGAATACCAAAGATGTTGCATTTAAATCCCCATACCCATATCAGATTTTAACTTTTGCTTTTATTAATGAGACTTGTGTTTCTAGAAATAATACATTTTTTCCCTCTAGCAACGCCTTTAATTCTATTTTACTATTTAAACTAAAGGACTGAAATTTCAAAATATCCTAGGATTTAGATCCCAAGTTATCTTTTTGAATATTTAAAGAAATCTGCCTTTAGGTTAGTAACTATATATTTATTAGTTCTTTATTGACAGTGGAAAGCTTTCTTTTTCCTGGCTATGTTGCTTTTGTTTATTATCTATTATATAATAAAGTAAAGAATTGAGTAATTGGTTATCATTAAGTTATTACTACTTTAAAATGGTTTAATATAAATTAATGTTTTTCACAATAAATCTTCTTTTAAATTATTTGCTTTTTTGTTGTTGTTGTTGTTGTTTTCAAACTGCAATCTATTGCAGTGGAAATAATATTTAACTGGAAAAAAAAAAGAGAGATTTTTTAATATAAGTAAACCTTTTTGAAATAGTGCAGCTTTTTTTCTCTTGTATTTATAAATCCATTGTCAAATGACTGATAATAGTGAATATAATTTCAAAATAAAAAATAAAATAACATAAAATAAAAAGTAAAATAAATTCTTAATAGCTTTCATGATAATTTGGAAATAGTAGTGATGTGATGTGATGCACTGTGACTTCTTATATGGAGTCAGGAATCTCTCAGCAATTATGCCCGGAGAAACCTGTTAGCCACTATATTGTCCCTTTCCATTCCCACCCTAAGTTTTCCCTATCTTGCTCCATCCTATTTCCACAAGATAATTTTTGTCAATTCCATGGCCTTTATATCTAAATCCCCCTTATCTTTTCCCAAACCAGCATAAAAACCAATAACCCACTTTCTATATAATCATTTTGTTTATATTTATTCTTCCACAACTTCATTATTTGTACTCTTTCTGCTTTCAGACATTTACATTCAATTAACAGATGCCTAATATTTTCTATGCCTTTCTTTCACAACTTGCAGATTAAATCACCCACATTTTTCTATTTACGTGTATATTCCCTTGTTACTAAAGATCATTGGTGGTATAATATAAAATGGTGGTGACATTGTCCACAGTAAAAGTATTTTGTAATTCAATTGTCACTAATTTTCTTCTTTTCTGAGACAACATAATATCTGACAAAATTATTTCATACTTTAGCTGTTGTTTCGACAAGATTTATTAAAATCTTATTTGATTCAGTTTTACTGTAAAATACCCAAATTAGTTTTAAGGTATAAATATTGAATATTTAAACTAAAAAAAGATGCTTTTTACCAGGTTTGTTTGTATTTTCTTATCTTTTTAGGAACTTGGGCAAAGTTTTAGCACAAAGTAATATTATCAGATATTATCTGCATTCAATACAAAAAGATAATTGGTCATAAACAATTTGCTACATAGATTTTTCAAAATAAAACTTATTTTAATATAAATATCATAAATAAAAACTGCATTAATAAAATTTCATTAATGTATTTTTTAAAAAGTAATTATTATAATAGCAATCACAGCTCATAATGGATTAAGAGAAATTTATATTATATATATGTATATTGGCAGAACATGGGGGAAAGAAGCTATTTTTATATGTTTTATATTTAATTTGGAAGTATTGCATTTATTAATAATTATATTGAATTAAATATTTTCATGATTATTATTGTAATAAAGAATAGAAATAAGAGGATTATATCCATGTAAACAGAGATAACTTTTGCCTTTTGGAAACTATCAATTACTATTTTTAATAATTATATATATAAAAAAAATTGAAAAATTCACCCGATAAATATTTATGCCCAATCAAATCTTTCATATTCGTTATGCATTCTTTTATCTCATTACAAATTTTGAGCTATTATTTAATATAAAGTCTTCCAGACCCATCTCTCACATTATAGTTGTATTTCACCAAAAACTTCAATTCATCAAGTCATCTAAAGACTTGAAACATCTGAATTTTCTATTTAAGTCTTAATTATTATGAATTTAATTTTGCAGATGGTGTGTTTTTAGCAATTGGTTGTATACATACAAAAATTTTGCCCATCAATTCCTCAATATTCATAATTTCAAACCCAATAAGCAAGGAAAATTAATGTTTATATTATAACAGAAACAAGATAGTGTTAAGAATATATATATGATGAATTAAATGTTTCTATGAATTCCTATTATAATAATGAATAGAAATGATGGGATAATATCCATGTAAATAGAGATCTGTTACCAAGAAATTATTAATTACTACTAATTGACAATTCCTGTGTCCAAGCAAAATTTTCTCATTAACTAATAGTAGTCCTTTTATTTGAAGTCTTTTTATTGAAATAAAACATGTCCTCTTTTACTTCAAACTCAAGGTCTTATATGAATTTAAACTCAGAAAGTTCCTTTTATAGATGTGAGAATGTGAAAGAATAGCATCTTTTTTGACATTTTGCAAATAATATTTTTAACTTTTTCATACATTGAATTAAATGTTTCTATGAATTGTTATTATAATAATGAATAGAAATGAGGAAATAATATTCATGTAAATAGAAATAAAATTTAACCTTTGATGTTACCAAGAAATTATAAATTACTACTATTTGAGAATTCCTGAGTCTAAGCAAGTTTTTCTCATTAACCTATAATAGCACTTTTGTTGGGTATCTTTTGTTGAAGTAAAAGGGATTCTCTTTTACTTCAAACCCAAGTTCTTATATACATTTAAACCAAATCCACATAAGAACTAGGGTTTGAAGTAAAAGACAACAAAATTTTATTTCAACAGAGATATTATAGATTAATAATAAAAACATGCTTAGCCTCAGAAATTGTCAATTAGTAGTGATTGATAATTTCTACACAATATCAATGATTAAAGTTTATTTCTATTTACATAAATATTACTTCCTCATTTTTATTCATTATTATAATAACAATCCATAGAAACATTTAATTCCAACATAAACAACTTTCTGGAAAAGTTAAAAATATTATTTGCAGAATGTCAAGAAAAATGCTACTCTTTTACATTCTCACACCTATAAAAATTGCTTTCTACATTTAAATTCATTAAAAACTTGGGTTTGAAGTAAAAGAGAACCCCTTTTATTTCAACAACAAAAAACAAAAGAACTACTATAGCTTAATGAGAAAAACTTCTTTAGCCTCAGGATGGTCAATTAGTAGCACTTGATAATTTCTTGTTAACATCAAAGATTAAAGTTTATCTCTATTTACATGAATACTATTATCTCATTTCTATTATATATATATATATAATAAATTTACTAAACAATAGTTGGTTTTAAGTTTTGTAACAAGTTTGGTATGAGCCATAATTCAAAATTTGGAATAAGATTGAAAGAGTGCATCACATATCTAAATGATTTGATTGGTTACAAAAATTTATAGGCACATATATCAATTTATTACATGTATATTTCTTACACTGACATACTTCTATTTCATTGGACATTATAATGTGGATATTAATTATCCCTTTTATTAAAAAAGATGAATAATGAAAAATTAGTGGTTTATATATATATATATACAATCTAAAACATAAAAGACCATGAAATTAATATATTTAAATAGAAAGTCTGATTTTGCTTTTATGAGAATATTCAGATATTCAAGTTTTTAACTCACCTGATGAATGGGACTTTTTGTGAAATATATGTATAGTGAGAGAGATATTAGACTAAAAGGTTTTACATTGATTGACAGCTCAAGATTTATTCCAAGTTTGGATGAGTATCACAAATCTGACTGTAATTGTGTCTGTACATATATCAAAAACTGCAATCCATACAGTAAAATATAAAAAGATGCATGCTGGGAATAACAAAAAGGGATTAAAGACAATATACATGTGTGAGAGAATAAACAGACACTCCTGAAATCATTGAAAAAATTAAGAGGCTGCAAACTAATTGTCAAATCATGTTACTAGAAAAGATGATAAAGATGGATAATTCAAGTTTTAAACTGAATTTTGAATGATTGTAATAGAATCACTTTGTGATATCCAATCTTCATTTTTCTAATGCTAGGATTTATTACGTTTTTTTTTCAACCTATTATAATGTTTCATTTTTTAGCTACTATTGTTATGAGTTGATAAGAATCAACCATTAAGCTATTAATCTCAACCTGTAGTCAAGGCAATCTCATTTAACAATAAAGATGGTACATATTTTTATAAACTTTATTATTAGCTATTATTTCTCATTCAATAAATCAGTTCTTTTCATAATGCCATTTTTAAAGCTTTCATATACCTAATTTAAATAAAGTTATTCTAATGATATAGACAAACAAACAGAAATTCAAACTTAAATCTCACTGGGATCAAATATATACATACATAAACAAAACTTGTTTAATTTTTGATTATGATCCATTATGATGAGCATTCTTACATGTATAATTAAAGCAAATACATAATAATAAAATTCTATTGTGGTGATAATTTTATTAAGATGATAATTTTATTTAACATGGGCATTCTACAAAAAAAAATAAAAAAATTAACATACATTTTCTTTAAAACAGTGCTTCTTAAACTTTTTTCATTCATGACCCCTTTTTATCATTGAGTTTTTTCACGACCTCAGATATTGAATATCAAATAGATATAGAAATAAATATTCCCATAAATAATTTATTTCTTTGATAAACAATATACATATGAAAATAAGTAGTTTTAGGATTTGTTTTAAGTATACAAAAATTAATGAAAGAAAATCACATTTTAATGAGACGGATGTGCTTGTTGGTGAAATATTCGATATTGCTGGACATAAAGCATCTTCAACATTTTTCAGCATTGAACAATATTTGGATTTAATATACATTAAAGCTAAAAATGTCATTTCACATAAGTATGTGGTGCTAAATGGCAGAAGAACATTTAATGCTATTTCAGAAATTGTGGAAAATTCAGTCCTAACTCCAATCCAAAATTCAATCAAAGATTTTTGTGGAAACTCAAGTTTTAAGTTTGAATCATTCAATAGTTCAGAAAATTCCTCTTGGGCTTTATATGGCAGGTAATTAATCTTATTAATGTCAATCAAAAATGATCTTCGAATCCAAGATAGCCTTTTAAAATCTAAATTCAATATAAAATATTTGCAAAACTGTGTTTCTAGGGTTTTTAAGTGATCTATAATAATTTTTGCAATTAAAGTTTTACAATTATTTTTTTCAGTTATAAAATTCTCGATAGTCGAAAACATTTCCAATGAATCATTTTCCACCCTATTCTTCCAAATGATCTTTTTAATAAAATCTTCAATTTTATCATTCAAAGTAAAAATATTGCTATTTTTTTCTTGAACAGACAAGTTAAGATCATTTAGTTTCTCAAAAATATCAGACAAATAGCACAGCTTTGATAACCATAAGTCATTTTGAAAAAGAGCAACAAGATAAGATTTTTGTTCAGTTAAAAATACAATAATTTCTTCTTTTAATAACAATAATCTTCTTAAACTTCATCCTCTTGACATCCGTCTTACTTTTGCATGTAAAATATATTCAGAATCCATGCCTTTACAAAGATTTAAAAGTAAACGGCTGTTAAGGGCACAGCTTTTAATAAAGTTTATAATTTTGTAAGCATCCTGAAGCATATCATTAAATTCTGTTGCTAATTTTTTTGCTGCAAAGGCCTCTTGATGGATCAGGTATTGTGTAAAAGTTATGATTATTACCAGAAGCTTTAACAAATGATTTAAAATCAATATTTTCACCTGTCATTGCTTTTGCTCCTTTATGTGATGCGTGCAAATATTTTTCATTAACAGTTATAAATTTCTCAAAATACTGTTTTTCTTTATTTGAAGGTTTTAACAGTCGTTCGAAATATTCTTTTGGTTTATTGATATATGAAGGATACTTGGATTCAAAATGCTTTTTTAATTTTGATGATTTCATACTCTCTGTAGACAAAACATTATTGCAAATTAAACAAAGAAGTTGTTCATTACCATCACAGTTGTTGAAAGTAAAGCCAAATTGGAGAAATGTCTCATCTTATTTTCTTTATCACATCTTAAATGTCTCTTTCTGATTACGAGATCCTGCTTGAAGAGACTTAGTAGCGTTGCCATCTGCATCATTACCTTTGGTACTCAAATTCAACCATTTATCCATGGGTAAGAAGTATTTTTATCCTAAAATATAAATAAAAAAAAACAGTACATATTTATTAGTTAGCAGAAACACCAAGGGGCAGACGTGTTTTTTGTTTAATTATATGAATGATATTTACTACCGTATGTTCTATTTTTAATATCCCCGTGTGTTTTATTATAAATTACAATTATAAATTACTTGTTAAGTTTAAAAAATTGGATTATGGTTTTACTTGTTAATAAATAAATGATAATAAATTTCAAATAAAAAATAAATTTTTATAATAACTAATAGGATGATAAATTTTGAATAAAAAAAGTGAGAAAAAAAAGTATACAAGCATTTTTATGTATAAAAAATAACATCTTTCATAATATTTATTCAAATAAATACTAACTTTGGTCTAATAAAACAGTAAAATTATTACGATGTGGACACTTGTTGAAATGAAACTGAAACAAAAAACTTGACCGGAAATGCATTACATAATCAGCGTGGCGCCAAATTTATTCTCGCCACTGCAGCATATGTTTTGATTCTGAAATAACTTATGATTTTATAATTGTGTTGTACAGAAAACGTAATATATTAAATTAAAGATAATGAAGGGATTGCGACTAATATTTTTTTAAATTCATGTATCTGAATTAAATTTTCGCACTTCCAACTTTTCGCTTCGCGACCCACAGTTTAAGAAACACTACATGAATGCATGAGAATTTTTAATATTAAATAAAGCTCACCAATTAGTTTTTTTTTTAATGAGTTTGATACATTGGATTTGTGAAATTGTACACCAAATTTTAATCAACAACTTGTAAATCAAATAGAAAATTCGAGATACATATATTTTGGTTCAAGGCTAGGAGCTTTTAGAATAGTTGCATTAAAATCAAAGTAAATTACTTCTTGCTCTGAACTCACGCATTTAATGACTGGAAAATATGCTGATATTTTTTAATCTTGATTTGAAATCATATTATTTTTTTCTTTTTCCTCTCTAAATAATATATTTTAACCATTTCTTTCATAGATCTGACTTAACAATAATTAATATTTTTGATAATTATTATTTGAACATAAAACAATAGTAATTTTTATATAACTTAAGATAACTAGACTTTCATAATTCAATTGATTAGGTCTACAGCAACAATTCCTGATACTGTATATATAAAATATAAAAATATTTAAAATGTGACATATCTCATATTACATAAACATCTCTTATAACATATATTGCTTATTTCCATTTAGTAAAATATAAATGCCAAATTATTTCCATTATTTAACATTAAGAATGTCTTTAGAAAAAATTTAAAGTTTATTTAAACTTTTCAAATACATTCATCTGTTAGTAATAACACATAGGTTAGTATATAATACAACATTTTTAATAGTATTATTCTCATCTCTTCGTTAGATGTTGCTAGCCTGACTAGAATAATACTAGCATGATAATTAAACTTGGATCTTTTAGATTCATAAATATTAAGTTTTAAGAAAACACACTAATTTTACTGATCTATTCTGTGGCCTGACTAGTGATAGTACTAACATGGAAATCAAATCTGGATCTTTCAGATTCATGAATATTGAATTTTAAACCAACTAATTAACTTTTCTGCCTAGTACACAAATCTAAATAGTCCAGATTCAGTTTCCATGCTAGTACTGTCACTGACCAGAAACATGTCAAGATCAGAAGAGAATATTACTTCCTGAAACATTGTGTTATTTACTAACCTTTATGGTATTACTAACTATTGAAAGTATTTGGAAAGTTTAAATAAAGTTGAAAATTTTTCTAAAGACATTCAATATTTGATGTTGGAAAGTGACACTACCATCTTTCTATTCCATTGATCTTAGATGAAGAGCACTCAATTTTTTTCTAGACTCTTTAACAAAATGCCTTCTAATTGTAATTATAAAATTCAACATCATTTTGCCCCTTTTTTTTATTGTGTTCTGAACATGAACATAATTGACCTATCATTAAGTTTGTTTGCCATCTTTGCCAAAGTCAATGTGTTTTTTCATTTCTCTTTATTTTTAATTCTTATAATTATTTGTTCATAGCATTAATTGCTTAATCTAACAGATAACTTGAGCAATTAAACAATACATAACCACATGAACAGCTAACTACATGATTATCATTTCATTAATTTAATTAAATAATTATTTCTAACTTCCTCTGTTCTTAAATATTACTTCCACTTTATAAGTTCTTCCTATCTATAAACACTGCTCAATTATTGTATCATAACAACATGGATTATGAATATTAAAAGTAGTGCTAAATGTTGCATGGTATATGTTTTAACACTCACATATATTACAGATATTTTTAACATGGACTCTCTATACATATTTATAATATAATTTAATTTTAAAATTATACACATTATTACATTACGAAAAATAATTAATAATAAATAGAATAACACTATTATAAAAAAAGATAGTGGAATAATAAATTAAAAGGGCATATTTCCATACTGTATTATTTAATGTACTTAAATTGAATGAATGTTTGATCTTCAAAAAAAATGTATTCTTTTTTTTTTATTGTTAAAAAAATTAATTACCATGATGCATTTGCAAATGATATAATGCCTACATGATATTGATAAATTTATAAATTTCACAATTCGACTGCAAAAAGAGTAATATCATTTTTTGATATTTTATCATTGTATTACAGTCATAATATAGGCATTTTGAATAGAAAATTAATTTTTTCTTTAAAATGTTCAAAATGCAAAATTAAATTAGTCATATGTTTTATTTTTGGGTGATATCTAAAACTTATAAATCCTTTATTTACAGTAAATGGCTTGATATCATTTTTAGTGATGTCTTTTTTAATAAAGTCTTTGTGTAAAGTCAACAGTTTTTAGTGTTCAATATAATACTGCTAAGTGGAATATTTTTTTTTTGTATTCTCATTCACAAATTTAATGCCTTTTTGATTTTGATTTCTCATGTAATATGGATATAACTTTGGCAACATTAGTAACATAACTAAGCCATTGTGAATTTCTTTTTTTACTATTTTAATAATCAACAAATTTTACTAGGACAATGTTAGATTATAATTATATTTAGAAAGTAATCATTTCTCCTCACTAGCACCATGCTATAATATTTAACAATGATGGTATCTGCAAGGATACTCTCACACCAGTCACAAGATAGAGACTTTGAAAAAATAAAAATGATCATCTTATTTTCAAACTCAAATGCACTTATAGCCAATCTTAAGTGTCTAGAAGTGAGTGTGAATATATAAATCATTCACTTTAAATCTATTTAATTTAGCACTTATGAAATGTTATAATTTACTATTTAATATTATAGTACAATGCTACTGAGGAGAGGTGATTACTTTCTAAGTATAATTACAATCTAATTCTGTGCTAGTAAAAGTTATTATTACACAGTTTAACGTCTTCTAATATTATCACTAAGTAAATTAGAATATTTTATAAGTGCTAATAAGATTACTAAAAAGAAATGGATTTAAAGTGAATGATTTATATATTTACATTCTCACTTTTAGACACTTAACATTGGCTCATAAAAGTTCATTTGAGTTTGAAAATAAAACTACTTTCTTATTTTCTCAAAGTCTTTATCTTATGACTGAGACAAGAGTATCCTTGCAATTAACATCGCTGTTTAATATTATAGCACAGTGCTAGTGAGGAGAGGTGATTACCTTCTAAATATAATTTTTACTACTTTGCAAATTGACAATTCATTCTTATTGAACATATACGGAGGATAGTTTCAGCATATTCTTTTCCTTCTTTTAAAATTAAATCAATTTTTTTTATTTTAACATATAAAATAGTATTCCATCTCTTTTTAAGGCTTTAATAAATAGCTATCATCATTAAATTTGTTCTTTGGAGTCATTATAAATGAAATTTAATTCTTCAAATTCACTACATCATTATACTAACATGAGTGCAAATTCTGTTGCTATGCTTGCTTTATTACTGATTGTTTCTATATAGATAAGCATAAAATTATAAATTTCAAATTTTTTGATTTAACATTTTATCATTAACAGCAGATACCACCATGAAATATATTAATTATTTCTTCTTTTCACATGAAAACACATGTATAATTAATAGATTTCTTATATTAATTTCATCCATTTTTTTTAAAATCTTCTATTATTACATAAAATATATACATTTTTTTTCAAAAGTGGTAATCAATTATAAAAAAATCTTGTTTGATACTTCACTCTTTTCAATATTCTCTTGCTTAATCATTTTATTATTTACTCTTGTATTTGTAAACACATCTTATTTATCTGTATTTTTATATTGGACTATTTCCATCATCTAATATGTGTGTTGAATGTCTTTAGAAAAGTTTAATTTTTAGTTAAATATTCCAAATGCATTCAACTGTTAGTAATATCACAGCAAACAGGTTAGTATATGCACCAACTGTTAGTAATATCACAGCAAACAAATGTTAATAATATCACAGCAAACAGGTTAGTATATGCACTAACTGTTAGTAATATCACAGCAAACAGGTTAGTATACGCACAACGTTTCGAGAGGTATTTTTCTCCCCTTTTCTTCAGGTGTTGCTGGCCTGACCAGTGACAGTACTAGCATGGGATTCTAACCTGGGTCCTTAGATTCTTGATTATTGAAATTTAAGGTAACGCTCTAACCAACTGAGCCATCCTACCAAAGGCAACAGTATGTAGTAATTTCATATACTTATCTATGAGGTTCCTCCTGATTTCTCCACTTTTTCCTCAGAGCAAAATTGATTAGTGATTTCCATACATTATGTATAGTCACACTAGGTTGGCTTATGGGATTTTTTGCCATTGTCATGTGAGCAGCTTCTTTAAATTTTCTTCTTTGTACCTTTTCTTCTTTATCCAATATTTTTGTATTTTCCCAATTGAACGTATGTTCATTGGTCCATACATGGTCTGCTACCTTAGACACATCTGTTTTCTTTCTTCTAATCATCAGTTTATGTTCTTGCAAGCGCTTTTGAATGGGAAGGCTGGTCTCACCAATATATGTTCTTCCACATTCACATGGTATTTCATAGATGCAGTTTTTTCTTTGTAGCATTTCAAGTTTAGGCTTTGTAGATGTTAGAATTCCTCGTAGTGTGGTATGGCTCTGAAAAGCTGTTCTGATGTTATACTGATTGCAAATTTTCCTTAATTTGTCTGCTATTTTTGGAATGTATGGATACACTACAGTACCAATAATTGTCTTTTCTCTTGATGGTTCTTTTTGTTGTCTGTTTAATGTTTCTTAATAACAGCTGATGGATAACCATTTTTCTTAAGAGTTTGTTCTATATAGATCTTTTCTTTTTCCAAATCACCAGTTTCTGAACAAACTTCTTTTGCTCTGTTCCACAGTGATAGTATAACTCCATGTTTTGTGTTTCTGGTGTGATTAGATGTATAGGCTAGGTATTTTCCTGTATGTGTAGGTTTTCGGTAAACTGTAGTTTTGATTTTGCCATGAGGGAGTCTTGTCACAAGAACATCTAAGAATGCCAATTTTTGTTCTTGTTCTGGTTCTATTGTAAATTTAATTGAAGGGGATATGTTGTTGATGTGTGTCCAGAAAGTTTGTAGCAATGCTTCACCATGTGGCCATACAACAAATGTATCATCCACATAGCGAAGGCAAACTTTAGGTGGATAAGGAGTAGTTTTTATGGCTGTGGTTTCAAGTTCTTCCATGTAAATATTGCTAATCAGGGGAGACAATGGTGAGCCCATAGCCATTCCTTGATTTTGTTGGAAGAACTCTGTGTTATATTGAAAGTAGGTTGTTTTTATACAGAAAGTTAATAGTTCCATTATGCTATCAATAGGAAGAGCTGTTCTGGTTTGTAAACTATTATCATCATTTAACCTTTTTCTTACAATAGACAATGCTTCTTCACATGGTACATTTGTGAATAAACTTTCCACATCAAAGCTTACCAGTAAGTCAGTTCTTTCAATTTACATGTTCTTGATTAATTCTACAAAGTGTCTAGAATCCCTGACAAATGATTGGGTCTTGCATGCCAAAGGACTTAGAACTTTGAGAAGAAATCTTGTCAAATTCTGGCAAGGTGAATCTCTAGAACTAACAATAGGTCATAATGGAACATGATCCTTATGGATTTTAGGTAGACCATAATGATGAGGAATTTTGCTCAAATATGATGTTATTTTACTCTTTTCTGAATCAGTGAAGTACTTGTGATGCTTTCTGAGTAATGCTTGTAACTTTGTTTCCATACTTGGTATTGGATCTTTTGCCACTTTTCTATATTGGCCAGCTGTGAGGAGTTCTTGTATTTTGTTGTCATAATCAGTTGTATCCCTTACAACTGTTGCATTGCCTTTGTCAGCAGGGAGAATAATTATAGATTTATCTGCTTTGAGAGATTTAATTGCTTTCCTCTCCCCATAGGATATGTTTGATTGCAATTTTTGTTGCTTGTCAAGTGTTCTTTTTATTCTCCAGTGCAATTCTGCTGCTTCTTCTAAAGGCAATTTTTGAGTGACTTCCTCAGTGGCTGCCATTATATCTAATAAGGGGATATTAGATGGTGTTACAGCAAAGTTTAATCCTCTTTCAAGAACAGAAATTTCAGTAAACTACTCCTTATCCACCTAAAGTTTGGCTTCACTATGTGGATGATACATTTGTTGTATGGCCACATGGTGAAGCATTGCTACAAACTTTCTGGACACACATCAACAACATATCCCCTTCAATTAAATTTACAATAGAACCAGAACAAGAACAAAAATTGGCATTCTTAGATGTTCTTGTGACAAGACTCCCTCATGCCAAAATCAAAACTACAGTTTACCGAAAACCTACACATACAGGAAAATACCTAGCCTATACATCTAATCACACCAGAAACACAAAACATGGAGTTATACTATCACTGTGGAACAGAGCAAAAGAAGTTTGTTCAGAAACTGGTGATTTGGAAAAAGAAAAGATCTATATAGAACAAACTCTTAAGAAAAATGGTTATCCATCAGCTGTTATTAAGAAAACATTAAACAGACAACAAAAAGAACCATCAAGAGAAAAGACAATTATTGGTACTATAGTGTATCCATACATTCCAAAAATAGCAGACAAATTAAGGAAAATCTGCAATCAGTATAACATCAGAACAGCTTTTCAGAGCCATACCACACTATAAGGAATTCTAACATCTACAAAGCCTAAACTTGAAATACTGCAAAGAAAAAACTGCATCTATGAAATACCATGTGAATGTGGAAGAACATATATTGGTGAGACCAGCCGTCCCATTCAAAAGCGCTTGCAAGAACATAAACTGATGATTAGAAGAGAGAAAACAGATGTGTCTAAGGTAGCAGACCATGTATGGACCAATGAACATACGTTCAATTGGGAAAATACAAAAATATTGGATAAAGAAGAAAAGGTACAAAGAAGAAAATTTAAAGAAGCTGCTCACATGACAATGGCAAAAAATCCCATAAGCCAACCTAGTGTGACTATACATAATGTATGGAAATCACTAATCAACTTTGCTCTGAGGAAAAAGTGGAGAAATCAGGAGGAACCTCATAGATAAGTATATGAAATTACTACATACTGTTGCCTTTGGCAGGATGGCTCAGTTGGTTAGAGCGTTACCTTAAATTTTAATAATCAAGAATCTAAGGACCCAGGTTCGAATCTCATGCTAGTACTGTCACTGGTCAGGCCAGCAACACCTGAAGAAGAGGGGAGAAAAATACCTCTCGAAACGTTGTGCATATACTAACCTGTTTGCTGTGATATTACTAACAGTTAGTGCATATACTAACCTGTTTGCTGTGATATTATTAACATTTTTTTGCTGTGATATTACTAGCAGTTGGTGCATATTACTAACCTGTTTGCTGTGATATTACTAACAGTTGAATGCATTTGGAATATTTAACTAAAAATTAAACTTTTCTAAAGACATTCAACACACATATTAGATGATGGAAATAGTCCAATATAAAAATACAGCTAGAACACCATCATCACAAACCTTCAGAAAAACACATCTCATTTATATATTTTAATTAGTAGAAAATAAGAAATTATTTTTAATACTTCAGTGTATTTATATATTGTTACAAAAATTTGATTATTAAATAGATCTATAAAGAACACAATTATGGACATTTCTCTTTCAGTAATAGAAATTATTGATATCAGTAATTATGAAAACAAATATAAGATTTGAAGAAGATTATAACAAGAGATCAAAAAAGCATTTTAGTCTAAAATATGCTTGAACAAAAAATTCATTTAACTTAAAGCTATGAATGACAATAAACAAAAATTCTCATGAATTAATCTTACCTTGTTGATGACTGGTTTCACAAACAATAGGCTACTGCATGCAAAAATAAGAAATAAACAGAAGAAAACAATCCTATACTGCATTCATAATTTTTTTTTAGGTTATGAGGCTTTCTTTCTAATCCTCATAAATTCTGGATAATATTACTAATATTATGATATCCATAATAGAATTATTTTTATGTTGTTTTTTTTTTTTTACAAGACTTCTTAAGTCTATTTAGCTTAATTTCAGTATTAAATGCTCAATTTAGTATTTATACATGAGAATGCCTATTTAGGCACCATTAAATTTGTACTTTAGTAGGTATGGACATCAACACCTTTTTACAATCCAAAGTAGGTCAAGTCTCATGCAAAGAAATTTTTCTAGATATTTATTTTAAATTTTAGGGAATTATTAATCAAAATACATATGATGCACCTTTTAGAGTTACAAAAATTAAATGTAAATATATACCCTGCTCTATGTAAAAAATTAAAAGACTGAAATGGAGTTGGGCTGAACATATTGCTAGAAGAGATGATAATAGATGAACAATTGAAATCTTAAACTGGATTCCAAGAGATTGTAAAAGACCCAGAAAGTGACCACATGTGAGATGGATGGATGAAATAAGAAAGTGTGGAGAGGTGATGTGGAGAAGAGAAACTAAAGATCAGAGAAGATGGATTGGGCTTAGAGAGAACTTTATCCTGCAGTGGATTGATAATGGTGGTGGTGATGCTGTAGTTTAAAACAAGCATAGAGTGGTGTTAAATTGAAAGCTGAAGACAGCTGAATTGAAGATTAACCTGCAATTTATAATGCACAAATTTTACCCAAATGATAAACCATTCAGTCATTATTATTAATATACATTATAATATGTGAAGGTTACAAAATTGATGATGTATTTCTAGAAGTGATACTCTGGAATAAATTATGTTAAAAGGGTGGAAACATAGTGAACTGCAATAAATGATAGTTGCATATTGCCAAATATTATTACTCACTCACAAAGCTTATTAGCTCTATCTTCAGATACAGATGTTAATATACATCACCAATATCATAAAGATGAACATTTATAACAATATTTAATTATTCCATTTTTTAAAAAAAAATTATGTACTATAAATAATAATAATGCCCAAGCAATATACATCATCTTATGACAATTTAAGTGAATGTATTATATTATGATTATAAAGATTCTACTATTATCTATTAAACGTGACATAATTGAAGTAAACCAATAAAATACAAATATGCAGGATTGTCAATTGTTAACAATGAAAGACATACGTTTTTTATATACATATACTCCAAACAAGTAAAGTGACTGCCTTTTGTGTTTACTACTGGTCGATATAAATCATTTTATTGTCATATGCTAGATGATTGCATGCTTATCTCTCTTTCTCTGTCTCTCTCACTTTCACTCATTCACACACACACACGAACAGTATAAGCTTAAATTTAAAAAAAATATATTATTATTGGAATATTTATTATTTACAAATACATATAATTTAATAAGCATCTAAACATTTGTGACTTAAATGCAATAAAGATTAACCTTACTAAAGTTGTTAATCTTAACCAATAATAAATAAATATATAGATAATAGTCAGAATTTTGTTTATATTAAAGATATTTAAATTACAATAATTTACTTGAGCATAAATTATGTTGTTATTAGTTCATTTGCAATTTCATTTTCAAGCGTTTACATAATATTGGAGAATAGATTAATAAATAGATACGCTACATAGAAATATTTAAACATATTGATTTTAGAATTTAGCTTCTCAAACTAACAAATTATCAAAACTATTTTTAGATTTCTAAAAATTATCAAAGTAATTGTGTAGATTAAAAATTGCACTGCATTAAAATGATTTATTACAGTATTACTTTGTACATAAATAATAATGTGTTTTTTTGTTTTTAATTAAATATTTGAAAACTGAGAAAATTATATATATTTTTTATATATATATAAAAGTAGCGCTGGTGAAAGTTTTGCCAAATTTTTTTGAAATATTCAGGTATGACATGAGCTTGTTAAGGTTATGAACTGAATTTCCATTTACTATTTTAACATCAACTATATTTCTCACTTTCTGCTTGTAAAATATTTATGAATCTTCTTTTTTTTATCAGCTGCACTCACTATCAAAATTACGGTGCTCAGTTACCAAGCAACTGACAATTTATACAAAGTACTTGAAATAGTTCAAGCAATGATTAAGATAAAAAATGGATTCAGTTAATATTTTTATAAAAAAAAAAAAAGAATATATATATTCTCAGCAAGCTAACATTTTATTTTAGAAACGTTTCTGCAATTTGCAGTTAAGTAATTAACTATACTTAATATATTTGCCGTACATTTTAATATTAACTGACTAATCCAGTGTGTACGTATTATATATCTACAAAATATATTTGAAAAAAAAAAAATCCCGTTAGATCAAATCAATCTGATTTTTTCTAATATAAATTAGAATTATTTTTTAACTTATGAAAGGCGTTAATTTGAAATTATTAAAATTGTTTTTTGTTAATTAAATAATAAAAGATATAATACACAATTTATTGATTAATATTAATAATCTTAAGAAAAGTAATATAAAATCTTTTAAAATGATATTAATGAACGGGTAAATGTAAGCAAAACTTTATTCAGAACAATTTTTTTTTTCTCATGTGTCATGGCATAGCATCAGCCGGGAAGTGAACCCGCTAACCCGGGACAACTGCTTGTAAAGCAGCTGTCACTGATCTCTCGACCACCAATGCTTGACAAATTCAGAACAAATATTTATTACCGTTATAACTATAAAATAAAATTTGAAAATTAAGGACCATTAAGCATTTATTTTCCAACAGAATTAAATGGGTCAAAACTAAGTTCAAATTTGAATTCTATTTTTATTAATTCTAATTTACAAATATAGTATATACAATATTATTACATAATGAAATAGATCGTCCATTACAAGCGAAAACATGATCTTCGTTTTGGATTCTACATTTAGGATGCGCTGATGAATGTACTAATTTTGCGATTTCAAAAAATGATGTACAGAATGTACTCAAGCTTTTGAATGGGACATAAAAAACTTTGGTTGCATAATTAATTTTTAAACCCTGTTTTATCAACCAATGCAGAAACAAAATTCTCAATTACTTGCAGCTTGAAAGGTTATCAACATACGGTGTAAAACTGATTTAAATGCTTTGGTAGTTTTTATAAGTAGATAGTGGGAGTAGATAGGTGTTAAGTTACAATACAGATTCTAATATGTTGCCAATGATTTCAACAAATTAAAAAACAGGATAATTCATCACAGAGAAATAACCACTGCATCTAAATTAACAGTATAGAGAGTTATTATTTTGCCTAAATTATTGCATGTAAGTGAGAATTAGACAACCTATCAACTCAGTATAAAAGCATTAGAAAATTTTATTTAAGGATGCTTCATAAAATTTTTAAAAATGCAAGGCCAAGATCATAAATCAATCAATATGTTCTTCAACCTTCTGGATGGGATATTGTAAAATCCATTATTACAAAATTATATATTACTTAGAATGGACATATGAAATGAATGAACAATGCAAGACTTGCTAAAAGGGTGTTTTATGATGGGATTAGCATGATTTTTATAAGAAAGGTAAATCCTATTTACTTTATAAGGATTATCTCAAACCCATTCTAAAGAGATGTATTATTGATTGATTTCATTGAGAAAATATAGTAAAGAATAGTATATACAGGAAAGTTACTATTAAACATGGTGGAGTATTTTAGAAAGAAAGACTTTCAGCCAAAGAGATTAAAAGACAGCTTTTCAAAATATTAAGAAAGCAGAAAAATGAACCAGTGTCTTCTATATGTAGATGTATTTATGTTTCACAGACTAGTTTATATAATCATGGCAAAAACTAATTTCTAAGCTGTTTTTTTTTCTTTTCTTTTTTTTTTCTCTTGGGGTTGCAGTAACCATAATCATTTATGAATAGTGATGTATATATGTAATTGGTCAACACATTATGTAATATTTAAACACTGAAAGTGATAGGTTGGAGATCTTCCATTTTTGAATCTTGTACTTTACTTTTGCACTGATCTCTAAAAGGCCCATTATGAATTTGTAAAATATATTATTGCCTAGTTTTAATCATTGCCAATTCTCAGCAGAATACAAGTTTCTCCATGTAGCTTCCTTCTCTTCAATACTCCAAAATTTTATATTTTGATTATTCATCTAACACGTATTCTTCTTCTAGGATTTACACATTTTGGGAATTTAGTCTAATATTTTTTAATTATTTTAATAGAGAGAAATCAATTTAAATATATTTCTAATTAAATTTTTTCTAGAAATATATCTAATTTATGTCTATTTTAGCCACTTATTATTTTTAATAACTACTAGTGATTTTCATCTATGTATTCTATTTTTGTTTTTTCTTTGTTAAGCCTATCACAACCCCTCAGTATCTTAATGTATTACCTGCCTTCTCCACTTTGCTCTTTTAATTAAATATATTGCAATATTGCAAGCTTATTAAAACAAATAAATTTAAAATGGGAAATTGAAAAGAATTGTTTTTTTCATATTTTTATCAGGTGTTTTATTTGCTGATAATATTTTCTAGTACACATGAAGTAGGGAAGATATGGAAGTTGTTCCAAAGACTTGCACAATGGTATGTAAAGAGATTGGGATCAAATTTAATGATGAAAAATTAAAAGTAATAAGGATAAATGCTGGGAAAAGAGAAAAATAAAAAAAAATTTCTTGAGAGATATAAAATTAAATGTGGTAAATAAGTATAATTATTTGGTAATTATCTTAAGTAATTAGAGAAATTGCTCAGATGAATGGGATAAAAAATTGATAAATCAAGCAAAGAAAAGAAAGGGATTGATAAAAAAAAAAAAAAAACCACTTTATATAATAAATATGATGTAGCAATGATTGTATGAAAGGGAGTGACAATAGCAGGGCTAACTTATGGTAATGATGTGTTACATATTAGGAAAGAGGTATTAGACTACTTTGAAAAGTACAAATAGAAGTAGGAAGGGTTGCATTAGATGCAGATGTGTGGCTAACAAAGGAGGTAATTCAAGGAGAAATGGGATGATTAAATTTTTACATGAGAGATGCAAAAAGCAAAATGAAAATATTTGATAGATTGCAATTTATGAATAATAAGAAAATAGCATTTAATTCAGTTATGAGTAAAGGATAGGCAACAAGATGTCTGAGAAAAGTAGTATGATATGCAGAAGGTTTGAATAAAAACTTTATGTCAGTATACTTGTACAAAAGATGAGATGATTATATTAGGAGGATTGTTAAGTGCTATAGTAGCAAAGAATGTGATAGAAGAATAGATGCATTAATAAAAAAAGAGAGCTGGAGAGATATAGAACTACTATAAGAGTAAAAAAGTTTAAATATATATATAGAAGTAAACAGAATATTGGGTGTGAGCTAATGTACAATAATAGAGACATTTCCAATTTTGATATTAATCTTATAATAATTATTTTATAAAAATAATTAATTTCAGATTTTTATACCAACAAAATTATATTATTTTTATGTTTTCAAGCATATATTTTTCTAGGATTTTTTTTTTGTTGTTGTTGTTTTTGATATTTTTATGACAAATATAAAACATTCATTACTTTATTCAGTTAAAGTTAGTTACATGCATGGTCCAGTGGACATGTAATAAAAATCATTTGTTCAGTATATGTGTGCCAAATTCAGGCTGGTTATTGTCCTGAACCCATAATTTGAATGTAGTAAAATGAAATTCATGTATTATAGCTAACTATGATTAATAAACAAGCAATGTTGACCAAAACTTGTAAGATATGATATTAGTATATCAAAGATTGAATGATGATTCCAATAAAATTAATGTCCTCTGTCTTTCCTCTGTGCTATAGTATAATATCTCATATAACTATTTGGTGGCCTAGCGGTTAGCATAACTGCCTTCCAAGCAGCTGGTCTGGGTTTGCTTCCCGGTCAACGTTTTGACATATAAAAAAAACAAAAACTATTTGCAACATTTTAATAGATTAGTTCATGCAGTCCATGACAATTCTAAAAACAATAAGAATTAAAAAATAAAATAAATTTAAATTATAACTCAGATTATATCAAAAATTCTTACTAATTTTAATTACATCTATCATAATTTTAAAAAAAAATGTTTTTAACTAGTATAAAAGTTACAGAATTGTCTTTCTCTATGATAGGAATAGATCTAAAAAATATGATGAGAGACAACTGAAGATTTTATAAAACATTTCTTAGCTAAAATCGTTTAATCATAAACAATCCATTCTCGAACAATACCGAATCTTTTTTTTTAAAAAAACATAAACACCAGGCTAAAGTGCAACACAATTCATCTAATGCCATACATTTATCAAGAAAACTATAAATTAAAATTTTAATAAGTGTAAGGTTTTGAACCTCATTCTATAATAGTAAGGATCTATTATGAAGTGAGTAATAATATATTTTAAGATTGGTTCTGTGTTAAATAGATCATTTTTTCTTACATTTAACAATGCTAACAGTAATAAAGGTCTCTCATTAATTATATTTTACTAAAAATATAAACAATTTAATACAAACTATCATTTTATTTTTTTAGATTATTTATGCTTAAATGGATTCTTCTAGAGTAAAATAAGAGAGAGGATGTTAGTGTGAATATTTAATTAAATCTTAATCACATGATACTTTTGTAGTATAAAAATCATTTTGCTAAAATCCTACATTAAAAAAAATAATAAAAATTTATATAACAGACTGGAAGTTCTAATTTGTGATCTTTCACAAAGCAATATAGTAAACAATGAGTCACTTGAAACTGGATTTGGGATAGGATCATTACATAAAATATGGTCATGTGCTTGGGTAGCCACATTTATTAAGGTACCTTTTATTCAAAACTCTTATCTCTCATTACTTTATCTGAAAAAAATTACTGTGACTAGATATTGTTTATTTAAATGTTAAAAGTTGTTTTAGTGACAGTGGTACTGTTATTAAAACAACTATTAAAATATAGATATATAGAATGTGTGAATTTGTTTGATGTGGACAATTTGAATTCTGCATTTTAAAAAAATCAGTGCTTGCAATTAAGATGTAACTTTGGTATAGCTTTTCTTAATGAAAATGAAACTAATATTTCAGATGAAGAACACTTTGTTAAAAAAGTATATCATTGTAAAAAAATATCTATATCCATTAAAGAAAGCTGCTGTAATGTTGGCTTCATTGTGAAATTATATCCAGTAAGTTATTCACTCTTCTTTTACTTGATCAAGTTTTCTTTTTAAAAATGTGCATTAGTATAGTATTTCTAAGAGTAGTTATATTTTTTTTTCTTGAAATTCTGGAGTTATTAGTGAAATGCTAATGATCTTAATAATATGAAATAATACTTGTAACTATTTTATCAGTACTTTTGATTCTATATTAAATTCAGAAAGTTAAGATAAAGTTAAAACATTCTTCCTGTGAGATATTATTAATGAATCATCATGAATAAAATCTCTGTGTAATTGGTAAAGTGGACTCAAGAAGATTACGATTTCATGATTGCTTGAGAAAAGTAAAAAATATTAGTTATATCAATTTAACAAAATAGTTAATCTCAACTCTTCATTTTATTATTTGAATCCATTCGACCTCCTAAACTGATTTTCTTTTTTTTTGTTTTGTTACTAATAAAAGACCTATTTTTTTTCTTAGTAGAAACAATAAACAATAGACCAAATTGTTAACAATAAAAATGTTATATTTTTGCTCAACATATAGGTTATGAACATTTTGATTAGACTCAAAAAATCACTATAAAGAAATGTAGACCATCTATATTCAAACAATGAAATTTTATAGATTAAGAGGCAATGAAATTTTATAGATTAAGAGGCAGAATATAAAAGAAAATAGCATTACTGAATACTTAAACACAAACCATTTAAATATATTAGAGATTAATCTCTTATAAGATTAAAAGAAAGATTTTATCTCAAACATTTATATATGTTTGTTTTTTTCTCAGTGATGAAAGCTTTTATTCATCAAAAAGACAGACTACACAACAGTTAAAAAGGTTTACAAAGAGATGATTACATGGCAAAATGAAATTCAAGTACAATATGGTGAGGGGAAAGGGAATACATATGAAATGGGAAGGAGATATGGAAAGGGCGTGTAGTCCAGGCAAAGAAGAGTCTTTGGTAAGAATGTTGATAGGCTTGGTTGCCCTGATAGATTAATAGGAGGGTACCTATGTGACATTAACTTTGAGGGAATTTCTATATGTTAAGTCTTTAGAGTTTTCGGGAATGAATGAGGAGGTTTCTGAATTATGCTTAGATGCAACAGGTTGATTATTGTCCTTTGTAGATATAATTTTAGTTTTCCCTGTTGTACTTGGAATGCCATTATGATTGGTCATATTGTTCTTTTTGACTTGCTTTTTATCTTTGATAGAGCAAACCACAGCCTGGAAGGGAGGAAAGTCCAGAGGGCAAGGAGATGGAGACTTTGAAATAAGTTCTTTGGTAATGATGTTTTTATTAAAGTTTTATTTGAAATTAGATTTGGATAAAATTTGGGTAATTTTGAAGGTTTTAGTTCAAATAGTTTAGAACTCTGCATGTTTTTTCTACTAGGAGCAGTGGCCATCTTTAAACCATTTGAAAGAATGAAAAGTGATATGAAGAAAACAATTTTGAAATGTAAAAATTAAATATAAACCACTAAACATCACATGATCACCATCTCATACTAGCACATAATTGTTGTAAACAAAGGCAAAACTCTCCGTACAATAGTGCCACCTTGTGCTAACCAGAGTAATCAATAGTTTTGTAGTAAAGTAGAGTTAAAAGGTGGCTGCTGGAGGGTTGCATTAGATCCTAAGATCTAGGTGCAGTGCTCTCAGATCCAAGGCTCCTCACTGATGATGGCCACAAGCCAGAAACTAGTCTGGGGATATTGGATGAGTAGGCACTAGATAGGGATTTTATGCACAAGCCTTCTGGCATCTATTGATTACTCTGGTTAGCACAAGGTGGCACTACTGTATGGAGAGTTTTGCCTTTGTTTACAAAAATTAAATATACCTATAGTGAGTTTTGCCTGTTTTAAAAAAATTAAATATATTTATGTAAAAGCAAAAAAACCACTGGAAAACTTGTTGTTAATAATTTTAGTTGAGTAATGAGAAAATTGAGTGGAATTTTAGATGGTTAGTTACCCCAGAGAGGGGGGGGGTCTGAAAAAAAAGATCGTTAAAATGGCCTAAATAACTGGAACAACACACAAAAAACTTTGTAAACAAGTTCTAAGTGACAGGGAATTGGAGTAGGAGAAATATTTAAGAGACTAAGAGGGAGTAAAACCCTTTCTGGTTCATGAAACAGTTGGACCACCCACCAAACAGGGGGGGGAGTGAGGTAGTTAAATGCTGATAACCACAGAATAGACATAGGGAAATTGTGTTAAAAATGCACTAAAACTGAGATTTAGTGAATGAAAGAGTACATTAGCAGCAAAATAAGGTCTTTAATGGGCCAAATAAATATAAAAGGCACCTTTCACTGCTGCAAAAACAACTTTTTAGAGCAATTCTGTGCGAGCTGTGAGGAGAATGACTTTCCAGTAAGAGCTCCACATGTGGACTAACATTTATATATGTTAAATAATACTTTGTCATTGTTGGTAATATTTTGATACTGCTTTTTATAAAATAATGGAGCTTATCATCTCAGAAGTTTTATGTTCTTCTCTAGAAGCAACTGCTAAATATTACAATTACCAATTATGATTTTTAATCTGATCTAGTTGCTAAGAGTTTATTGTAAATGTACACTAATGAAAAAAGTTTTGGCGGGTTTTCTGACAATTACTATATTATTAATGAATTGATTAAAAGAAAAAATAAACATTTTCTGCTTAGTTGAATAACAAGTTGAGTGCAGAATTTAACAATATAAGTATTTAAAGGCAGAAATATAACAAGAAAATATAAAAATGATTAGTGAATTAAAGCTGCAAAAATAGTCATATATACTTCAAAAATGTATCATATATTGGTGGATGGAATAATAATATTTTAAACAGAAGGGCTGTTTTCATTACTTTCATAAATAATTCAGATGTTTGAATTTAATAATATATTCATTTAATTTGACTCATCAAAAATAATTAAATGATTTATTGCTCCCAAATTCATATGAACATGGGAGTTCACATGTTAAGATTGGGAAAGATAACCAGCTTGTTTTAATCAAAATCATATTTCGTAATCTGAAAAAGGGAAAGACAGTCATTGTCTAATGAGAAAAATGGAAAGGCAGTGAATTCTATTGGAATGACTGGGAAAGTGTTAAAATATTATTTTTTTTTAGAAATATTTGACTTTATTACTCTTATACCAAGGCTGTTTCTATTATTCCATTAGCAAAAAAAAAATACATAGAATATAAAATTCTGCACTAATTATCATATAATATTATCATAAACTAATGAATAGATAGCTTTCAATCAAATATAAATGTTTTTAGAAGGTCTGTGACGTTTTATAAAATCAAGAAACACTATAAATGGAGTTTTATTACCTGGCAAATGTAAAAACGAGTGTAATGAGTAAAAAAATGATTTATATATTGTATGTATTGATTTGGCAAAGATATTGACTCAACTAATTAAATAGTGTCTGATTACCTTTAAAATTAACTGACTGTTCATGGAAGTTTATCCATATGTACTTCTGATTTATTAGTCTGAAAGAATGTGAGATTACTCGAAGAAAGGAGAGAAAAAAAATTTAAGACATTTGAAATGAAAACTGGTGCTAAATAGTAACATGTACTAGAACCAACTTTGTTTTACACTTTTATTAAATGAACTTTGAAATAATGTATATGTAACTTCATGAAGCAGGCATTAAAAGGCAATATTGGTTTGAACTAATTAAAAACAATTCACCTTTCTGATTTGCAGTAAAGAATAATAGTGATGCCCTGAAAACCTCCAGTGAGCTACATGTAATCTGATTATATATATATATAATATTATTTATTGGATTTATAAGTCTTTTTTTGTTTTTATATATATATATATGCAAATTCAGTGACTGATCTACAAAATGTTAATATTTTTAACATAGACTTTAAGGAATTTGGTGTAGTAATTAATATTTGAAAAATTAGTGATGGGAGCAAGTTTTTGTTTTGAAAATATAAATTAAATAAATGTCTCGTAGAGTTTTAGTAAAAATAAGGATTCAGATACCCTAATGTCTATTGGTAAGTTGTAACTACTTTTAACAATATAAAAAGTATTATATTTCATTAAAAATATAAACCATTTCAAGTACTTAGTTATTATATAAAAGTTTGTTATGGCAACATTTTACTTATAGTTTTATGTTGGACTTTTCCCCTTCATTTAATTGAAATTATTAAATAGTTTTAGAAAAATTTAAACTTTATTTTTACCTTTCTAAATTCATTTAGTTATTAATAATAACACTCAAATTAGTATGAAACACAATGTTTTGAATAATATTATTTTTATCTCTACCTCATATATGATAGGAAAATAATATCAATTGAAATGTTGCTTTACAGTGTAATTTGACTAACAATTAATTGTAAAAAAAAATTGAATTTTTCAAAATTCATTTAACAATTTTCAAGTAGCTAATGGAAATAGTAAAACATATAATGACAAGGAAAATGCCATCATAAGAAATATTTAGATAATTGTTAAAGTAATGGCCTGACATTATATCAAGCTTTGGCCATTATAAAAAATTATGCCAAGAAACTGATCAAAGGAAAACATTAATTAACTTTTCTATATAATTGTAAATCTTAAAGGATTGTTCCTAAAGACTTGCAATTAAAAATTCCAGTTTATACAGCCAAAGAGTTGTGAAAATCATTCTGAGGAAAAATAAGATTGTAATGGAAAGATAAATAAATGCTTAAAGGTTTTACTTTGTGTTCCATTAGAATAAATTTACTAATGAAGACTTCTCTAAGAGTTTGTTAGTGACTAAGAAAATTATATTCTAAATTCTATGAAAAAAATAAAAAAATGCCCCCCAAATTTTTTTTTTAACCTATATGGATATAACAATTTTCATGTTACACTAAATTATCTAGAATCTACATTAGTTCCAAATATCTGTCTAATGCTGAAAGTTATGCTTAAAAAAAAACAACTATATTTTGCTTTTTATACATTCAATACATTATTAGATATATTGAAAGTATTGCAGTACTCACTCAAAAATTGTCTCAGAACAAGCTCATTTATACTGAGGAATAAAAAAAGAGCATTTGGAAGACATCAGCTCCCACATTACTTATGTTGATAGTGGAGCTATTAAATGTCTTGAAACAAATCTATAATTATTTTTTTTGCTTATAAAGAAAATGCTATCTATTGTTGTAATGAATATTTCTGAATATAACAAAATAAGAGAGTTCTTGACTTCAAGCTAGTATTAAAAAGTCACAAATTGTTATTTAGAAAGCATTTCAGATATTTAACTGACTTGAAAAAAAATTAAATTAATAACATATTTCAACAAAATTCCATATCTTTATGATCTCCCAAATCTATAAAGGTCATCTGACACTGAGATCTATTTTTTTTTCTAAAAATTTACCATATCCAAACTTGATATACTTTTTAATCCTTTGGCATATGACATAGCACCATTTAGCACTTAATGGAGTTAATAAAGAATATGAAATAGAAAGATTTGACATTTTAAAAAGCTTTGATATGGAAAGTACATTCACTAATATAATCAATAATGAAGTATTGTTTTATTGTAAGAAAAAAATTGAATAATATATCATATCCAAACCAGAGCAACTCTTTTTATTAATAGTAAAAGAAATCTCAACATTCTGCATAACAACACACTTTCATCACAACGAAGAATTCTCCTAATAAAATCAAGGTTCTATGGGTTCATTGATATCATTTCTGATTAGAAATATTTACATGAGAAAGTACACTATTTCATCTTCCTCAAAAGTCTGACTTAGTTATTTTGATTATATATTTGTTGCATTGCAAAATTCTGAAACAATATTAGAACACAAATCATTATCTTTAATTACATTCATAATAAAATTAAAACAAGATCAAAAAATGGTAGATTAACTCATAAAAAAACAAAAATTATTTTTATAAAAAAATATTTAATACATATATCTAATCATGACAGAAAAATACAAAAAATGGGATTATAATATTACTACGGAATAGTAAAAGAAGTTTGTCAATAAGCCAGTGCCAAAACAAATATCCAACATGATAGTTATCAATCAGCTATAATTATGATAATAGAGTTTTAAAAGAATTTTTGTATTAAATTCTGTTCACTAAAGCAAAATAAAATAATTGTTTCTTCAACCACAATTGAAGTTTTTAGATTTAACTTGAAATAAAAGCATAGAGGGGATGGGCAGAAATTAATTAACTTAAGTTAAATTTTAAAAACTTCAATTGTGGATGAAGAAACAATTATTTTATTTCTTTTTAATGCACAATCAATAAAAGCATTTAATATATAAAAAAGTTTATCTCTATTATTTTTATTATTTTCATTGGCACAGTAAATGAAAATGTAAAACTACTACATTGTATTTCAAATTGACAGGGCATTTTATAGTTGATATATATATATATATACCACTAGATATTTCTGCTATGTTAAAATATAATGCCAGAACTATATATCATATTTAGTATGTGTACATAATAATACATGTGTATATATTGTAAATAAACTTCACTTAATACATATAATTTGTAAATAAACTTCATTTAATATATATAATTTTACTTCAAATCAGTATCACATACAGTATATGTAAGTCATTAGATATTTCTGCAGTAAGTTAATATATATATACTCTTAATGTTGTGTGAATTTCTATTTTATACTCTCAATATATATATATTGAAACAGTAAGATTCATATTCGAATCTTAAGTTTCACCTTTTTCTGTCATCTCTCACTGACCGGTCTATCCCGCCCAAATTTAAACTTTTTGGTATCGAATTGTGTGTGTAGCAATATTAAAAATGTATAAATATATGTAGAATTCAGCATAAACACGCACACATTTCGATCTCAAATTAAAGGCAATAAATAGGGATAAAATAATATAATTTAGATTTCTTTTAGTTATATAATTTTGTATAATTTTAATCATTTATTTTGGATTATAAAGTTCGTATTTATTGCTTTGTTTAAATTTCGTTTAATAATAATTCAAAAAAAAAAAAATCTGATGTAATATTTAATTAAAAGTTAAAATGATCTTATGTTCCCTTTTTGTCTTTGAAATTTAAAAGCATCGGTCAGTGATAGATAATAGATTAATTAAAGAAAAATTCCCCAAAATGTAATTAGTAAATGTAAAATGTAAACAATAAAACGTCAGCTTTCTTTAATTAAAACCAACAAAATGCATTGATTATCCTCAGGGCAGATTAAGTAGAACCTAAAAATACCTTAACAAAAATGTGAAAGATCAAGATAAAAAAGAGGCCATCTTAGACTTGCTGGAGACATTCACTTCAACTTAAGCTTTGCTCTCGATCACTGAGAGTCTCCAAAATATAAAAATAAATTGTTCCTGCCAAGGTATGACCGAGTAAAAGCACCTAGATTATTCTCCATTGGGAGATGGCTTATCGGATGCCGAACTTTCCATTGCCCATCATAAATTCACCATGAAGATCTGCTGCCTGAAATAAATGAGAAAGCTGCTGTGAAAGTAAATGAAATATCTAAATACAAGAAAGAATTGCCACTCGTGAACTTTTTGCTGCTAAACTAATGGAATCAGAAAACTTCTTATAAAACAGGTACTTGTCTGTGTTCAAACTCTAGAGTACTCTAATAACATGCTATAACTATTCTTCATATTACTTATCTAAATTGTAAAATGTAAAAACTACCATTTGTATAACTAAAATTGAATAATTAACTTAATGTGTAAATTTCTCTAATAATCTAGCTTACCTCATTCTATATTTCTTGGGTGCGTATTTCTAAAATCTACATTTTATCTATATTTATTATTTAATTATTGCATGCTAATAATTGTCTCAATGTTCAAAGTTCAAATCTATGATCGCTTGAAATAGTGAATGCGTGTCAGATTTCATTGACATTACTTTCATAAATAATTTAATTTTCATATAAACCGACACGCATTCAATGCTTCATTTATTGTAATGCAGGGGTCTACAACTTCGCAAATGGCTGGCATATTAGTTGTAATCATTCCCAGTTTAGATATGTTTTGTATATATTAAATCTTAATGAATAATTCCATCAAATTACATTTCTTTGAGAGTCGCCAACGTTCTTTAGTAAATGTTGATAATGTAGGGCCAAGTCAGAAATCTATTTAAATCTCATCATAATCATTTATACAGTATACATGTGTTATGATTTAGAGATGCGATGACCCATTCCACCGTGAAATTTCCGGATTCTTCAGGGTTGAAATTAACCCCAGTCGTCCTACACAGTGGGCATAATGGGTGCTCCCGTAGGACCTGACGAAGTCACGCAGCCAGCCGGCAAACTGTGACATGGACCGCTTGTCCCTGGTTATGCTTATGTGACACCTTACTTCATCAGGCCGATGGCAGAGACCAGCCCGACATTCTTATAAACCCATTCGCGGCATTGCAGTTTCGATATACTGCCATTCCATATCATCTTTCTAAAGTGTACCACGTGTTCCTTTACTTAATTTTATTATTCTATATATCACTTCGCCTCAGAATTATCTTCATAAGCCACTCTCAAATAAAGGTTTGCCCTTAGTGATAAATAAATTTTTTAATTAAATAAATATATGTCCGCCGTTACTCTTAAATCTTACTGTAGAGTCCTGCATTGCAAAGGTATAAATCCCTCCAGGCATGCATTAGAAATACTTACTCAAGAATTTTAGGTAGCTAGATTATGCCTTCAAATAAGTGAATTTTTTTTGTAAACATTACAGTATCGGAAATACCGCTACTGAAGTCCTCAATATAAAATAATGTCTAAATAAATAAATGTATTCTTTAAAATATAATCATGTCGCAAATCCCGTTACTGAAGCTTTGAATCCAAAAAATATTATTAGTGAATGATTGTTTTATTAAAATGTATTAATAAATAATTTTAAACTATATGTCTGCAGTTACGTTTCATTTATTCGATACCCATTCTATATAATTTTTCCTCGATTATGTAAATATGAATGTTTAATTAATATTAGTTTGATTATTGGCTAACTCGGGAATAAAGTCATGAATCTCTTGCATATCCCTGACCACTGTGCCTAAGGAAATATTTACTAATGTCGCATCAGATGCGTTGTTTTGTAGATTGTATTGTGGAACCGATAAACTATGTTCGAACTCAGTAACACGGGTGGCTTCACTACCTCGATGGTGCTGCTGTTCTGTGTGGTGGTCGAATTCTGCACTATGTTTACGAGTCACACATTTTCTGACTGTTACAATATATCATCATCATCATCATCATCAACCATTATCAATCCACTGCAGGATGAAGGTCTCCCCAAGTTTAATCCATCTTCTCCGATCTTTAGCTTCTCTTCTCCACAACACCCCTGCACATTTTCTTATTTCATCCATCCATCTCACATGTGGTCTCTTTCTGTCCATCTATTATCATCTCTTCTAGCAATATGTCCAGCCCAACTCCATTTCAATCTTTTAATTTTTTCAATAAGGTCAGTAACACCTGTTTGTTGTCTTACCCATACATTGCATTTTCAATCTCTTCTTGTTACTCCCTACATACATCTCTCCATACTCCTTTGAGTGGTCTGAAGTCTTTGTATTGCTCTTCCATTAAGTGTCCAAGTCTCAGATCCATAAGTAAGAACTGGTAACACATTTGTTAAAAACCATCCTTTTCAAACACATAGGCATATTTCCTTTTAGTATCAAGTTATTTCTACCAAAATCACTCCAACCAAGTTTAATTCTATGATTAATTTCCTCCATTATGTTTCCATCTGTATTAATAATCTGACCAAGGTATTTGTAACTGTTAACTTCTTCTAATTCTTCATAATCAATCTTTATTTTCATATTTTGAGCAAATTGATTAAACATTACTTTAGTCTTTTTAACATTTATCTTTAGTCCTACTTTCTACTTTCATCTGTGACCTTCTGAATGGGCACAAGTAATTAAATCATACAGTGTCAGTGGTGAGTAACTGCATTTAACTGGGAAAAAAGTCAAATAGCACTAAAATTTAAAAATTTGTTGTTAATGGTTTAAAACCTTATGTGAGAGTTGCTTATAAATGTTAGTTGAGAGTTTCATAAGCATTTAATATTATTATTATATTTAATGAAATATTTAATGATAGAAAGGGGGGTGGATTATTACAGGAATTGTTGATATGCAAGTTAAGTTGATGTCAATTTGTTTTATTTATTTGTAGAATAGTGTTTGGTATTTGTTAGATGGTTTTCTGATCTGTTTATTTATTGTCACACCCATCTATGTATAAGTAATATAATCAGTGAAATATGTTTAACCCATAGTCATATCAGGATAATTTAGTATTCATATAGCAGCATATGTGTATGCATGTATATCTGTATCATCTTTCAAGTTCATTTTCATATTTAATTACAATATAGAATTTTACATTTTACAATAAAACATTTAAAATTACAGCAAATATCTCTAATAACAGATGTAAATATATTTTGAGTGATTAATGGATATCTGGATTGGTAAATTATTTGACAAACTAAATTGTGTTATCAATCACTTTATTTACTAGCTAATTAATATTTATTTATTTCAAAAATATAAAAAGTTTTTTTTTTATTTGGTTTGATTTAATTTAGAAAATCAAAAAAATTTTTTTTAGAAAAGATTTCTTGAATATTTGTTTTTTAATTAACTGAGGGCAAAGGTGAAGCTAACCTTTGGAGTATATAGTGACCTCTTGATTGATGGGGGAAAATGTATTTAAGTGATAGTTAGTAATAGATTATAATCCATTCAGTCATTCATTCAATATCATCCATTATATTATTCATTTCTCTTCTGCCATTTCTTTTATGTACATGGTTTTTTCAATCTCTTCCAGAAATCAAGTCAGTTAAACTCCAAAGTGTAAATTTTTAAACATTAGACTTTTTATAAAATTCAGTGTGAAAATTCTAGCTATCAGACAGCTTTAAGGAAGAATGTCAGGCTAATTTATACAAAATGTATATTTTCCTCATTTTTTCCACTCAGTTAAATGTTAAATTAACCCTATCATTTTAAAATATATTTATATGCTGATAACTTTAATCTTCTTTGTTTACCTATGTCTTCTATTATTATTAAAAAAATGAAATTGCATGAACTTTCTAGTCTTTTAAGGAAATTGTGTGAACTTTATAATCTTTTAAGGAAATTTATGCAGGACTGTCTAACAAAACCTACCAGAGACTCTAAGTTTCAATTCTCTTCTAATTATGTAAAAGTTAAGTTAAAAATGAGAGGATGTGTATATAATTTATTGTGGTATATTTTGAACTACTTCATGATAATAATTGTGTTTATTACTCATGCTTATAAATTACTTTATTAATGAATTGAATGTGTGGTTTACAAATAATTAACTAATTACTAGTATTTATTTGATGTGTACATGTTTAAATCTAGTAGAAGGACATTAATATTATATATTTCTTGTTCTCATTGGTATGTGGGCTTATTATATAAAAGAAAAATGTTATTACTTGAGGAATTTCAGATATTCTGTGAACAATTAATTAGCAATGGACCAAAATAATTATATTTGTGCTAATTTATAAAGTCTATGGCAAGCTAATGTTTTTTTTTAATATTTTTTTTTTTTTGAAAACCTGCTAAAGTTACTGCTAAACAAATTAAAAAATTTCCAGAATTAATTAGATGATAAATATAAAAAAAATACATAGCTGAAACTATCTATCCATATCTCCATCATTATTATAAAAATTTATTACTTGCGTGTCGTATTAGTGAACTTGATTAGCTATTGCTAAGAACATTTGAGATTGCTAAATTAAATCTAAGTTGTGAATGTTTATCCTATAGGAATTTGTCTCCATGTTTACTAACACATACTCGTCTGAAATCATCGTCCTTGTCTTCACATCATTCAGGAAATTTTATGTTAAGAAAGAAAAAAAAACTTTGCAAGTGAATTTTTTTTTTAAGTTAAAAGAAGAATGACTTTTTTTCTTTTTTCTTGTTGCTATTGATATACCATAAATAGATAGATAGGTTTATTATTTATTTGTTTGTTTAATTTATGCTATTTCCTTGACTTCAAGAACATCTCGGATAGTGTGTTGCCAGTCGCAATACACCGGTAAATGATTATTATTTAAATAGAATTTCTTATGTGTATTATATATATGCTTTTGTGTATTTTATTAAAGAGAGATATTTTTATTTATTTAATGTCTCGAAGTGTGCAATTGGCTTAGAGAGTAATAAATGTATGAAAAATAAATATTGTTATCAGAAATGGTGAAATTCATTGACAATAACTATTGTCATTTAAAAAAATTTCAGTTTCTCGTTTACTTTATCGTAATATTCGCATATTATATAATTTGAAGTTATTTTCATGCTCTTATTTATATGTATGTGTGTCTGTCTTATGCATTTATTTCATATAATTAGTAAATATTCAGTTTTATGATTGTTTTTCTTTCTGTTAATTTTGGATAATGCCTTATGCTAAAAAAATTGATAGAAATTAGTGACCTTTCTGTATGTGTATTTATTTTTCAATGTATAGAATGAAATGTATAGAGTAGCTATGAGAAAGAAAGTTATTTGTGATATGTTCTATGGAAATTGGGATTGAGAACTCTCTCCCTTAATATATCTAAGTATTTGCCATGAGTGAAGTATATTCCTAGATTGCGTATGTATTTATTATAAAAATTATATTTTATGAAGTTGAGTAGTATATGTCCCCTTTATTCTGGTGGTGAGGCTGAGTTTCACACCAATAGTTTATCTCAAAGTTAGGGGGAAATTCATTATTTGTCATTAGATTTATTAGCCAAGAAGCTTGTGTATTCCTCATGTGCTTAAATTTTTCTTGAATGTTTACTTATGAGTTATCATAGAATCATAGCTATATGTAATGTAGTTGGAAGTTAAATAAATGGTAAGATTAAATTCTTTATGGAATATTAAAGCAGAAATAGTGTTATATTTGTTGGTTGGTCTATGGCATTATCCGTATTATAATACTTATTTAAATGAGATATTTATTTTATATAGCGCGATGTTTTTGAATTGTAATAAACTAATAATCAGCTTTTTAAGCTTTAGTAATTCATAAGTAAACTGACAAGATGTAAATATATTGATTTTGTCTTAATTATATCATAATATGTGACACACACATAATGCAAATAATCTTGCAGACATGAGAGTATAATACTATTAAATTTATACATCAGGAATTAAATATTTTAAATTATATCATGTTAATTTACCACAAGCTTTAAATCATCAAATCATCAGAATGATTACTTTTATTTTTGAATGCATTAAAAATATAGATATTTAAAGGAATTATTTGATTCAGCCAAAATTATTAATTTGTTTTATCCCAATAATTGATATTGATAGTGTGACCTCTCTAACTTGTATATTTTGCCCATTGTTGTTTGCTAAAAAAAAAAAAGATGTTAGAGTTAATTAACAGCCTAAATATATTCAAAGTTAGAATATGAGGGCATTATTTTATTTGTTAATTCATGTCTTGTAAACGTCTACTCAATAAATGATAAAAAAATATAACAAAAGAAATATCAAACCCAGATTAGTAAATGTATGTGTAAATTTAAGAATTAGGACAAATAGTCCCAATGTGAGCTAATTATATCTATTTTAATTGAAAATGTAAATAAATGCTTTATTTGTTATTCAAAACTTTGTCTCCAGTTGTTCTTATATGCATTTGTATTCTAGTTTCCACATTCTACATATCTATTACAACATAAATGCATTACTTTGTAAATTTGATAATAAACACACTGAAATCTGATAATATTGTTATCTTGATCCAAACATTATGTAAAATACTTTACCATTTGGTAAACTTATAAAAAAAAAGATTGCATACTTAGTTTATTATTAGACAATGAGGTGAGATTAAAAGGTATCCTATTTCCTTCATTATCTAATTGCTAGTCTAGTGAAAAGTTATTGTGTAATAGAATTTCTTTAATCAAATCATATTAAAGATTCCCTGAGATCTGATTTCCTAGTTCCAAATTAATATCAATTTTGCTATTTAGATTAAGATGTGCTAGATAGTGGAGTTATTCAATATTATGTTTTTATGTTAAAGTTATTTTGCAGTTAATCTATGAGTGTATTTAGTGATGAAAAAAATCAAATTAAAATTATAGTTTATTGGCTTGAATAAATGAAAATTTATTGATTTTTATCATTTGGTGGATTAACTAATGAGGCATATATCTTGTTTTAATCATCAATAGTATTTATTCCTTCATTTATTTATATTCTGTATATTCTTAACTTTCTATAACCCTCCACTGAGCTAAGCTGTAAATCAAGCATAAATAGAAGAGTCTCAATATTAATTCAAAGCAAAATATAATTGTTAACTTATTCTATTCATTAATAGAATTGTTGCCCTGGGCACTTGCTCCTATAATGTGTAGGATTGGTGTTGAGTGGGGGGGGTTATAATATATAATATATATATATATTAATTAGTATGTGTACATAATTATATATGTATAATAAATCTGTAACTAAGTTAACTATTTAAATTAATAGATTTATTTTTATTTTAAAACAATTGTTTTTTACAAAAATGCTTTAAAAAAATTGCAATCTTTTTTAATTTTTCACAATTATTTTAAATAATGCAATTTTTCTAGTTTACTTTTTTTTTAAAAAAAAACCAAGTGTTTTAAAATAAAAATGGAAACAGTTTTAAATAAAAAACTCAGTTACTGATTTATTATATATATAATCATGTACACATTTTAACTATGATATATGCATTAAAAGTTTAAAATGATTTACAAAATGTTATTAAATTGAAAGAAAAACAATTTAAACTGCCCTCTTGCAATTATTATTTAAAACAAATGAAAATTCTAAGAATAACTGTTAACTGCAAAACATAAAATTATTGATTTTCCCACCCTCTGTTCCATATCTATCAAACTAGTTGACATACTGAAAAGATAAATGTTTTAAATGGATTAGGAAAATATAACTTAGTTATATATAAATTTTCAAATAATTTTATTGAATTTAAAATAGAATAAAGCTCAATTTTAAAATTTCATTCTAATTAGAAAAAGATAAAAAGTTAACAAACAAACAAATGGATTTTCCAAAATCTATAAAAGCATTAAATAGGCAATAAAAAACATTAAAAGTTAAATGAAGGTACAATAATGTAAATGCATTTATCAGTGAACACAATAACCTAAAAAAAATCTGCAATCAATATAATATCAAAACAGTTTCTCGATGTCATATGTATATTGCAAAAAATCTTAATCTCTATAAAACCTAAATTTGAAATGTTGTGAAACAAGAACTACATATATAAATTACTATGTAAATGTGGAAGGACATATATAAGTGAAGTTAATCAGTTCATTGAAAAGTGATTCAAAAAATAACAAACTATGCATGGTTAAATCAATATATGTTTAATTGAAAAAACACAAAAATACTGAGCAAAGAAAGAAAAAGAATAGAAAAACAAATAAAGCTTCAATGGCAAATAACCTCATCACTCCACTCTAGAGACAGAATCCATTGTGTTTAGAAACCATCATTGACCTCATTCTTGAAAAGAAAAAATGGATAAATGAGAAGGATCATCATAGATAAGTATAAGAAAATTTTACTTATTGTTACCTTTGACACAATAGCTTAATTGGTTAGATCATTACTTTAAATTCAATATTCATCAATCTGAAGGTCACCATCACCACTTCAACTTCTGAGCTAGAAGTCTTTAATCAGGATAATTTAACACTTGAAGGAGAAGAACACCATTTAAAACATTTCATTCCATATTAATCTGTATGTTACTACTAACTGATGAATGCACTGTATTTAGAAAAGTATAATTTGAATTTTTAAACAACAATTTTAATACAAATTTATGGAAATAATCCATCTATAACTATAAGTAATTAGTTCTATATAAATCTACTATTTTGCTAAATTTATTATTTTGGTAGTAAAAAAAGATAGAATTCTTATAACTACAGGCACTGGAAAAAAAATTACTTTAGAATACTTCATAATAGTTTAATATCAAGATGGTTGGTAGTAGGGCACAAGTCCCAAAAAACAAGTATTTTATAGAGAGGAATTCCCTATTTATAACAAAGATTATCTCAATAATATTCTAAAGAGTTATAAATAGATTATATTTATTGTGAAGGGATGGGAGTGGCTGAGAAACACAGCGAAGAGCTACAATTAATTAAAGTGTTGAAGTTTTTCAGAAAGAAAAGCATGGCACGAAAATTAATAGATAACATCATAAGAATTATATAAACAAATAATCAAAAAGTCATGTATTTTTTATGTTTTTGTTCTCGTTTATTCTTTTTCCTATAGTTAGTTCACCTATAATTGTTTAGGAATAGCTGCTAATACGAATGCTTGATTGTATGCAAGTAAACAAAATTCAGTGCTATATTTAATTTCAACTAATGCATTTATGCATGAATCATAAATGTTTTATTCATACAATAGTTTTTTTTTTTTTTAAGTTGAATAAAAGAGATATTCAGTATAAGAAGAAAAAATATTTTCCTTCCCTTTTACTTAAATTTCGCAAAAATTTTACATTTTAAAAAATTTAAAGAATATAGCTTGAAAGTCTTTAAAAGTTTTAATATTACTTTCACATAAAAAATTCCAGCCACCTACGAAGACAGTCTGTCGGATTTGAATTGTACGATATGAATTGCTTATCGAACGTAATCAATTAACTGATTACAGCCTTTGTTTGCAACTCACTTTCTTGCAACTTCTCCAATTCTAAAAGAAATCAATTTGACTGAAATGAGAAACCCTTGACAATAATCTTTAAAGAACTTGACGGTCATTTCCCGTTCTTCGCCTGCTTGTCTAGCTTTACTGTTAACTTCAAATTTTTAGCATCTTTTACCTCCCATCGCTATTTAAGCTGGGATACTAAAGTCATTTATTATTAATTTTTTATCAATATCAAGAATTTAAAGCTGCAGCTGCTATTTATTTAGACTACGTTAAATGTTTATTTTTACGCACGCACATACGTTTGTTTTCTTTTATATTGATTTCGTATAATTTAAATATTAAAATATGACAATGGATTTGAAAAAGGCAATTGAACACCGATAGAGGACAAAATGTACTATTGGTAATGCATTTGTCTTTCACTTTATTTAAATTTATCTGATTCTCTTTCATTTTAATAGATTAACGTATTTATGATTACCATGCGAGTATTTAAAAATTTCTTCATTATTACAATTTAACTTTATCAATAGGTTTAATAATTTCATTAATAATTATCGGAATCCTTCAAATAGGTTCTGTATATAATATAATAAATTATCATATAGTAAATTAGTTGTGCTAATATCTCCACTGATGGAAGATGACCAAATGAGTAAACTTAACGGGAAGTTGCTATTACTTGCCACTTTTTTGATATAACTAATTGGAAAAATTATGTAAGAAACTCGTTGGATGTGATTCAGACAATCCTCCATTCAATAAAATATATGTTTAGATGTGTAATACTTGTGTTTAAAGTTTGAAACAATTTTATTTATCAGATCTAACGCCTTATAAATATTAATTTATATACTACTAGGAAAGACTTTTCTATTATTAAAAATACCCTCATGAACAAATACCATTCGATGCATATTAAATCATCTATCCAAGTCAACAAAGTAGTATAGCAAAATAATACTTGATCATCATCAATAATAGTTTGCTATAATGTAATTTATTATGGTATCTATTTTAGAACTGTATTTCAAATTTTAATGAGCTCCACATCATGATAAGTTCTTTGATTGAAAACAAATGGAATAATTAGGCAAGAGGAAGGGAGATATTATAACTAAATGATTAAACTTTATTTTTGATTATTTGCCACTATTTGTTACCTCTTAGGGTGATTTATTTTAGTGCAATAAATTTAAAGCTTTAGGATATAAAATAATATAGAATTGACATTAATATAGCAACAAATAAATGTATCAGATTTTATTTAATTTTAAAAAAAATCTCATCCTTATTCCAAATTGTTATCAAAACCATGTTTTTTGGTCAATTTCAGATCTAAAAGGTTCCTCGGTAAACATTGTTTTAACTCTATATTATATTACATATTACTTAGACGCATTATTTTATTAGGCTATTTTAATGATAATGAAAAGACTTACAATGCAATTTATGATAGATTAAGGTATATTACAATTTCATTGATATTAAAATTATTCCATATACAAATGTTATATTATATATCAACTGACAAAATATGTGTTTAATCAATAGTTCCTGTTGACCATTGTTCCTATATAATGTCAGTCCATCAAAATATTATTTTTTCTATTAGCAATGATGTATTTTCATTTAAAATTCTGTATGTTACATTCATCAACACATGTTTATATAAGTGTGTGTAAATTTATTACATAATATATATATATAAGCAATACAATATTAAATTAGTTTTTAAAGACAACCATAGACAATAATAATGATCAAGTACTATAATTATAGTAAAGACAGCAGAAAGTTTTCATTAAGCATTATTTTTGGCATTAACTTGTATCAATCTATTTATATTTTTTGTTTTATATATATATGGCTTTATTGCTTGGGAGTTTGTAAGAAGTTTGGGTACTGAAAATGCAAGAACTGGAATCAATCTGAAAATATTCCAGAGTCTGATGCTCTATCACTGCATGTGGAGCCTTATTTTAGTTAAGTATAATCAATGGAATCCATGTGGTTATAATACAGTTTATAGATAGTTCTTCTATTTAATTCTTTTTTATAGTTTTACTTTGTCAGACATGAAAGATTACTTGTATTTTCAGCTTCTATGTATTTTGTAGGAAAAGAACATAAAATAAGCAAATAATAAATACAATAAGCCCTGTCCTGTGCCAGTAGTACATTTATAAATAAAACATTCTGATTTTGATTTTGACTATTTACAAATGATTATTTTCATAAAATAAAAGACCCGAAGATAATAAATGATTTACCATGTTAAATCATTTATTATCTTCGGGTCTTTTATTTTATGAAAATAATCATTTGTGAATAGTCAAAATCAGAATGATTTATTTATAAATGAGCATTGCTTATCAATTCTTTCATCATCACCACTATATTTCAAAAGTAAATTTTATTAATGACTAAAGAGTTACTATAAGCTATTCATATGTTTACATTGCATGTGAAAGAAGAAAGTAAGTGTGTATACATAAAAGAAATCCGAGAGAGGGTAGTTGACCAGTGTTATGGTTGTTTACAGTATTTTTACAGGATTATACATGATTGGGCAGGAATGGAGACTACAGTATTCATTTGCTAATTTACATTTGAATATATTTTTACCTTTAATTAACTTTTTTGGGGGGAAGGGCACAGATATATATGTATATATTACATGGTTTTGTTAGTTATTTAGTGATATTTAGTGTTCATTTTATTTGATAGATATTTGTGAATGATAGTTCATGTAATCTGAGTTTTTAAATACCCTGTGTCAGCAATGTTAGGTGGCAATCATTCATATGTTTGTTGTGTTTGCTGATTTTAGTATGCTCTTTAGTATTTAAGTCTTAAGTGAGTTGTTGCAGCCCTTGAGATCAACAGTATGCAGTCAGATGAAAATTCTCTATATTTCAGTTGTTGGCTAATGGCACATCTTTTTAGGGAAATGTTAGTTGCTGACATAGATTGGTAGGAACATGGTGGCCAGTTAGAGGTTGATTGCTGTATTATAAGTAACCAGCTTGCTGTGAAGATGTCACAATGTGCAATTTTACTATCTCTGGCTTTTAATTTAGTTAATTTGATCTTAAATGTTGTATTTTTTCCTAAGATGAATATGAAATGAGTGCACCAATATGCATAGAGCATAATAGTAGCTGTGCAGATTGATGGGCCAGTGTCTTTGTGATATGAGGTGATGATTGCCTGAAGAATGGTGCTGGGTTGTCTATAGGCTCTGGTCATGTCATAATGAATTCTGTCCTGTACTGAATGGTGTTGAATAAATGTTGTAGTGTTTCTTCTGCTCTGTGACATAGGTAGAAAAATGGAATCAACTTTGGTGTACAACTGCCTGTATCTCAGAAAATATGAAGTGGGCAGGGCATGGAGGTTTAATTTTTGCAAAAAGTCAATGTATGTTGGCTCTGGGGATCATTTTTTGAATTTACAAAGTAATTGCTGATTATGGATTTCTAGAATTGCCAGACTGTGGTCACAGTGCAGATTTGGATGGATTAATGATTAAATTTGCTAGTATGAACACTTGTACCTAGTTTGAAGAGATATCTGTGAGGGTGTGGTTTTTATACAATTGTTGATGGATGATAATTGATCTTATGTGGAGGATGACTTTTCTGCAGGTGTTATTTGAAAAAAGCATTATCACATTGAAAAGTGTTTGAGGGTGACTATTAATAGATATGTGGGCTTCTGCAGATGAAAGTCCACTGTGAGTGGGTGGTCTGCTAAGCTGTTTTACTGATATTGACCCTGTCTTTCTTTACTATAAAATCTTGTTACAAGGAGATGAGATTTTGTTTATAAAACCTTTAGAAAAAGTAATAATGGGTGAGTATGATTTTGGTGATGATTTGTTGGTTAAATATCTGGTTTGGGTGATATATGAAGAGATATGCTTTTGAGAGTGAAATAGTGATTCACTTCATTCCTTTTTTGAGCTTGTTCTGGATTGTATACCTCATTGCATTTGCACTCATATAAAAGGAAAAATCCAGAATGGTGTATTGCTTTCCCCCTTAAATGTCTATGCATGGTTTGATATTATAAAGAGTCTAAACAGTAGTTTTATTTAGGTCAACATTGAGTTTATGTGTAGTGACAAATTCTTATAGTATCCTGTGTAAGGCTAGTATGTGTTTTTGGAGGGAGGAAGACATATCATCCTTATAAATGATGCATGTTACCTGCTGAGATGTGTTTAGTATTTGGATGCCAGGAAACTTTTGCTGGAACTTTACTAGTAGTGTGTAATGAATTCAGGAAAGAAGCTTGGGAGGTTGATGTGTTGAAATGAAGGGAATGGAATTTTTGCAGCTGAGTGTGATATGGATTTCATGATTCATCAGCAAGTTAATCAGTAAGTACAGAAGATTATGAGGTATTGATTTGGCAGCCAACATGTTAATTAGTACTTAGATTGCCACAGAATCTGGACTGCAACTGAGCATATTTTTTGTAGCTTTGAACTGAGCTCAAACCTGCTTTGACAGTAAATATTGCTTGTCCTGTTGATGATTGCTTTCTTGCAAACTGATATGGTAAAATCAAATAAAGGAGATGTGTCTCAATCTTGTCTTTAATAACTTCCCCAGTGATGGTTAGTGGGCCCTTGGAGATAGGCTGAAAGTTGTTCTTGTTTAAAGGCACTATTGTGATTGGATAATTTTGTGATAGTTCACAAGATCACATAGCACATTAGTGGTCAAATGACTGAGTTGCTTGAAGACAAATTTTGGTATTCCATGAATACCTGGATGGCATGTATTGGACAGAGTAGCAAGTTTGACTGTGAATTCATTAATAGTAAATGATGTGTTTGTTTTGGGTGGTCCAATAAAGTTATGAGGTGGAATAAAGGGTTGATGAATTTGAAGCTTGTTTGAAATGATTATATATATTCTAACCTGTAATTATGCATCTTCACTTCCAGATAGTATATGATATAAAATAAAACGGGTTCTAGCTCAGTTAATATTTAATAAATAAAATATTCAGCATTAAAATTAAAATATTTCACTAGCTCAAATTTAAAATACGAATAAGGTTCAGTTTATAAAAATAAATTAAATAAATATTTAATATTTTCATGAGACTTGAAGTGAAAATACAGGTGACAAGATAGGTTACATTGAGCCAATATCCTACAGGATACTACCTCAATGGCCTAAGAACACTATCCCCCCTTATTACTATTTCAAATAAATTCATAGTATTCTTATGACTTTAGTAACTTCTACTCACTAAGATTAAACTAATAATTAAATCTTAATCTTCTATTTAATAATAATCTAGCTCAATAAAATAATCTCAGGTTCATAAAGTTTATTCTAAGTTAATTTAAAATACGGTAGTAAAATATGAGAAGGGATTTTATGTCATAATCTACTACACTGAAACTAATAATAATAAATAACAGTAATAATATTCTTCATTGTTTAACTAATTCTGTATATCTTTTCTTTTACTATAATTTTATTACCATAATAAAATAATAAAATAATTTTATATAATCTTTATCTTCATGTAATGATATAATAAATACGTGGTAGCATTTTAATAATCTGACAAACAAAATATGTGTGGCAACTGATAGCATATAATTTAATATAATATTGTGGTAACTGATTTATGACCAATAAAATAATGTAAGATTATGATTATTTAATTATAATGAATACCAATAAAATATTTAAAATTCTTAAAATAATTCTCTATTTATCTTTTGTGCAAAATTATATATTTGTTTAGATTATTATGCATATATCGTGATTTCATGCAGCGATGTGGAGAAATAAATAACTCGGACACAAATTTTTTGAAATAACAAAATTTAACAAAGTTTATTACTAATAACAAATAAATAAACAATTTATTTACACTATTTACAGTGGATATCCTTAACTTTTTTACTTTACAGTTTGATCTACCAGGTTATATAAAAAATAATTTATATTTCAATTATATCTTTATTTAGATTTAGGACAAAATTAAAAAAAAAAAAAATGTTACTATTGGGTTTCTCATTATGATTAACTTATTACAAAATATATTTATCTACTTTATTAGCAACAGCATTTTATCATTAATATTATTAAACTATCTTATTTAAAAAAAAAATTCATACTTAGAAAAACGTTCTATAGAAAAACAAAATTTTATAATGAATATGGATTTCTCAAAATATTAAAAATTTTCATCTTGCAAAGTCAAAGATGTTACACAAAATATTATCCAAAAATTCAATACTAGATTTTAGTATTTATCACACAATGTTTACTAATCATAATATATTTTTCTTTAAGCCTTACTTTAGTATGATATAAGTGTAATCATCAATATATGTCTGTTAATTAATAAACAAAAATATACTATGCATATTGTTTATATAATTTACTTTGTACTATTGTATTTTTTTTAAAAAAAAAATGCAATTCTTATTTTTCTCTTAAAAAAAATAATACTAAAGCATTTAAAATTATTATCACTTTAAAGAAAATATCTTTGTTTAGATACTTTATTTTAAAAAGTTTATATTTCATTTCCGAAATAAAATTCAAAATATATTCTATGATTCTTTCTTTCCTTAGGATACTTTGGATCTTCAATTTTAAGTTATAATATTCTGCTCCTTATAAGCAAATAAACTAATCTTATACAAAAACGATAGCATAACCTAAGTTCTAAATTATTTATCATTTCTCTTAAACATATCTTACTAAACGATGCAGTTACATGAAATAAAGATAGCGAAAACAGATGCATAGGATTAAGGAAGAAAGCTAGAGTATTACTCTTAACATATCTCAAAATCATGGTACAGTGCAAAGAGGTATGACATTTACCTGCCTAATGTCCTCTAGTACAGGGACGATGTTAAAGCTATTTCTTCAGCTTCATTAGAACATCAAATATTTAAAGAAATATAAACACTGTCCAAATAAAATGTGTATCAGTCATAGGGCTTTGTTAACTATGCTGATATTCACATAAAGACTAAATATTATTTCCATTCCTTATAACATCCTATTTTTTAAAACAAATACATCATCTTAGTTTCCTGTTAACTATAGTACTTCCAAGCCACTATCTCAACATTATTTCTCAAGATTTTCCACATCTTACATCGATAAATAACTATCTGCATTTACAAAAACAATAAATAAAATTCATTAATAGTTAAACAATCTTACGATCCCATAAGAAAAGTTGCTTACTTCATTGCTCTGTATGTTTAATCATATACAATCTATTTAGACAATATTTGAATATCCAATAACATGAAAATTTTAAAAGAATCCCATAATTATTTGTTATGTTGGATTATATCACTAATAAAAAAAAAATAAAAAAATTGTCGTATGCATATTTTCAAATCAATCCTATCTCATAATGTTTTTTTAAAATGTTGTATAAAAATGCGTTTACATTTATAATAAAAAAAAAAACTTTTACACTTCATCCTTACAATTCATAGATGATCTAAAGAAAACAAAAAAATATACATTATTAATTATCAATAGTTATTATTATTACCAATAACCTTTATCTAGTCATCGTGTTCAGTAGGCTTTTCTTTATCCACTTGAGCATTGCAGATATAAAAAAAAATTCACACCTATACACTTTATTAAAATATTTTTAGCTAAATTATTAGATTGTTAAATTATAAAATTTTAATATTAATAAATTAATGTTTTTATGTTTTTCCTAATCTTATATAAAAAATTTAGATTTAAACTAGGTTAACAAAATAAAAAGAATCAAAACTATAGTTACATATTTTCTTGACGATAGTTCCTGATAAGTCCAAAATGTTTATTATTTTCTCTAGAGTTTTTAAAAATGTTCTTCTCCAAGCGCGTTAAAGTTTAAAATAAAAATAATTATTAATCCATTTAATAAAATTTATAGAAAATAATCCTTGGTTTTAGTATTTAGGGCGATAATTATTAAATCATAATATTAATTAATCCCGTGAAGCTTCTTAATCTTCTCTACCAATATTCTCTGCATATCTGATGCATCAATCCATCTAATTTAACTTTAAAAATATTCGATAAACTTTTAAGTACTATTTGTATTTCCATGAATCCATCTTTTTATTCATCTATGTGTTCACTTTTTATCTATGTTTCCTTCTTGATACATTTAAACTTTCGTTTGGTATTTTTTATAAATCTCTTTTAAAATAAAAACTTCAAGTACTTTTGAACAAATCTTTTCCAAGTACATTTTAAATAATTTGAAGAACGGATATTTTAATACCAAAATGCTTCTGTAACATATTTTCCTGGGTTCTTTATTTAATTCTTGAAAAATATTTAAAAAAAATGTTACCTTCAGAAAGGATATAACATTTTATTCCTTTGAATATCATACTATATAAAATAATTCATGCAATATATAACTATCTTATTACCATTTAAAATAAATTTTGGATAGGCTTATAAATAATAATGCGTCTCCAATTTTTTTTTCATTAGACTCCGTATGATGTCCGTGCTGTGGTTTTTTTTTTATGTACCAAAAAAGTTCTCCAGTTATGCATAAATAAAGCTGTATCAATAAATATTTCAAATATTTTTTCAGTATTACAATTTATATCCATTTTATTTCTTAGTATATCCATTTTTTATTGCGTAGTTTAGGTTAAACTTTTAGATAAAATACGACTGGCAAGTAACTTTTAAAAAATTAGAAAATCATTTCCACGAAGTTTCTAAATATATAATTTTTTTTTCCAAAACTTTCCTTTTGCGAAATACTTCTTTAAAATTATCAATTAGTTTTTGCAAAATGAACGATAAGAAAGTACTAAAAAAAATTGACTAAAATAAAAAATTAAAAAAAATACTATCTCTTTGAGAGCTGCAAATATATCTTTCTTTGGTTTCAATACATTATTAATCTCCCCTGATAACTTAGTTACGACGATATTTATAGTCTGTAAGAATATCTATTCCTATTGGTTAATTCTTACTTTAACTTGAGAACAAATTTACATATTTTTAGTTTATAGTAGAATTGAATTTCAAAATTAGTAATAAAATTTAAAAAATATTATTTAAAATACCACTTTTAATTCAATTATTATTTTATTTAAATTATTTAATCTTTTAAAATAACTATTAAAATAACATTTAATAACTTATTCCATTTCTTAATATTCAATTTATCTATTTTTATTTAAATAAAATATTTAATTTTTATATATCTGTATTCGTCTTTATTACATTACTTAAAACATTACATACGATAGTTAACTTAATATTTAATACTATTTACTTTTATGATAGGCAATAATTCTATCCAATTCTATAATATAACTTTTAAAATATTTTAAACTTTGTTATTATTTCAAACAAGCGTCTGTGTGATAGTATACATTAAAAGTCACATGATTATAACTTTGACAGACGATTTTTAATCTATTTCTCTGCTTAGATTTATAAAATTGATACACTTATTATATTATATAAAATAATTATAAAAAATTTGGAAGAACATTTTAGAAAATATAGAATTAAATACAATTCTCACCATCATAAAGTTTATTTTTAAAATATACTATATTAATTTTTGTTTATTAAATATGATTATAAATTTAAACACTGTATTCATTAACTTATCAGTTTTAAACTATTAAAATCGAATTTATTAAATATACCTTTAATTATTTACAGCTGTGTTATTTAATATGGCCAGCTTTTACAACCATATGAAACAATATTTTTAGCTTTACATAACCATTTTTTAAATGATTTTATACTACTATTCTCTTTAGCTTCAAATTGTGCTTTAAAGATAAAATTGACTTATTATAATTAATGTATTAAAAGAACATATTCTAAAATTTAAAATTTTTAGTAATTGACTGTTATAAACTATTACTGACTTATAGAAAAGGGCACAATATATATATATGTTCAATCATATTATGTCATGCACATGTGGATGTTCTAGTTCAATGAGCCATGGGTACTCTAATGGTGAAGGGAAAACCAAGGATCAATCTGATATAACTTCTAGCCCATTTATACTGTTCATTGAGGCAGACTTTGCTTTTTTTGTTGGCTAAGTAACCTTTAGATGGCCAAAATTTGCTGTTATATGCCTGGGTGGACTTACATATATGCTAGTATGTGTTGAATAGGTTCAGACATCACTATCTGCTTTTATATTCATAAGCCAGAGCTAAAAGTCAGGATGGGGTTGGGGTATTTTCTGGTGATGTGAGCAATGTTAAATGAAAATATATATGTAGGCCTGGTATCTTTGCACAGCACATAGTTGTAGTCCAAGTTTGAGGAGCATAATGTATGTTTCAGAAAAAAGGAATTCTGATGTGGATGCAGGAAGAATTTTCTTGTTTTCTCATGGAGATAATGTAGTCGACTGAACTGCATCAAGGTTGAATGTTGCAATTTGTGCAGAGTGGTTTGTGGATGGAGATGGACTGAGATTCAGGCTGATGTAGTGATATAGCATTGGTAAATAAAAGCAAAGGTGGATTAATGATGTGTGACAGTTGTTATAGAATGTTACTGTATTTGGTGGAATTTCAGCACTCATTTGAGTGATTTTGCTATTTGATGAAGCCATTTGGAAATGATCTCTGTGTATGCCTTTTTAACATCTGTGTAAGGATGGTTGGATAAGGGGTTAGTGCTAATAATGAGCTAATGGTGATTATGATATTGGATATGGTGATGCTTCCAGGTGGAATATAGGTAAATATTATGTTGAGAATGGTTGAACAGTGATGAAAGATTGCTACTAACAGTTTTGCATCAATATGTATGATCTTGAATGATAATAATGGACAGCATGGAGTTACAAGTAGACAAGTCCCACATGAAAGTGATGACCTGTCATTGGAGCAAACAATCAAGCTCTGTGTGAAGTGCACTGCAGGGTGAGTCTGTGATCTGTATATTTTCTCTCCAGAAGCCCTATTATATGTAATTGTGTAATTCTAATTCATTGTCTGAAGTGGTATACTTTGTCCATTGAATTTAAACCATGCACATTAAAAGCTGCTATTCTAACTTTCATTGATATTGTGGATGCTGGGTGTTTGTACTTCAAGATATATTGATAGCTGGTTTTCAGTATGTGAGTTGGATGTTAGTTGGGGATTGATGGATAGGAGTGATGTCATTGATATCAAGTCTTCTGTTGAAGGCTGATAACTGGTGATGAACTGTTGTACTTTTCTGTTTTTGTTTTTTCATTGTTTTTATTTCTTTTTGGATGATATGACCCTATTTTTGTTTTTATTGTGTTTAGTTCAACTCAAAGAAGACAGGGCATGAGTTCCTTCATGATATATGTGTGTTATATTTGTTTTGATGGTATTTTGTGTGTCACTGGAGGTGCTTTGTGATAGTTCAGTTGGGTTAGTATTTGCATCTGTCAGGTATTGTATATTTTAACAGTCATGTTTGTGTTTGTAGCTGTTTGAATCTACATTCTGTATGCTGTTTGATTCATCTATAGTTTTGTAATGTTTTTATGTAGTTTGATCCATGAGGGGTGGGTTGGAAGTGAATGACAAAGTTGTTTGAGTATAGTTATTCATATCTGAATATATATCAAAAGGGTGTGTGTGGATGGTATGTATGTTCAGTCTGTGTATGGTTGAGCTGATCATTTTTCTGCTATGATTGTAAACTCTTGTTGCTGTCCCAATGTGTTGCAAGATGGTCATACTTCCCACATGTGTAGCATTGTGGTTTGAATCCCCTTATCAAAAGGCTTAGCATAGCTTCCTAATTTGCAATCTAAGTAGGAATATTGTTTGGATCGATTTGTTAATGGAATTTCAGCTTGAAATTAAAGCTGTTGTAGACTAGCACTGGTGTATTTTTCAGATAAATTGGTTTGAAAGATATGACTTTGTCAAATGGCTGCATCCTTTTCTGAAAGTTTGTGATGTCATATCAAAAGTATGCATTTTTGCGTATGCCGGTGATCTGATTATAGTGATCTGGATAAACTGATATAAGTACATAGTTGCCTAAAGTTTTAATAATGGCTTGAAACAGGACTTTTTGGCTTTTTTGATAAAATTCAAGGATTAAGTACTGTAAGTTGGAATGATCAGCAAGTACCCTGAAGCCCATGTATAGGTATTGCATTGTAGAGTAAATCCCTGGAAATAGAGATTATATTCACATCTATAGCTGATAATATTATTGAACATGGGAGGGAAATCTTTTCAATGATGCATGAAGGCTTGTTGAAAATGAATTATTAAATCTTTCATTAATTAATTTTAAATCACCATTATTCTAATATGCTGGATGCGGTAATTGATTTTAGTGTGTTTCTATATCGAGTTGAAAATATTGTTAATATTTATTCTTTGGAAGCAATGAAAAACTTTATTGTTTTCTGAGTTTGTAACTTAATTATGATCCCTTTGGTGTAAATTATTTTTTCCTGTGACAGCATATATTTTGATTTGGTGTTGGCACCATCCTCTGGTCACATGGACTGAATGGGTTACCATTCAAATGTATTGTTGAGCAAAATTTATCAATTGTAAAAAATTAATAGTTATATATTCTGACCTCTACTATGTGTAACTATGTGTATATGTGTACTCCACTTCCTCACAATCTAAATATAACATAGTGAAAATTGCCTAACCGGGTTCTAGCTCTAATAATTAATGAGATATTCAATTAAATGCTTTACTAGCTCAAGTTTCTTAAAAATTAACTTAGGTTCTGTTTTAGACTAACTCAAATAACTATTTCAGAATTCATGAGACTAGAAGTGGAAATAAGGGTGACAAAGTAGATTACATTGAGATAATATCCCATAGGATACCACCTCAATGGCATAAGAACACTATCCCCCCTTATACTACTACTACATATAATAACTACATAGTATTCTTATGACTTCTGCAACTTCTAATCACTAAGACTCATTTAACAATTAAAGTATTAATCTTTTATCTATAATAACAATAATAGTAATTATCTAGCTCAAATGAAATAATCTCAGGTTCTTAAATTTATTCAAGGTTAAATTAAAATAAGGTAGCAAAATATGATAAGGGATTTTGTGTCATAATTTACTACTCTGAAATTAGATTAATAATAAAACAATAATAATAATAATCACAATCTTCATTGTTTAATCTAACTAGTACAACTTTTCTTTTATCGCAAATTTATAACCGTAATAAATTAGTTAATAATCTAATATCCTTCTTTTTTTATCTTTAAATAATAAAATAAATTAGTAAGTGGCAGTGTTTAGATAATCTGATAAATGAAGCAAGTGACAACTAATAGCATACAATTTAGCAAATTACTATGACAATGGATTTATGACCAGTAACGCAATGCAATTTTATAATTATTCAATTACAAAACATCAATAAATATTTAAGATTAAATATACTTCTCTATTTATATTTTGTGCAAACAATTATATACTTAGTTTAATGACGGTAAACATACCCTGTGAATTCATGCAATGATGTAGAGAAAACAAAATTCAGACACAAGTTTTAATAAACAAATTTTAGAATTTTATTAACAACAATCAAAATTAAGATAAAACAAACAAATCTATTTACATTTATTTACAAGGGATATCCTCATTTTTCTTTACGCTACAATAGTTGAATTATACATTTTTAGATTTCTTTTATAGTTAATTTAAATTATTATACCTTTTATAAGTTATTTATTTATTTCTCATTAGGTTTATTATATTACTTATTTTAACTATTTTATGGGTAATACTATTCTTTACCTTTTAATATTAAAGTTACCGTATTATAAATTATATATGTGGATAAACATCATTTATAAACATTATAAATTTACAATCAATATGGTTTTTCCTCTTAAAAAAAAATTACATTTTCTTGTAACTTCATATAAGTCACTCTGCATATTGTTCAAATATTATGATTACCTATAACGTTTGTTCTCTAATGCTCGTAAACTCTAATACATTCATTCCATAAGCCATACTCATGTATAATGCCATAACACGGGTTTAATTATCACCTGTTTTAGTTTCACATATACTATAGTTATCGAATGTTATTACATTCTTTAAATATGCAATACTTATATTTTTAAATACAATCAACAATAAGAAAACGTTAAATTATATTTAATATTTTTGAATATTTCTATTTGGATATATTTTTTATAAAATTATAGTTCATTTCTTAAAAATTAAAATAATTCTCTGACTCCTTCCTTTCTTAGGATATCTGCATCTCTCTTTCAATAATCATAATCTATTCTTTGTTAATACTTAACTATTCTTATTTCAAATAACAGCATGACATACATTCTAAAAATATCTATTGTTTCTTTTTTTTTTTTTTTTTAATATACTTATCATATAACGATGTAGTTGCAAGAAATACAGATAAAGATAGCGAAAGATGTATAGGATATCGGGAAGATAGATAGATAACTTATCAAAATATATACTTCAAAATGTATGGAACAGTGTGAATAGGTCGACATTCATTGTCTAATAACCCTGGCGATAAGCATGATGTGGCAGCTATTTACTCAGCTTTACCAAACATCTAATAAGATTCACAAGAAAGATAAAAATAACACTGTCCATGACAACATGTGTAACAGTCATAGGGCTTTGTTAACTACGCTGATTAACATCTAAAACTACTTATTATTTCATTCCCTGTAGCATCTTAGTTTTTTAATACATCCTCTTGGTTTCCGAATCTCCACGTACTACCAAGTCACTACCCAAACTATCTCTCAAGATTTTTACTGTATCCAACATTGATAAAACTAACTACCTTTTAAAACAATAAACAAAATTCACTAATATAAAACATTTCCCTATTCCATAAGAACAATTTGTCTTGCTTTATTACACTGTAGGTTCGACATCTACGTTTTATTAAACTAACACTTACATATCCCAATCGGAAAATTAACAGAAAATATCACATAACCACTGGTTATATTGAACTATATTAATAACACATAAAATGATTATCGTATGCATATTTTTAAAAAATCTAATTACATCTCAAAGTGTTTTAGAGTGTTGTTTTTCAAAATGCGTTTTACAATAATTATAACAATAAAATTTTTGCATTACATTCATTCGATTCACAGCTGATCTAAATAAATAAAACATACATTATATCATTAATAACCATAAAATGTTACCAAAATAATCTTTTACCTTCCTATTAGAGTTCGTAGTAGGTTTCCTTCTCCTCGAGCATCGCAAACATACAAAATTTCCACACACATACAATTTTATTTGAACATTCAAAATCAAAACATATTATTTAATATAATGTTATATCACGAATTAATGTATTTGTTTTCCCTATCGCTATCTAAAACTTAATGTTTAACTTAGATTAATAAAGAAAATAATTTAAACCATAGTCACATATTTTCTGGCGGTAAATCTTGGTTAGTCCCATAATATTTATTATTTCTTCTTTTGTCCGAATGTTCTTCTTTCTGCTTATTAAAGTTTTAAATAAATTAGTCCATTTAGTAAACTCTTTAGACGATCTTTAATTTTAGTGTTTAATTCAAAATTATTAGAAAACATTTATTTAGTTATCCCACGAAGCTTTTAATGTTCGGGCGAATATTACCTCGGTGCGTTGATGCATCTTTATTTCTAGTTGAATTACAATTATCTAATAATTACGGTACCAATTGTGTTTTTCCATGGATCCAATATTTTATATTTATTTCTCTTCTGTAAAATATAAACTTCATTTTCATTCATTATTATCATTATAGACACTATTTCCGATCTTTAACTATTTCTAGAGTATTTTCTCATGTCATCTTAAAGAAAGCAATTCAAATTATTTCAATAATAAAAATTCTTTTTGTCCATTTATTCTTATACAAATAATACTTATTTTTATTTTCCATTATATTCATTAACTTTGCGCACAATGTCCTTTCATTAATTTTATACGCACGAAAGCAGTTTTCATAGTAATACGCTATACAAACTATATCAACGAATAACATTAAAATTTTTGGAATATTATAAAATTTACAACTTGTTTTTCAGAATCTATCCATTTTCCATTGAAAATTCAGATTATATTTTAATAGAATCCACTGGCAGGTTACTGTGGAGTTAGTGAAACATTATTATGAGAACTTTTTTAAAAATTTATTCTAAGATTCTCTTCGGAAAATTTTAAATTGTCAGTTGGTTTCTTTCAAAGATATTATTAAAATTATAATAAAATTGACTAATAAATTGAAGAAAGAAAGAAATTTTAAAGAGCTTAAAATTTTACCTCTGCTCTGGAGTCAACACATTTTTGTTCTCCCAGTTTATACAATTAATTGGCGCGATTTTTGTTGTCTGCCAAGATCTATCTTTTTATTGGTCAATCCCTACTTTGGTTTATAAATAATTTCTAAAGTTTTAAAATCATGACGTAATAGACTTAAATATTAACCTATTATTATTTTTAAATCAATTATTATCTATTACAATTTAATTATCTTTAAAATAATTTTGAAAACAATAATTAATAAAAATGTATAATACTTATTTTTTATTATGATGTGTGACAATTCCATCCAGTTCTATAATATACTATTTAAATATTTTAATTATTAGTATTAATTTAAACTGGTGCTTATACATAAAATATTCCAGACAGTCACGTAGACATTTCCGGTGTTTAGTCTAGTTTTATCTGTCTTAATAAATTTGCTACTTATATTATTTAAAATGATTATATGAAATTTTGAAAAATAATTTAGAAAAATATAGAACTAGATGCAATCCCCACCATCACAATACTTATTATTAAATATATTATATTAATCTTTTATTACTTAATCATAGTTTATAATATTAAATACTATATAATATAAATTTTAAAATTTTTTAGTAATTGGCCATTTATAATCATCATTGACCTATAGAAAAGGGCACAATATATATATATTGTAACCTTCTGGATAGGCCCCAAAAATATTGATTGTATTTATATAGCACTGTATCAGTAACAGCTGATTGTATCTTACTAAAAAAAATGAAATAACCTGAAATTTAAATATTTTTTTTATAATGACCTAAAAATATGGGTAAAAGCACTTACAGGTATAATTTGAAAGTTTTGAGGTATTTAATAATTTTCTTTAGTGAGTAAGTAATGTTAAAAAGGGGGTGGCTTGTCACAGAAATTGTCAGTTTAGTTTAAGTTGATCCAAGTTTGTTTTATTTGTCTGCAGAACAGTACTGATATTTGAAATTCTCTGGTTTATTTACTTTTAATATTTCAATCCATAGTGTAAATAGTGCAATATGTTTGACTCATCATCATAAAAACTTTCCTTTTAGTCAGATTGGTTTACTATCTGTAGTATAATATTTATGGATGTTCAGGTATGCTTGTGCCATCTTTCAGCTTCATTTTCCATTCATGTACTTCATTGTACTACCAAATATCATGTCTCATAGCAAAAATATTTAATTTTCTAGTCAATAGCTTGGATTACCAGCTTAAATAAATTTTAACTGAATTAATAGATCACTGGACTAGTGGATTGTCTACAGAAAAATATACCATTAAATATTTTATTTGCTAAAATAATTATTTTTTTTTTATTTTGTTACTTTAGAAATACAGAATATTTTATTCTTGGTTCAATTTAATATTTTTTTTAAAAAGACAAAATGATTTTCTTTCTTTCTTTTTCAAGATAAAAAGATTCTTGCATATTTTGTAGCTAATTAAGCCAGTGCAATGGGAGGAGCAATTTTTTTTCCAAGAGTTGTACTTTTGAGTAATCTTGGATTGATGGGAAAACAGATGCTTGGGTAATAATCTGGTATAAAAGGGGAATCCTTTTACAAAAAGTTGACTTTTCTTTTTCTGATTTCAACAATTCTCTCTCCATAAAAAGTTTTTATTAGTACAATTTTGTTTCTATAAGTTAGTTCTTCCATGGTCCAAGTTTAAAAGTAAAATTTTCATTAATTTTCTGGATAAAAACAGCTCAGAATTCTACTGAAGGAAATAAGGAAGTAAAATGCAGATGTAGATGATGGTAAAAATAATGTATATCTTCCCTGCTTCCAACTGATTAGTTTAAATTCTAAAATCATCATTTGAGATGCGTACATATGCCTATATTATAAATTTATTTAACTTTAATTTGTAATATTAAAGAAATAATGGAAATGTGTGTTTATATTTCAAATCTATTTTGTCTAGACTATTTCTAATATTAAAGAAGCAAGTGAAATGTGTGTCTATATTATAAGTTCGATTTACTTAGATTTAATCTCTAACACTAAAGAAATAACTGAAATGTGTGAATTTTGTTATTATTCTGGAAGATTTATGTTGAACTTTTTCATAAAATACTTCAGAGAGTCTTTGTTGATAATTTGTGCTAACCATAAAGGAATAAAGATTAAATGGAAGGATGTGTGTGGATAATTTATTATAAGCTGCTTTATTTTTGTTATTGATAAAATATATATCTAACCATTTGTATCTGGAAATAAGAAACAAATGCATGACATATGATTTAATGAACTATTAACTTATCTCTAAATGTGCTGATAAATGAACGAGTAGAAGGGCATTAAATTGGATGTGGATTTCTTTTATTTTATTGTTCACCTTGTTTGCATTTCATTTTATTATTAAAGTATATTATTAATAAATTTACTGTAAATTTAAATGGAAACTTACTGTGAATTTAAATAAAATCACAGTTTTCTATTTCACCTTTGAGTAATAAGTAATTTATATTGCACTTTACACAAAAAAATGAAGCTTGTCTACAATATTATTAAAGAGTTATATGGCTAAGCACTTTCAGAGAACTTGAGTCTCCATAATCATAGCCTACTTTAATTGAAGTTTAGCTGTGGTTTATGCAAAATTTATGCAAATTTTCTTTTATAACAACCATTTTCTGGAGATTCCAAAGCACGATTCTTTGTGGTTTATTGCACAATTGTCATTTGCAATAAAGCACACCTCTTTAATCTTTCATTTCATATCATTACATTCAGTGCATAGTGCCCTAGTGAGTTTGAACACATGGCCTGATGTTTTTTGGTGCTCGAAGAATATAGATCTGTTTTCATCATTATTTATAGCTCTCCTGTACAAATAATGATGTTGAGATGTTCTTGTTGTAATGTTGGCATGGGTATCCCCATAATATGCTGCTATACATCCATTGGTTGGGCATGAAATCTTATAAACTGCTTGGGCTATTTGATCAGAAGGTATTTTGTCTTTGATATTGTTTATCATTCTATTTATTGAAGGTGGGGTGTGGAATCCTAGTTCAAAGGACTCAACAAATATTTTATAATATTTCCTAATTATTGATGGTATGTAATGAAGCAGTATTCTGTGTTTATTGTTTCTGACCATATCAGTTTGTAACTTAGTTTGAAATTGCCTGATCTTTTTGTAAATAAGGTTGTGTGAAAATCCCACATTTTCTAGATCTTTAATTTATAAACCATTAAGCGTATGTCACGCTTGAATGTGAAGCTATAATAAAATACAGGAATTAATATACGCTAAGCGCTTTCGAGGTCCTTTACCTCATATTCATAGCGGTGCTGTGAGCTGCGAAAGTAAAAATGGGGCGGGAGAAGTGGTATGCAAAGCATATGCAAATGGACTAAATAGTCCAGCGTTTAGAGATGTCGAAGCATGTGTCACGTCTATTGATTGAGTTGTTATTGTTGTTGATGTAGTACGCTTCTCTGATCTTCCGCTTAATGTCGTTTTTCTCGATACAGACTATTTTAGGGTGGGACGGTTCAAATAAATGTCCAGTCTTCTTGGAGTGTTCCAAAAATGTTGATGAGTTATCATTGTTTTTCATAGCTCTATTATATGTGTATCTGTGTTGTGCTGTCCGGGTGGTTGTGCCTGCCTTGGTTTCTCCAAAATAAATGGCGCGGCAACCGGGTTGTGGGCAAGTGATACTGTAAACGACATGGGGGGTCTGAGAAGCTTCTATTTTGTCCTTGGAGTTATTGATGAGACGGTTAGTGCAAGGGGGTGTATGAAAGCTGATTTTAAATTTATTGTCCAAAATCTTGATTAGTTGGTGGGAGATTTTAGGTATGTGGGGAAGAGTGATATATGGAAGTTTAATATTGTTTTTATTAATGGTGATTTTTGTATGAAACTGCTTGATTTTGTTGTTGATAGTGTGGAGTTTATAGCCTGCCTGTAGTAGATCTTTGGTATAGAGATGTATGTTGTTCTTTCGATTTGCTTCAAACTTGCACAGCTGCATGTTTCGGTGTAGGAATGCTTGTAGTCCTGCTAATTTGTGAGAGTTAGGAACGTTAGAATGTGGATGTATGAAGCCTCTGATTTCAAAAGGCTTTATAATCATTGAATAATTTATACATAGTTCATCACGCGTTAACTTAAGATCCAGATAATTTAGGCTTTGGGATGCATCCTCAGATGTGGAATTAATGGTTAGCTTAGTGCTGTGCATTAGTTCTTGTATAATATTGTTTGTGGTGTGCTGATTGGCTAGAATAAGTATGTCGTCTACGTACCGGATGTATAAAATGTGGGGGTTATCAGCTTGGTATTTAGGCATTGTTAGTTTTTCGTAGTAATTGAGAAAAATGCTAGTTATGATTCCGCTGAGGGGGAGGCCCATCGGCCATCCGCTTTTCATATTGTACCAAGCGTGCTCAAATGTTGTGTATATATGCTTATCCATCCAAGTTAAAAATGTAATGATGAAATTAATGTGTTCAGATGACATTGTATTGGTGAGTTCTTGTTGGATAATATGAATAGATTGTTTTCTGTCCACGGATCCATACAACTTTTTGACATCAAAGGAGGTCATTCGGAAGTTGTTACAGATCGTGGCTTTTTGATTTTCTCCACAACCTGAAAGGATGAATTAACAGAAAAATTCCCAAAGCCCAGGCTGTCGATTAATAGTTGATTAACCATTGTTGCGGTTTGAAAATAATGGACTCCCCAAAATCCATCATTAGACGCAGAGGTTCACCTGGCTTGTGGAGTTTAATGTTGGCAAACACTCTAGGAGCTTTGGTGGAGGAAGGATAAACTCGGTAGTATTCTGCGGTAGAAATGCCTTTGTTTTTATAAGGACGGAGAATGGATGCAATAAACTTATCGCGGTTAAGCTTATTGTTAAATTGTGTGACAGGAGTGAGTTGTAGATTTGTGATTTGTTCTTTTATTTTATGCTTATAGTCTTGCGAGTTTAAGAGCACAAATCTATTGCCCTTATCTTCTTTAAGGCAAATTAAATTATTATGATCAATGAACTGTTTCGTAATTTTAATGTCGTTACTCCAGCTATGATCTTTTATATGTAGCTGTTTTTGTGAGATAGATTTAACTATATTTGTTATGATGCTATCTCTATGTGGATCATTAATCAAATTTGCTTCGACGTCAGCGATTAGTTCTAATTTAGGTTGTCTCCATTGGCCTCCTACAAATCTAGGTCCAAGGGAAAGGACTCTTGCTATTCTATCAGGGGGAGTGAAGCCAGTTCTATTGACAAATGAAGTTTGTAGTAAATCAATATTTATATTTTGTTTATTAGCTAAAAATTTAATTTTCAAAACGAAGCGTTTGCGGTGGTTTATTTCTGTAAAGTTAAGTTTATCGATAATCCATTGAGGGAGGGTGTTGTTGCTGTAATTGTGCTCCATCTTTTTCTTTCTTTACGTAATGCGTTCTTACATCCATGGATAACAAAAGTCAAGAGGCGTAATTGTAGTGTGTCAATGATTTTGTCGCGATTAAGCGGAAGATCAGAGAAGCGTACTACATCAACAACAATAACAACTCAATCAATAGACGTGACACATGCTTCGACATCTCTAAACGCTGGACTATTTAGACCATTTGTATATGCTTTGCATACCACTTCTCCCGCCCCATTTTTACTTTCGCAGCTCACAGCACCGCTATGAATATGAGGTAAAGGACCTCGAAAGCGCTTAGCGTATATTAATTCCTGTATTTTATTATAGCTTCACATTCAAGCGTGACATACGCTTAATTGGTTTATAAATTAAATTTATCGAATGAGAAGATTTAAAATTATAGATCTTTAATATAATTTGTGAGATTCATTTTTCAGTCAGATTCAAATTTACATAATCTGTGATTTCTGTGCAGGAAGGAAGTGAGTCCAGCCAATTTATATGAGTTGGGTGAGTTCGAGTTTGGATGTATGAATCCTCGAATTTCTATTGGCTTAACTATAATGGTGTAGGTAAGTTGGTGTGGATCTCTATGAACTTGAATATCCAGACATTTAACATTGTGCTGGAGGTTTTCGTATATGCAGTTAATTGTTTAAGAGGTGTGTGTCTGCAGCTCTTTTTGAATATCCATTATTATTTGTTCTGGTGCAACTATGAATGCATCGTCAACTGAGTGCATATATATTAAGTTTGGTTCAATTGCATAGTACTTAGTCAATATTTGCCTTTCAAAATGACTGAGGTAAATACTAGATATTATCCCACTTATTGGGAGGCCCATTGGCCATCCATCGTTCATTCAATTTTATGAACTGAGTAGTCTTTGCCTTGGGAATAACTTTTTTAAAAAATTTACAATGAATGCTTAAACAAGTATAATGAATTAAATAAATTATTGCTCTGCTTGTGCATAATAAATATTTTTTGCCGTAGTGGAAATTTTCATATGTGATATTGCCAGCGGTTTCATTCGCTATTGCTAAAAACTTTGAAATGCTGTTAAATTGAACCCAATTAATATCATTAATCTCCCGCAAAAACTTGTTGTGTATTTATCCATATTTATGATTATACAAATGATCATCATCATTTAGTACCTGACCAAGATGTGTCACCTACAGACTATAAATGAACTTTTCATTCCAGCTATATAAAAAAAAGCTTTAATGATTATTATTATTTTTATTATCATTTGATAGATAGGTAGATTAATTATTTGTCTTAAGATTTTTATTATTATTATTTAATTATTATTTCTCTCTCCAAGAACATCTCACAAAAGTATAATATGTAGAGATATTATACTGGGTAATTAGTATTATTTTAATATAGTTTTTATTATGTACTTAAATTTTTATACAATGTGGCAATAGAAATATCGGTTTGCTATTTATGTTTTGAGAAGAGGTAGTTACATAAAATTTATTGTTTATCTTTGCATTTTTAAGAAGTTATAAAGTTTATTTCTTAATAATTATTTTACTCTAAATTTAAAGATTTGTTATTTATCCCAAACCAGATGTTTGTTTCAATTTATGGTCTAATGCCAAATACACTAAAGAGTTATTTTGTCTTGCTTATTTAATAATAATTATTATATTTTCAAGTTAAAATACTATACTTGTCAGAAATGAGATTTATTCATTATTTCTTTTATAACTTATTAATTAATGTCATTACTGTATTTCTTATCAAATGTGATTTGAAAGTGTCTGTGTTATTATGCTTACATGGCTGTCTGTTATTTAATCCAGTTATATCATGTTTGAATTGAAAGTAGAAATAATTTAATTCCCATCAGTTTTGAATGATGAAATGTGTCAAGTAGAAGTGAAAAGGTTAAGGATTTATTTAATAGTGAATTTATTATTTTTTATGCTTAGATTGAAATATATTCCATGGGTATGCAGAAAGGAATTGTTTATGTTATATATTGTATTATCAGGGATTGAGAAAAAGTCTCCCTTAATTTATTTGAATATTTGTCATGAGTTGATTATGTATTGTATTGTCAGAGATTGAGAGAGCTCTCCCGTAGCTTGTTGAAATATTTGTCAGGAGTGGATTATATTCTCCAGATTAAGTAGTTATATTTTATGAATTATAGTATGTGAAGCCAAGTACTGTATTTTCCTTGTTTTTCAGTGATGAGACGATGTCCACACTAGCATTTAAGCCTCAGAAATTAGGCTTGGGAATCACTGTGTATTGATATTTAAGTGATTAGAGTTAAGAAAATCTTTTTATCCCTCATGTATTTTGTGTGGAATGCATCCCATCTTTTATTCAAATCCAAGTGTAAGATAGTTTGCTGATAAGAAAAGAAAGTAAAGGTAGAATTGATTTTTCTCACAGAACAGCTGGTGTAGAATTAGTGTTAAAGCTTGGTTGGCCATTGTCATCATTCATATTATGACACATCCCAATTTCATAAGTAAACCAATTGGATTTAGTTATATTAATTATTTTATAACAGGTAGCAAAATTCAGATGCATGCATAAAATATTATTAATTTGGAAGGTGTGGAGAAAATCCATCATTAATGTGTAACTCTTTAATTATTGTTTTAAATCATATCATATTAATTATTTAGGTTTTATACCATCAACTCTCATAATATTTCACCCTCATTTTGAATAAGCAAGCAAAAGAAAAGAAAGTGTAGCCATTTGATGGAATTATTCATTTGGTTTGTGAACCCCTCTCATATTATAATGTATGTGCATTTGAAGTAAAATGTCAAGAATTTAGTTTCACATTTTACAATTTTAGTACCAGTGTTTTACAGAGTTTTATTTTTCATGAGCATATCAGAACTGATTGATAGCTTGAGTATATTGAAAATAAAATACAAAAATAATTTTATATTTAATTATTTTGGTGTGATGTTTAAATAAAGTGTTCTTTTCCATAAGCATATCAGAATTGACTGGTAATGTAGGTGTATTTAAAGTAAAATACCAAAAAGTTAATTTCATACTTACTTATCGTAGTGTAGTATTATAATGTTTCTGTGTCATAGGCTCATCAGGATTGACTGATAACTTGAGTATATTTTATAAGCAAAATACTAAGAAGTTTAGTTTTATGTTTATTATTTTAGTTTCTTTTTGTAAATCTATCAGAGTGCACTGATAGCTGTCATATGTTGAAATAAAATACCAGAAAGTTTATTTTGATGTTATTTGTTCGTAGGTAGACCATTTAATCATAGATGTTTGAATTATTCCAAAACATGTATATGCATAAACTAGAAGACCAAATGTTTACTTAATTATCTTGTAATAAATGGTTTATTTATTCAAAAGCTTTGACCAGAATTCTTCTTTGACATGCATTCGTGTTCTGTATTTCCACACATGCACACGCACATACATATCCAATATGATATGGTTGCACTATTCCATAATTTAATGATGAACATGTCCAGATCTGATGATGTGCTTTTTTTGATCCAAACACCATATGAAATGTTTGATTATTTAATGATTCTCTGAAAATTTCATTACTCAGCTATTATTTAGATGATGAATTGAAATCAAAACGCATCCTATTTCTTTCATTATCTAATTACCATTATTTTATCAGAATAATGCTTAATTTGTATCATTACTTTATAATAGTAATTAGTAGTTGTTGGAAAGTATAGATTTAAAATTAAGCCATGCAATAAATTAATTCCCTGATATATTCCTTTAATATTTACATTAATTAAGTTACTTATTTTAAATTACTGTACAATTAAAAGTTAAGTAATGTTATATTTTATTTTGTATTTAACTCCAACTTACCATGCAGTATAGTTAATCAGCATTACATCTTTATTTTATTAATTTAATTTTATCACACAGTAGAGATTGTTCAATGCATGTGGATGATGGGAGGAGATGAGGTTAAACTGTAACTTGTAAATTTAAATGACAGAACTTTACCAAATTTTAATTCTTTATTTATTTTAGAACTTAATGGATGTTTTGTTCCTATTAATCATGTTTCCTTCCATATCTAACATACATTTTACACCCTATAGATCTCTGTAACCCCCAACTGAGCTAAGCTAAGGTAGGATAGCATTTTAAGAGTCTCATTAATAATTTTAAAGTGAGATCAGATTATTAGTTTATTCTATGAGCAATAAAATTGGCACCCCTGAGTATTTGTGGATAGGAAAGGTAGGAGTCATTGGGGGAGAGTTACAATATATATATACACCTGGGTCTCGTTTTACATGGATTTATTTAATGTGATTTTGAAGTTACGTGATTCATGTTTCTTCGGAAGTCGAACTCCGATAATGCGCTATTACTTTAAATAATCAATTTTGCGCACTTACGTCATATTGAAAGTAATACCACACTATTGGAATTCGACTTTCATCTTAGTAATTTCAATATTTTCAGTGCTTTATAATAGTAAGATTTTATGCAATAATGAAATTAAAATCATGATTTTCACATTTTATGTATACCCACATTAAATTTTACAAGATTATAATGTAAATTTGTTCAAACATTGTGCGTGTTAATTTTGCATTTTAAATCACATTCTGTTTTACTTTTTAAAAAAGAACGTAATCAATTATTAATCATTTAGTGTCCGCAAGTTTATTTTTAAAAGGTGAGTAATAGCAGTGGGCACAATTAAAATTGAAAATTAAAAAATTACAGACAAAAATAAGAATTTAATTTTTAGTTGTTAGATTACTTACTAATTACGTTGTCTCCAGAAAACCATTAACACAACATGAGAGAGAAGTTGGCACTAGTTGTATTTCCTCTTGTGAAGAATCTGATTTTTTACCAGTTTGCAAACGAACCTGTTTATCGGCAAATAGCGATAATAATTAAAACATGTATAAAAAAAAATGTAAATTACTGTAAATTATGCATAAAAATATATTGTTTTGAATAAAATTAAATATTATAGTTAAAAAAAGTTTGGCTTGTATCAATTTTTTTCAAATTTGAAATTTTTTATTAGTCATATTTTATTTCTTTATTTTTTTTGCTTGAATTTTAAAGTAATTTTATGTTGGTGCTTTGCTTTTATGCGATTTTGAAAAATCAGTCTGTATCCCCCCTTTTTCAAGGTAAGTTATGTCTATTTTTGTGCGATTTCTTTTGCGCGTGTTTTCTGAGGAACCTATCTATCGCGTAAAACAAGACCCAGGTGTGTATATATGTTTAATGAAACTGTTCACACATATATTCAAAGTTTTCTGTGGTTCAAATCCTAAAAGCTTTGTAAACAATAATCTGTCAAAGGCAAGATTTGTTACTGAACTACTGCTATTACTACTACTATTATTTGTTTTTCTTCTTTTTATTATTATGATAATGATGTTTCAATAATAAGCTTTATTTCTCTTGGAGAGTTACAGAGTTTTACATAGCTTATATTGTTGTGTTTATATGGGCAATTGATAGTTGTAGATTTACACATATATAAAAATTGATTTATTAATTTAAACAGAATTGTAGAAAATTTTACATGCTGCGGATCAGTGACAAGGGTTTTATATAAATTGGATTGCTGTGGTTACATAGGTAATTCATAGATATAAGTTTACATATATAAAAGTTGATTTCTTGATTTACATGAGATTATAAGAATTTTTTCATGCTGTGGATTAGTTACGAGGGTTTTATATAGATTGGATTGCTGTGGTTACCTAGCAATCTATTGTTGTAGGTTTACATACATAAAAGTTGTTTATCTACAGATGCAAACCAGGTTTAGTTTTATATGTAATTGGTTTGCCTGGGTAACAAAGATGAGGGACTAGCATTTTCCATGGTAGTGTGACAATTGTCTGTGAAATCTGCACTAGTATGAGATTAATGCCAGTTATATTTTGATTTTTAGGATACTGAATGTTCTTGAGTACCCAGGTTTTCTCTTGGTTACAATGACAATTGTTTGCAATTATAGGTTGATCAGACTCTGGGTCTAGCTGTGTTAGAGGTGCAGGCAAAGTTAGGCTTTTGATGTGATATAAGTGAGTCCAGACATATGGAGACAAGATAAAATCTGGATAGGTAATTAGGCTCAATATTGCTATTGGAAGTGCCTTATGTTTTTTGAAATTATCTAGTAACTTGATGAAGATTTGAATGAAACATTTAACACAAAATTGGAAATAAGTTATTAAGTGATTGGAAATATAAAATTAGGTATCTTTTTCGTACTAGCCTAAAGTTTTGAATACTTTATGTGTAAATAGCCAAGGCTTATTAACTTGGTTGTGTGCAAGTGAACTAATTGCTGTGAACTTGAATTTGAATTTTTATTACTAAACAAAGATCAGATTTTTTTACAATAACATTAAAAATAAGCATATGTTTGACTGACCTCTGGACTTTAAAACTCTGTGCTGATATTATTGGTGGCAGTTACTGGTCATGTGATGGCTTTTTTAAAATTATCTTTAGGTAACTTGATTTTAATTGGAAGTCTGAATTAAAAATGTAACACAAAGTAGGAAGTAAGTAATCAACTGATTAAAGATACATTATGTGTTTGACTAAGATTTTGAATTCTTTATAAGCAAGTGAATTGCTTGCTGGGAAATTTATTACTGATTTTTTTTTCCAAAAAATCGTAATTTGCTGCATTAAAATTAAAAATAAGCTTATGTTTTACTGACCTTTGGATTTTTGAAACCCTGTGCTGGTAATATTGGCAGAAAGCATTTGTTCATGTAATGGCTTTGTCACCATATTGTTTTCTAAAATTATCACTGGGTAATTTGATTTTAATTGAAATTTTGAATGAAAAATATAACACAAAATTATTAATTAATTATCCAATTCATTGGAAATTGAAAAAGGTATAACAGAATAAGGTTTTTTTCCTTGTCAGGCCTATGCTTAGAGTACTTTTGGAGCATGAAAAACTAGATCTTATTATCCTGATTGTGAATAAATGGACTCTTACTGCTGAACTTATTATTATTGTTGTTGTTGTCATCACAGCAGCATCATTATTATTATGTTTCAATAACAATATACTTTATCAACCAAAAGATGTGTTATATAGTCAAAATAAGAGTCATGTATCACATGACCCAATTCTCTTAAGCTTATAAGACAAACAATGGACATTGCCAATTGTTCAACAAGCTTTGTGATAAATGCTTAGCCAGAGAAAGCATTTAAAATTTCTCTGTCAGGAATCCCCAAAACCTCTGCCCACAGTTTTGTGCTTTGTCACTCCTCAGAGAGGCACTAGGTAGCTTTAGATACTAGATCTAAAAATGCCAACCAAAGCCAGCATTTATCTAAAAGTTATCTATTGAGTGGAAAATCTTAAATTTTCAGACACCTACATGTCTTCAAACCCAATTATCCAACTCAAATAGCTATATGGATCTGGGACATCTCAGCCATACCATATATTAGTAGTCTTAGCAATATAACATCACATAAGACATAAAGCAGAGACTATAAATAGTTAAAATAAGAGAATTTGAAGACATGTAGGTGACTGAAAATTTCAGATTTTTCACTCAATAGATAACTTTAAGATAAATGCTGGATTTGGGTTGGTATTTTATAGATCTAGTGTCTGAAGCTATCCTAGTGTCTCTCTGAGGAGTGCCAAAGCATGAAACCATGGTCAGAGGTTTGAGGAGAGGTTGCCTGACAGAGGTATTTTAAATGCTTTTTCTGACTAAGCACTTATCACAAAGTGTATTGAGCAACTGGCAATGCTTATTGTTTATATCTTACAAGCTTAAGAGAATTGGGTCATGTGATCTATGACTCTTATTTTGACATTACAGTCTCTGCTTTAAGTCTTATGTGATGTTATATTGCTAAGACTACTAATTTATGATATGGCTGAAGATGCCTCAGCTCCATATAGCTATTTGGGTTGGATAGCTGAGTTTGAAGACATGTAGGTGTCTGAAAATTTCAGATTTTCCACTCAATAGATAACTTATCTAAGTTTTTGGGTTGGTATTTTTGGATCTAGTGTCTGAAGCTACCCTAGTACCTCTCTGAGAAGTGCCAACGCATGAGAAACCATGGGCAGAGGTTTGGGAGTTTTTCTGACAGAGATATTTTATATGTTTTTTCAGACTAAACATTTATCACAAAGCTTGTTGAGCAATTGGCAATGCTCATTGTTTATGTGTTATATAGGTTTTACAAATGTTTTAGAAGGGTTTTGTCATGGATTACAAAAACATTTCAATTATAATGATTGTTTGTCATTATATAAATTTGATTAACATTGCTGATTACAGTACAATTATATGAACATTGGTAATTGTACATGATTGTGTTAATGATACTTTTTTGTATAACATAGTATTGGATGTAGAAAAAAGAAATGTTCATAACCTTTGAATTAAAGTTCATTTGCCTTGAGCTTGACTGGTCCAGTTTGAACAGTAAGTAGTTTCTGGGACATAGTTTTTAATGTTTCTAATTGCATTATGATGCAGACAAAATGTTTAAGAAGGTTGATAATACTGCCTACTGTGGCTGTGACAGCTTATAGGTTATACTTCACTCTAGTGAGTAACCAGATGGCCACAAAAATGTGGGAGGGGATTATGTTATCCCATGCTTTATCTGGCATAATTTATTGATAAATGTAGAAGGTGCAATGAATATATCAGAAGGCAGACATGATAAATTTTGCCCTATACACTGCACAAGTGTGTAATCTTTGAAAAGGCTGAGTTAAGTGGTTGATGGGGGTAGCAGGCTTCCTGTATGCATTTAACAAAATTTTCCATGTGGAGTGGCAGTCATTGAGAAGATGATGTTCAGTCTCCTCAGATTCATAGCATATCCCACAGAATGAATTGGTATTTCTGTACCAATGATTATACCACAAAAGAAATATATGGAAAGTGCATGCAGGTTGAGTCAAATTAGGAAGTCAAAACACTTCAGTACTAGTGCCAATTTTTTTAAAAATTGGTATAGGAAGGGTGATAGTTATTTATTCTAAGCATGAGAAGGGAATAATCATTACTAGAGTCTGAATAAAGCAAGTTATATGTTTGCCAGTAACTGTATTTGGAATTATGGGAGAGGCTGATCTGGCTGGTGGTATCTAGGATTGATTGAATAAGATCTGTTAGATATAACATTGAAAGGGGAGTTTTTAAAAGGCATTGGATGTTTTGGAACTAGTTGGTAATAGCTGCTATTAAGTTGTGTTTTTTGTGTATAGAACACCTGAATGTTGTGCAAGCCTAGATCCTTGTACAAGAGTTGGCAATTGAGCAATTTTATGGATATTGATATGGTCTTGCAACCCCAAAGAAATTTATTGCACATGGAGTTAATAGTAGAAATGAACATCTTTAAAAATTTGATAGGTGCATAGTATGCTATTTTTGTCATAGCAAGAGTATTGAACAGGTGATTTGCCTTAGAAAGTGAATTGGTAATTTGAGTACAGAATCTTGCAACTTGGTTTGTATTGTGAATCTCATACCAAGCAAACCTCTGTAAAAGAGAAAGTCTAAGTATGGAGTAGGTTTTCCAACTTGGAAAGATGATTTCTTTGTGAATAGTCTCCATGCAGCAGTTTTTGGGGATTAAATTGCAGTTTGTAGGCTGTTGTGTAGTCTATTAACAATAATTTGTAATATGTGAAGTTGTTTCTGAGCAGGCATGAAGACAGTAATGCCATCCATATAAGCTATACGGGGAATGTATTGCTGGGTGTGTGCAATTTGGATTCCCATAATTTTATTCTGTATTTGTTGTAAAATTGTATTTATGTAGTGTAAAAAGTAATGAGATTAGGGATGATCCTTGTGAGACTGACTGTGTGGGATTGAAAATGGAGAATTTCTACCAATAAGAATACTGTGTAACTCATGATTCAGAGATTTGTGTTTAGATATAACAGAGTAGGCATGTTGGTGGTGTTAGCAAGCATTTGAATAGCTAGTTTAATTGAGACAGAATCAGAAACTGCTTATATGTTAAACTATACTGCAATGGGACTGGTTTTTTAACAAGTTAGAAATGATGCTTGGCTAGCAGAAGAGTCTTTTTAGCAAAGTGTAGATATAATAATAATGAAAGGATGTATCATTTAATTTTGTCATTAATCACTTTTTCAAGTATTTTGATGGCTAATGAGCCCATTGAGATAGGCTAGAGGTTGGTTAGATTAGATGTAGTCTCAGTATTTTAGGTAAAGGAATTGTGGCAATTGGATACAAACCTTTTACACTATATATCCCAGGATAGGAAATTAACCAAATCACAAATATATAGCATAATGAAATGACTAAGGTGATTCAAGATGAATACAGGAATTCCATGAGGTCCATGGTGAAGTGTTTTCAATAGTGGCAAGCTTGGCAGCAAATTGGTTGGTTTTGATAGGCATGGTAATTTCCATTGGTCCAAAACAGTGTACTGATGGAGTGAATACATCATGGGTTTGAAGTTTATTTTTAAAGGACAGGTATATAGGGTGGATCATACTATATTCTGTACATACACCTATGTCAGTTTAAAATGTCATATGGTCATTTGATGAGGATACACCTATGTCAGTTTAAAGGGTCATATGGTCATTTGATGAGGATACAATACCCAGTGTATATATGCTCCTGTACACATGTGCTTCTGGGTTAGGCAAGGGTTAGGCAATTTTTTTTTATTTAAATTGCAAAGCTAGTCCTTCAACTGTTTGCAGACATGATGGTAAGTAAACCTGATTAACTATTAGTGTGTGTGGTGCATCTGCTTAATAGTGGAAATTTGATTAAGTAACTCATTGACCAATGCTAGAAGATGCAGGAGTGAGGGAAACCATCATGCTAAGTGTTGTATATTAAATTATGTGTATAAAGGCAAGATACTTCTGAACAGGATCTATAGTCACTTGTTAACTTGTTCCACATGATATAGTATTTTGGAGAACATGAACTTAGTAGTAAATGGGAAAGAATCATATGGATTGTTTTATGTAATTAAATGGATGTTGTCTGGAGTTCCTTATGGTTGAGTGTGACTGCTTAAGCAGAATAGTCTGAGAACATAATATGATTAATTTAAGTTCTATTATGTGATGCAAGAATAAAAACATAGTTCAATGAGTGTGGCATGCTGGTTATTGTGAAAAATGATCAAACCAGGTGGTAGAAAATCCTGGGCACTTATTAGTAAGAAGTTTAAAAGATAAAGCTATTTATAAAAGTTCGGTAATCTAGATTGAAATTATCCATTAATATGGTTGGGTACGAGCTAGTTTCAAGAACTGAATTGATGGTTTTGGATTATATATGTGATGACTGTAGGGCTGGGGATATTAATGAATATTATATTTAGTGCTACTAAATAGTGATGAAATGTAGTAATAAATAAGTAACCATCAATATATAGAAATTTTAAATGACTTGAATTGGCAATTGAAGATAATGTGAATACCAGTTCCTGCTGGCAGCAATGAAGTATCTTTTGAGCAAGCATAAAAGCCATAACTATGAAGTAGTCAGAAGCATCAATTCAAGATCTGTAAATTTTGCTTTCCAGTAATCTGAGGTGATTAGGTTGAATGATAGTGAATTAAGGTTGCAGACATTGAGTCCTATTTTCATGGAAATAGAAATAGGGTTAATGATTCCAAAGGGGGTGGGGTGAGGGTAAAGTATTGTGAACTGTCATTTGATTCTGCTAATGTAGAGTATCAGTAGGTGCAATTGTTTGTTGATTAATTAGTTATAGAGTATCAGTAGGCACAATTGTTTGTTGATTAATTAGTTCTGAGGATAATTGAGGAGTTTGGTTGGAAGAAGGGATCATGCTGGTATGATGTTGCTTCTGATTTGGAGGGGAGAAAGGTGAGTGATCAGTTTGGTACAATGAGATGGTGGTTTGCATGGTATTGTAGTGACTATCGACAATTTAAATGATGAATGGTATGTGGTCTGCCTCATTAGTTTTTTTTGTTGGTGATTTTTCTTAAGCCATCCAGGTTTCCTACTGCTTTTATTAGGGGTTGGATGTGGAAAGGGAAATGATATGGATGTGGAAAAAGAAATGATATGGATGATAGGCATGATATAGTTTGGATGTGGAAAGGGAAATGATATGGATGATAGGCATGATGCAGGTTGAGTGTGGAAAGGAAAATGATATGGATGATAGGCGTGATGCAATTTGTTTCATAATATTTATTGAAGTTTTGTTTCTTGTGATGTGTTGAGTTTGTGCTGTGTTTTGATGTGGGATAATCTCATGAGGAGGCTGGGCATTTGTACTATAGCTTGGCATTTTTATTGCATTAGGGAGAGTAGTGGGTTGACTAGATTCTGGATGTAAATTTTATAGTGCATATACAATGGATATAGATAGGCATTTGTTCTGGTGTGAGAGTAAAATTCATTCACTTGAATTGTACATTTTGGTGTGGGATGGATGGCTATCTGGAAGGTTGTTGCACCATCAAGCTGACTGTTGTTTGCAGGCCACTGCTGAGAAATGGGAAGATTCTTATTGGTTGCTGGTTGTTTGCAAATTTTTTTAGGGATAATTATTGATGAAATTGGGAATAGTAGGTTGATGCACTGAGTGGCCATGTTCCCTTATGACATTGAAGTTTTAGACCATGAATGTATAAACATAAAATTGTCAATTTGGTCAAAAATTTAGGTAGGGATTATGTTTGGGTCAATCTCTGGATGCAAATGAAATTTTGAATTCATAACAGTTACCTGGAATAGATACAGGGGTATCCTTGAGAAGAATTGATTGGAAAAGGTGACTTTGCCAAAGGGCTACATTTATCTGTTGGAAAATTTGTGAGGTATACCCAAAATAAGTATTTTCCAATACCCAGTGATTCACTTGTTTCCATTTGGATTGACTGTTATCAGTGCATAATTTCCAAGTGTTTTAATTTGATTTTGGACGTGCTATCTTTAGTTTAGCCTGTAAAAATTGAATATTACATCCCATATCCCATGCATTGTAATGGCATCATAAAGAAGTTGCCAAGGGATCTTCTACAGAAATACATTCATATCGGTGAGTGATAGCACTAGATACCAGGGTTTAAAAATCCAATAAATGTTGTATAAAAACCCTGGTGGATAGTGAAATCTGTCATGAAACTTTTCTGATATCCAGTTAATGGTGTGTATGTAAATCTAAATCTGCAATGCCATTGAGAGTAGTTTTGCAAAAACATGGAATTGGCCTTGGAATGATTGGGATTACATTGTTGTTACTATGGATTGTTTGTACACAGTTGCTGATGACATTTGCATATATTTTTTAAAACTTTACTTTGGCCTTTGGAGCAAGTAATATCATTTGAATCTATATCATGATTAACCTGGAAAATTTGTGGATCAATGCTAACATTTTCATCTGTTTGGTTAGGATTTGGACTTTGCTTTCTTAAGCTGTTGATATTACTTGACCTTACATCCTTGCTGCTAAGGAAATTTTTAAAATTTGTAGTTTGATCTTTGAGAAAGTAATATTATCTAAATCTATTCGTTGATTACCATGGAAAATTTCCACATCATTGTTCGTAACATTTCTGTATATTTGTTTAGGATTTTGATTTTTGTCTCTGAAGCTATTGGTATTATTAGATATTATATCCTTATTGCCATGGAGAATTTTCATATTGTTTCTAATAAAGTTCTGATATGTTTTATTAAAATCTGGACTTTGATCTTGTCTCGATCGCCATATTTGATCTTGATTAAATGCAACAATGTTTTTGAAATTTATATTATAAAAATCAGCGCAAATGCAAAAAAAAAGTAATTAGATGATTGAAAATTATAAGAACTGTATATAGGTAAGAATTTTACCTTATCAACTTGGAATTTAAAGTACTTTGAGACTACATAAAATAGAACTAGAAAACTATATTCTATGCAGGTGAACTGCTTTCTGCAGCACCATTTTATTATTAAATATAATAAATGCACTTATACACAACTGTAGAGAAGCTTGTTATTTTTATAAATTAAATATGGCTTACTACTTTTGAGAATATATGGCATTCTCATATTCATAGCAAGATTAACTATATAATGGAGAGAGGAGTGTAATGGTATATATTTGAGAAGATTAAAATTTATTTAAAGTCGATGCTAAAATATTTAAATTAGAGCATCCATTTTTTGAAGAGAGGGAAGGATGAGTCTTTATAGTTGATAACATTCGTATTATTGGCTATATATCAAGCCCCCTTTATTTTTCTCTTTGAATCATATCGTTCAATGTATTGGATAGATTGCATAGGAGGGGACAAATTGATGTATGTTGTCTTTTGGTGCTCAAGGAAAATAGAGCTATGTTTTGGTTTGTCTGAAGCATTTTTTTGTATAAGTATTGGTTTAGAGAAAGGCTTGTAGACAAGAATATTCAGGATTCACCATAATAAATTGATTGTCATCCAGTTTGGGGGCATTTAATTTTGAAAATGGTGCTAGGGGTACATTCAGGTTCAATCCTATCTTTTGAGTTATTTAGTAGTCTATTAATTGAAGGGATGTATAAAGCTTCTGTACTTCAGTGTATGGAGGTGGGTCTCGGATCTCAATTAGCAGTTTAAGATTATTGATGTCTTTTTGATTACCTTTTGTAAATCTAATTGCCACAGTATTATCAAATAAACTAAGTTATGTTTTGTGTTAATTGTTTGAACATTAGACTTGGCAGCATTGGCATACATTTTGGTTGAGTTTAAAATCATCACTTTTATAGGGAATTGCTTAGGTACCAGCCACTTGGCCACCTGACTGGGCCACTGTCATTTTTATTTTTATCCATAAAAAATAATTGATTTTTTAGCAGATTATCTTAATTATTTAAAAATATTAATCAATATTTACTTTTATTGTTTGAAATTTGATTTCTGACTTATTATATATATATATACTTTGATTACAAACTGTGCAGGTATTTGACTGTTTTTTTTAAGTTTGAACCCAGACACTTGAAAATATTACTAGCAATGACTAAGGTTTCTCCTGAACTATATTGTTGTTGTTGTTATTATTATCATCATCATCATCATCATCATTATTATTATTATTATTATTATTATTATTATTATTATTATTATTATTATTATTATTATTATTATTATTATTATTATTATTATTATTATTATTATTATTATTATTATTATTATTATTATTATTATTATTATTATTATTATTATTATTAATACTATTATTGTTATTATTATTGTTGCTGCTCCTGCTCCTACTGCTACTACTATATTATTATTATTATTATTATTATTATTACTACTATTACTACTACCAATACTCAATATTATTGTTGTTGCTGCTGCTCCTCCTCCTACTACTATTATTATACTACTACTACCATCACCACCACTACCATTGCCATCACTGCCATCATCATCACCAATACCACTACCACCATTACTACTACTATTACTATTATTATTATTTTCCTGAACTATATTATTGTTGTTGTTATTGTTATCATTGACATCATCATTGTTATTATTATATCTAATATATAAATTTATCAATCATTATTTCAGCTTATTCCAGTGAAATTATTTAATACTGGAATAGCTTAAATATTATTATATTCTCTTGTTCATAATCATTAGGGTTAATGTAATGCAAAAATTAGCTCCAGACTACTAATATACAGCATCATTCTCCATCTAAGGTTGGCATACCACTGATGGTATTCGAAGTGACTTACAGTTAGTACACAAAAGATAAACAATTTTTGAATAAATAATATAAATGTTTGGATTCAGAGAGAGAATAATTCTAAAAAAATTGCAGATAAAGCTGTTAAAAAGAATTTTCAACCCTGTTTTTTTAATTAAAAAATAAGTATAGAACAAAATTAATATTTGAGCAAAATCTAATTAATTTTAATTAAAATGTTTTTTATAGTATTTTGACTTTTTTTATATAGTTTTTTAATATAATAATTTTAAAAATGCTATTATTAATAATACATATTTTGTTTTTAAATAAATTAAATGTTTGAATTTTATTATGGTAATTAACTAAATTAATATTTTTATTTACCTACCTATTTTTTTATTTTGATTCTTTAGGTGGTATGCAAAACCTAAAGTGTTTAATGCTGTTGGTGTATAGTATTCACTGTTTGTGGACATCTATATGACTCTTTTTAGAATTATTTGGATAGTGGTATGGTAATAAAGATTACCTTTAAAGTTTATTCACTTCATATCTTTTATAATGATTATATACTTATATTACATGTTGTCCCTGAGCATTCATGATAACCAGTATTGCTACAATGATCCTGACATTTGCTTGCTATATGATTACTTTTATAGCATTTACGTTCATGCATGCAACAAGAAATATTAATGATTACTGTTTTTAATAATATGCCCTAAGTTTGACATTGGCTTGATCATGATTAGCCTAATGTTTTATAGCATATCTACTTTAAATCTAATCACAAAAAATGACTCTTAATTAACTTACTACTAATACTCAGTTATGATGATAAGCTATTTGGTGATGCTATATCTGACTTGATTGATTGCTTTTCTCTGCTCATATTTATTAAAAAAAGTGTGATGCTTGTGAGTATTTTCAATTCCCTTAATTATTCTGTAGACCTACACCATTACAATACATATGCTTAAAATGTGCAAACATACCTATGCAATAATATTTATGAACTAAAGTTAAATTTTATTTTTAATTAATTTCGATTTTATTTTTTATTTAATATTTTTTTAAATTGCAGATAACTGAATCATTACAATTTATTATAACCATTTTAATTATTAATATGATTAAAACATATAAAATAATAATAGTAGATGCAGGCCTATATCTTATTCTGAGAGTTTATATCACGTGAATTCTTCTCTATAAGCATCAAAATCTCTTTATTTTACAGAATAAAAAGAAAACAATATATTTTGAAATCTTCACAAGTTAGTAATTTGAGTTTGTGCCTATATATCTATACTAAACTTACAGCACTTTTAAATAGTGCACAATGTGAAATGTAACATCATCATTTAGCAATGGAATATGATTTGTAGATTTAAATGTAAAGGCAATTTTAAAAAAACTGTCAGTAAAAATAATGATTTTGGTAAGTTAATAACAATTTTTTTTATTGGTCAGTTTGATTTAGTATTAACTGTTACCAGTTGGATTCAGTTTTGATTGTTTGATTGTAATCAGTTTCTTCAAAATTCTTGAACCAATTGCATGAGTTCATTCTATCTAATAAAATAATTAATAACTAATATGGTAAGCAAAATAAAATTAAATGTTAAGCATAAACAATAGTAAATGTTATTTCAAAACATTAGCAGAAAATGTTCTAATATATTTCCAAATAAATAGAATATACAATTAGATGCAGCAGTAGTGAAAACTCAACATCTAAGTCTATCAAAAAAAATGCCTGGCAGATTATTTTAAAACTAACTAATCTCTTACTAGACTGTTCCAACAAATTTTTTATTTTAGATTTTAATTTATTAATATATCATCTCATAATATTTTACCCATTTTAAAGGTATAAAGTTAAAAATTTCTCTTTTTATATATAGTAATGTTAATAAAACCTCACAGTGGGCTGACATATATTTAACAGTGTAAAAGTAATTGTTATGTGTGTGTGTGGCAATGATAATAATCTATTCATCCATGCCCACCTTGGATTGCCAAATAAACAAGTATATAATTGAATTAAAGAAATGATGAATAACTCTATTGGTAGCAATGATGATGATCATATATGCTCATTCATCACTTTGGCATATTAGATCTTCAAAGAATAATAATAATGCATAAAGTATATGCATGCATCTATGCTCACCAATGATTAAAAAATTATTTCTAATTATATAAATATTCTAAGAAAAAACATAACATTTTGTCATCTATTCTCTAGATAAAGCAATTAATTAGTAGGCCTATACACACATGCTCATTATTGATTAGTTAGAAAAGTCATGAACTCCCTCAGATTAAAGAAATTCAAGCTTCACATATTATTTAATCACAATATCAATAGGCACACATGTAGAAAGAATATTGAATTGAGAATAATAAAAAATTATATTTTTAATAAAATATTTCATTAATATAAATAATGTTTTATCTACAATAATAATAATACATAGTAATTTTGTACATATATTTGTTGATTATGAACAGCTGCATATGTAAAATGATTTATCAAAAAATATTTTCAGGAATGCAAGTTCAAATATTTTCATATTATTAAAATTTCAAATTACTAATTTTATTTCACTACACATTGTGAAACATTCTCAATCAACATTTTTTTTATTCATGTTGTTACTGCAACCATTTTGGGTACCTGCAACATTCATTTTACAGTTTTGCATTAATTTAATAGCAAAATCAGAACTATTTTGATCGA
>JAQFVV010006884.1:0-117013 GCA_028023455.1 Epiperipatus broadwayi
TTTTAGGAATAATATATATGTTAGTAGAGTAAAATGATAGGTATAATCTGTTTGTAAAAATAGTGTATATGTTAAAATGTATAATTTAGGAGTTAGTAATTAGTATATTTATTAAATATAAACAGTTAGTATTTTATCACAATATTGATAATTGATTAGATGTTGATTATAAAAATAGAATAAAGATCTTATTAGTAAAGTTATTATATTTTCATGTGGTATCTATAATATGATTATTTAAAATTAAATACTATGTTGATTTTAAATTAATAAGTAAATAAATATGTAAACTATGGAAGTGTGGCAAACAACTATTTTGTGATATGACCATATCAATTCTTAAAATATTTAAAATGTATATCTCATATAATATATTATATGCAAATTGTCTGTGGATCATGGGTGTGAAAATAAATGATATGACACAATTTTGTTATTTGAAGTTATAGTTATTTAATAATAAATAATGTAGAGTTTTCAAGGATATTATTTTATGACTAATTGTAGAAGTGAATTGAGTGGAGATGAGAAGGTTGATAGGGAATTATTTTGAAAAATATTGATAATAAATACTGCGTAATAATAGAATTGAATTTTAAAAATAAAAATGAGTAATTGGGATAAAAATCTAGAAGTTGAAATGTCCAATTTTGTTGTTGAAGATAACAGTTGTGTGGAGAATAAAGAAATAGAGAAATTAGCAGATTTAGAAATAATATTAGAAAGTAATCAAAATATGGATAATGAAGTAGAGGAGGAGGAGGAGATAATTTTTAAAACTGTAGAAAAAGAAGTAGTGAAAACTGAGAAAGATGTAGAGCATTCCTTAATGTCTGATTTTAAGGAATATTTTAAAGTAATGATTCAAGATATGAGTAATAAAATTAGTATTAAGTTTGATGCTATAGAAGAAAAAATGGAAAAAGAGAGTAATAAAAATAGTGTTAGGTTTGATGCTATTAAAGAGGAAATAAAAGATTCTTTAAAAGAAGAAATAAAAGAGGAGAGTAATAAAAATAATATTAAATTTGATTCTTTAAAAGAAAGTATTGATTCTATTAAAGCAGAAATGAAGGATAATTCTGCAATTGTAATGAGTTTTAATAAAAAAAATGGAAGATAGAATGGATAATATAGATATAAGATTTGATAAAAATGAAGAAGTAGTTGAGTCTTTAAAATTAGAAATACTTAAAATTGAGGGGTAAAAATCAAGAATTTTTAGAAAGTAAACTTCATGAATTTTCAGAAAGCACAATTAAAAGTCTAAAAGATCAAATAGCAGAATCTATTGATCAATGTAGAGTTAATAATAATAGTTTAACTTTAAAAATTGACGAATATAAATTTAAAGTTGATAATGAAATTGGTGAAGTTAAGAACCAAGTTAGTAGTATTAATGAAGATATTAAAGATGTTAGGAATGCCATAGTCCAGACCAAAGGGCACCTAAGGGAGGAAATCGAAAAGGAGTTAGTAGAAAAATTTAAGGGTTTAGAGGTCAAAAGAGTTGATGAAAATAAATATAGATCGAAAGTAGGAGAGAATATAAAGCGCATTCAAAAGGATATAAAGGATCACGTAGGTATGATAGAACAGAATAATGACAAGTATAAAGAAATTCTAGACAAGAATTTAGATGAGTTTAGAAAAGAACAAAAAGGATATGTAAAGCAAGTGCTTGAGCAAATGGACTTAGAAGGGAAATTTCAGCAAGTATATGATCAGATAGAAATGAAAAGTATAAGTAATGCAAAAGCAGAGGTATTTAAAGGGAAAATAAGTAGTAAGGCATATATGGATTATATTGATTCTTCACAAATAAATAATGTAGAATTAGTTAAGCAAGGTAGTGATAATAATAATCAGTCAGGAAATACTATGGTGAAGGAAATTGACAATAGACCGACTAAAGAAATAATTAGTCATGAGGGAAGTGCGAATAATTCAATGGCCCTAAGGTTTATGAAAGTGAAACCATTTAAAGGGGAATACATGGAAAATCCCTCTGAGTTTTTAAACAATTTGGATGAATTGTTTTCAATATGTTCTTTATCTGAAAAAGAAAAGGTGGCCGTGTGTAGCAATCATTTATATGGAGTTGCTAAAGATTGGTGGCAATCCCTATTTGAGAAGCCAATGACATATGGTGATTTCAAATGTTTTATTGTTGGGAGCTTTTGGAACTCCGACAAACAGGATTGCATTCGGTATCAAATTACCCAAGAGAAGTACCAAGTTAGCAAAGGCAGCTACACCAGCTTTTTCAGGAGTCAAGCTGTTCGTCTGAAGACGTTGACTGCTTGTCCACTATCGGAAGGACAGATTGTCCGGATAGTTAGGCACAACCTACCTAAAAATGTGGAGCAATTGTTAATCGCTGCTGACCGTGGGACAATTGAAGAAGTCTCTGAAATCCTGGATGCTCTGGAAGTAGCAGAATTATCGATGGATAATAGGTTTAGGGTAAATAAAGATAGGAATAATTACCCATTAGCAAGTCTTAGTGTTAATACTGGGGTGAGATCCTCTGGAGGTTTTAAGAGAAGATTTGAGTACAAAGGCAGAGATAGAATGTCTCCATATTTTAAGAAATCTGTAAAATATGATACAAATAGGGATAGAAGTGATGATTCGCATAGTCAGCCTTCTACTAGTGGTGTGACCACAATTCTTAAGAGACCAGCTAGTAAAACTAGTAATAAAAAGTTAAATTAGAAAGGTCTTTGTACGTTAGTTCCTCTTTGCAAGGACCCGGTGCTAACAAAATGGGGAACGATCAGATGTGGATGCTGAATACTTTAGATCTTGATATCGATTATTTAGAGCCCTTCACTATAGGTGAACCACCTATAACTTATCAGTGTCCCATTGTAATTTTGCATATAAATAATATTAGAGTTGAAGCATTAATTGACTCCGGAAGTCAAGCTTCCATATTATCAGAGTCAATGTATCAAAATCTGGTGAGTGTAGAAGGGGATATACCCTCATTGCCAGTAAAACAGATCCAAGTAACTTTAGCAAATGGAAAGAGGACAAAGTTATCAAATAAACAAGTCTGGATTACCTTCAAAATAAATAATACTGAATTTGGGCATGTTTTTCTTATTATGCCTGGATTAATACATGAAGCCATAATAGGAGCTGACTTCATGATTTTGAATAAATGTCAGATAGATTTTTATAATAGGATTTTTATTTGTAAAGAAGAAAGGCTTAATTTTGAATATGGTATGCATAACCTTTCTAGTCAATTATTATGTATACAGAACACATTAATTGATGCCAGCATAAAGGCTAAAATTGAACATGTTTATGCAATAAATTCTAAATTGGGTGAAAATTTATATCAATTAATGTATAATTATAAGAATATATTTTCTAAAATTCCTGGTATAATAAAGGGATATACCCATAGAATAAAATTGAAGAGTAATGATCCTTTCCATCAAAAGATGTACCCAATTCCTTACCAATATAAGGATGAGGTACAGAGTCAAATTGACAAAATGCTAGAGTGGGATATAATCAAGAAATGCCCTTCTCCTTACGTAAACCCATTGGTTATTGTGAAGAAGAAGGATGGCAGTATTAGAGTATGCTTGGATGCTCGTATGTTAAATAATGTAACTGTACCAGAACGTGACATTCCTCCACCTGTACATGAGCTCTTAACTAAATTTCACAAGAGGTCAATTTTCTCTACATTTGATCTGACAGCTAGTTATTGGCAAATACCACTGCATGAGAATGATCAGCAATATACAGCATTTAGATTTCAAGGCCAGTCGTATGTTTTCAGACGGATGCCTTTTGGTCTCATTAATAGTGGTGCTGGCTTGATTAGATGTTTAGACATGATTTTTTCGAAACAATTGAAAGAGAAAATCATCATGTATGTGGATGATATAGTTATTGCTTCTGATAGTTTACATGAGCATATCCAACATTTAAAATTATTTTTTACTGAATGCCAAATGCAGAATGTTAAAATTAATATGGAAAAATGTTCAATAGCAGCCAAAGAAATTACTTTTCTAGGTCATTTAATAAATGAGCATGGAATCCAGCCCCATCCTGAAAAGATTGCAGCTATTCAACGTTTTCCCATTCCAAAAACAGTAAAGCAATTAAAATCATTTTTCGGATTGTGTAATTATTATAATAGGTTTTATAAAAATTTCGCGGAAGATACTATCAATTTATCTAAATTATTAAAGAAAGCTGAAAAATGGAAATGGACTGCTGAACATGACAATGAATTTAATATAATTAAAAATAAATTTTTAAAACACGTAATTTTAATGTATCCTGACTTTAGTAAAACATTTTATGTGCAGACAGATAGTAGTTACTATGGTCTGGGAGTGGTGTTATATCAACTCGATGAGGATCAGGTACCTCATGTGTTGTACTTCTTAAGCCGACATTTAAGAGGTGCTGAGTTGAATTACACTATTACTGAAAAGGAAACCCTAGCTGTTGTCTGGGCTTTTCAGAAATTACGCCAATTTTTATTGGGATCAGAAGTAATTGTGTTGACCGACCATAGAAGCTTGGAGTTTTTGAACAAAAGCTACCTCAGTAATGAGAGACTTGTTAGGTGGAGCTTGTATCTCCAGCAATTCAACTATAGAGTTATCTATATTGAAGGGAGACAGAATGTCCCTGCTGATATTCTTAGCCGCCACCCTATTTGTCTGTTGTCCCAACATCCTAATGCTCAAAATATAATTATTAGTAGTGTGGATGTAGTTAGGGATGAATCTATAGTAGATGATTATAATAATCTCACTGTGATTCAAGGTCAGGATCATAAATTAAATAGAATCATGACTATCTTAAATAATCATGATAATAAAGATAGTAAAAATAAATATATTAAAAAGATTTTTAGCAAGTATAAGATGTATCAGAATTTACTTATGTACAATTTAAATTCAAATCAGGGGGAGTCATGGAGGATAGTTATACCTGACTCTATGATTGACAAATTAATTATGTATGTACATTGTAGTTATGGTCACTATGGTGCACCAAAGATTATGTATGTATTAAAATCTATTTTTTATTGGGATAAAATGTATAAGCGTGTCATAAGGAAAATTAAAACATGTTCTACTTGCTTGAAGTCTAAATATTGTAACAAATCATATGTTGGTGTAATGCAGCCTATTATTCCAAATCAAGTTAATGAATTGTTGGCTATTGATTTTTACGGGCCTCTACCACCATTTAAACAACAGAAATTTATTTTAGTAGCTTATGATGTATTCAGTAAGTTTGTAGCAGCATATCCTGTGCCTAAAACTAGTGCACATTTTGTCATAAAATGCATGCTTAATTATCAGTTTCCATTAGTAGGAAAACCAAAAATTATACTAACAGATCATGCTACTGCTTTTATATCGAATAGATGGAATGAGTGGATTCAAGATCAAAACCTCAAACATGTTATGAGCTCCATAAGAAACCCTCAATCTAATCCATGCGAACGTGTTATGCGGGAGCTTAGTCGATTATTTAGGGTGTATGTAGCTGATAATCATAAGAAATGGGTTCAAAAACTCCCAGAGGTTATTAACTATATTAATAGTACGTATAATGAGTCCACTGGTTTCACTCCTATTCGTTTGCATTATGGTAGACATGAGCCCTTATTAATTAAAACGCCTATACCCATTGTAAGAGAACAAATTGATAGGGATGAGGATAATAATCAAGCTAAAGTAAAGCTTCATATTATGGGTGCAAAAAGAGTAAAGAAAGCCCATAATAAACCACATCCATTTAAAATTAATGATTTAGTTCTGGTTAGAACACCCCATGTTAGCAACCTACAAAGGAATCAATTCAAAAAATTTCTTAGTCTATATGAAGGTCCATATAGAATATCTTGCAAAGTAGGGGAGAATGCATTTATGTTAACCACACCAGATGGGGAAAAAGGAACTTATAATGCAAGGAGTTTAATTCCATTTCCATCTGAAGTGTGAGTTACAATTTTAAGAATGTATTGTGAATAAAGATTTTAATGTAATGTTTAAATACTTGCTTTGTTCACATAAGGAAATAATTTATTGTATATGATGAGTTAGCAGAATAGATAAAGATTTAATTGAAAAGTTTACAAAATATGTATAATAAGATATTATTTATTGAGTTAATAAATAATAAGTTTAAGGAGAAATAAGATTTTGTCAGAATGACTAAAATAAATGTGGAATTAGCTATTAAAGTAAATATGTTTAAGTAAAAGTTAAGTAGTAAAGATATAAAGTATATAGACTCATATATTTAAATTATATGTAAGTAGATCTTCTGAAAGATTAATTTATATTATAGTAGTGATCATGAAGTTGATCAATCTTAAGAGATCAAGTTAATCTGTTAAGATGAGAAGTATATAGATTTATTAAACAATGATATATAAAATTGCTAATGAAACTAGCAATAAGTTTGGAAGTAAAATACATAAAGTAGTTTAAAATATAGTATTAACTATAGGAATATGTATTTACAGTAGTTTATTTAAAAGGTGTATTAAAAGGAATTTAAATATTTGGTATGTTATAATGATATTAGGAAATAAAAGTAACCTAATTAAGAGATGAGTAAAGAAAGGTGAAACTTATTTTATAAAGTAAAAGAAATCATTGTAGTTTTATTTAAAAGTGTTTTCTAATTGAGATTTAAGGTGATATTTCAATGCTTTACAAAATGTTATGTTCAAGTAATTTGTTATAATATTTAATGATAAGAAAGATGAAGATGATAAATGTGGATTAAATAAGATGAAGATAGATGTTAAATTTAAAATTTTATCCGAAGGAGGGGAATATGTGCCCTTTTGTATGGGTCACCATTTAATTTTGTGCTAATCTATTAAAAATTTTAAATTTAAGATATATTTGAATATGTGATGTTGATTTTGCTTATGGTAATATTTCAAAAGATTTAATGAAAGCAATCTATGAGTATTTGATATGTAAAATTGTGCTGATATTGAGAGAGACATTTTAAAATGATGATGATTATAATATATAGTTGGAAAAATGGCTATAATCAATACTGCATGAATATATTTAATAAATAGGTATTTAAAGCTAAAAGTGTTTAAAAAGACAAGTTAAAATTACATGCATATGTTTATTATTGATAAAATAATATTATAAGAGAATATAAATATTTTAATTATTGTAAGTACTTAAATAGAAGATTGATATTTGATTTTAATAATATCGAATAATTATTTTAAAATCTATTATAATATCTTATTTATTTAAAAAATATTTATTTTAAAAAATGCAATTGTTAGTTTATTTTTAGACGATGATAAGCGTTTCTTGTGTTATAAAGAACAGATGTTATACACACACATGCTTGGAAGTTATTTAGTAAAGTTGCAAAACTATTTTAAAAATTATGTTGTAAAATTTGTAAATAATACGTGAGTTATCACGAGATAAAATAAAGATAAATCAATGTAGAATATTAAATCTGATTTTAAAATATTGTTTTAAAAATATGACGTATAAAAAATATTTAGTTTATTTAAAAATAATCTTATAAAAGTTAAAATTAAAATCAAGTGAAATAATATATTTTTAAAAGTGTTTAATGGATTTAAATAAACGATAAGAATTATTTTAAAAAATGTAATAATGTAATAAATATTAAATATTAAATAAGTCATTATTTATTTTTAATTTTGTGTTGTTGGTAAATATGTAAATAAGCCAGAAAATTGATTGTTTAAATGTACCAATCAAATGGGAAGTTTCTTCCGGTATAAAAGCTCAGTTCAATTGTTAGGAGGGGACTTCGTGATTGAATTTTCAAGTTAATTGTGCTATTAGAAAAATAGCTAAGTAAATTTATAGACGCTCTAAAATCATTTTTTAAAAATTACAAGAGTGTCGTTATAAATAATCTATAAAAGTTTTAAATAATAGACATGCAGTGTTAACTTAATTTTTTCCCTATCGGTCTTCTCTAAATTGAAGCTCAATTTGCAGGCAAATGGTCATGGGAACATCATATATAATGAAAATATATTGGAAACTTTACCCTAAAAGTATGACAAACTCTGGATTAGTTCGGAAAATTACGAGATGGAGAAAAGTAGTATTTTGGACAGTATATAATTTTAAAAGCTAATTGCTATTGACTATTAGAAAATTAAATATTTTAAAGAATAAATACTTTTGTGTAAAGAAAGTATTTTTGCAAGCTATAAATTTAAAAATATATCTTAAGTAAAGATATTAAAAATGAAAGTAGTTTTATAAATACTTGCCTTGTTAAGTCTGTATGTTTAAAAGACTGAATATTGACAATTTTAAAAGGCAAATAAATTGAAAATATAATTAACTAAAAGTCTTAAGATAATAAAAATTATTATATTGAAATAATTTAAACGCTGGTCGTTTATAGATAAAGAAGCTTATTCTTACCTGGATATTTTATTAAGAAATGCGCAAGTAATAAGTGGACGTCCCAGTTAATTTAAAATAATTAAATGATAATTTTTTTTTTTCATAAATTATAAACTAATTCAAGAATAATAACTTTTAAATAATATTCTTTAAAGAACTGCATCCGGATCAGATAAACTATTTTAATTTTATTATATTTTTATAAAAGAACTGATTAACTTTTATTTTGGTTTTAAAAGAACGTTTTCATTTTTTCATAAACTTTTAAAAAACACGTGATGGACCGGAAACAGGAAATGGTGTGCCAGTGAATATGTGTCTAGGATTAAAAAACTTTATGGTGAAAAGAAAACATCGCTGGAATTATGTAATATGAATTCTGTTTATTTATCTAATATAAAATTTAAATATTATTAATCTATTAAAAATAAGATAGGTACATTTCTTAAAATAATAACTAAAAGTAATATAATAATTAATTGCATAAGTTTATTTTATAATTAATATAAAACGTAATATGTTAAAGAATGATCGTGAGTGTAAATGTGAATTATTTTATGAAGCTGTAATTCCGAAGAATATTGGAAGATGGACTGTACATTAAATCATTATTGATGGTAAAAATTGTATAATAATAATAATTTTAATGTATTTAATATGTTTTCTTTAGATCAACCGAATGATATGTTATTTTGAATGAATGTATGATTATTTTAAAAATACACACACATTATATTGGCAGTGACAGTTTTATTTAAATATGCATAATTTGAATTTATGATATAAATACGATACAACATTACATAAGAAGCTTAGAAATAATTATATGATTCTTTCGTAAATAAATTTTGATTTTTATTTTATTATTATTATGTTGGAGTATTTGAATTATATTTATTATTCATACAAGTAATTATTTTATTTCAAGTTAGGAATAGTTTTAAAAGTCTATATTTTACTGTTGTTTTTATTGGATAAATTAAGTTAAGTTTTATGTAGAAGTTTATGTTGGATTAAAGATTTACCGAAAATAGATGACGAAGTATAAAAAGTTTGGAATTAGTATTTATTTAAAGTTGAAAGTTGTTTTTCCGGAAATTTTAAATAAGTTTTAGAGGATGTTTTGTAGATAAAAGTTTATTAAGAAGGAGTAGTATAACACATAAAGTAAAGTAATAATTTCATATAGAAAAGAATCATAGAATTTATCTAATATAATACTTTATGAATTTGAAATTGATGAATAATTAAAATATTATTATTTTAACAGTACATATATGTAATGCATATTTGATAAAACATGTAACATGAATTGCAATAAGTGAAATATAAAATTATAATCAATTTTTGGTTATTACATTACAAGGATACATTAGTTTCTATATTATGTTATTAAAGTAATGCTGATAGTAAAGTAAACACATACTAGTACATGATGAAATGAATAGCAGTAATACTTAAGTGATGTAGCAATTTAATTAGCAAAGTTTAATTGTTTACATATGCTACATAAATATTGTTTACATAAATTTTTCTATGTAATAATTGAGGTTTACTGATGCTTGTTTAAAGTCTAAGTTTTGAAAACATACTTCAATGTTATTAGTACAGCATTTTAAAAGAATGTATAGATTATTTATTAGGAATATGAGCTAATAACAGTGTAAACATATTGTATTATTATTTTCTTATTTTATTTTCTTTGTTTTCATAATTTTGAACTGTAAATATTGTAAATAAATTTTTAGTTGAAGTTAATGTAAATAAACTTGTTTAATTTGTTTTAAAAGTGTGTCGAGTTCATTATTTTGCACCACAGCATTTGACAGCAGATAATTTGAAGAAACATAATATTTGCACAATGTGAATTTATTAATATTATTTTAGAAATAAATACAATATTTTCCTGATTATCATTTATGAGAATTGATTAACATTATTACATCATATTACAATGGTCATAGAGTAATTATCATGCATAATATAAGAGAACAATATTTTTTTTTATTGCCACAGATTAATAAATTGTAAGATTTTGATCTATTCCAAAAAATTAAGATACTATATGAAAATAAAAGATATACATATGATTATTTATTTAATGATTATTGATATAACAGAAATAGAGAAGATTAGGTTATACTCTAAGATTAGTATTATTATTATTATTAAAATAAGTTAGGTGTATTTAGGTTTGATGTAAAATCCCATATCATGCTTATTTACATGAGTTATCATTACTTTAAGATAATTAGAAGAACCTGAGATTATTTAATTATATTTTAAAAAATTAAAAGTTAAGATTTATTTATTTTATTATTATTAAAGATAATTTATTTTATTTAAAAGCCATAAGAATGCTATAGAGGTAGTAGTAAGTTAATAAGGAGGTGATAGTATTCTTATGCCATTGAGATAATATGTTTGGAAGATATTGACTCAATGTAAATCTACTTATTACTTTGTAACTTTACTTCACAGTCTCATGATTTTAAAAATACTTATTTAATTAGTACATACTATAGAAATACATTGATTTTGATAATTAATAATAAAATTTAAGTAGAATATGATAATATAAAAGTATATTAAAGATAAACATGCAAATTTTAACTGAGCATTATAATTTAATTAAGCTAGTCGTATTTCAAATTATATTATACATCGAGAAGTAAGGGTACAATATATATATATATATATATATATATATATATATATATATATATATATATATATATATATATATATATAATTGTTAACATAAATCAGAAAGGATGAGTGTAATATAGATAAATAGAATTAAGTTTTTATTCAAGTTATATATATATATATATATATATATATATATATATATATATATATATATATATATATATATATATATATATATATATATATATATATATAATTGTTAACATAAATCAGAAAGGATCAGTGTAATATAGATAAGTAGAATTAAATATTTTTTTTTTTACAAATTAATATATATAATTATTGACAACAGATTGAAATGGCAGCGGCAAGTAAAATGATTTTTTTAACATTTTTTTTTTTGTTTATTATAAGTCAGGGAAGATGAAGCAGTTGACCTGATACTCAGATCAAGCTTCACAGCCCACTCAGAGTCTCCCACCACCAAACCATATTCAAACTCCATCCTTACGCATGTATATATATTTATTAATGCATATATTTTATATTTAAACTAATAAAGTGATAATTGACATAGATATATATAAATATCTTTAAATGATTAATTTTAATAAGTAAATATTTTCTTTTGTTTGTTATTTTAATTCATGTGCGTGTGTAAGGGGTGTATATATTATAAGTGATGGGAGATTATTGCTAAAATATAGTTTAAATAAAAATTTATATATTTAATGTATATGTCAAAGGTTATATGTAATATATTATTTATTTAAGTCGTGGCAGTCAGAAGAATTGAAGATGATGCAATCCTTGTCAAAAGATTCTCAAATATAACTAAGACAATTGCTGGAAACCCATTTATCCATCTAAAACTTATAATTTTTATAATAATGTAAAAATCTTTAATGGAAATTTATCCATTTTCTGTTTTAAAATCACAAGACTACATTTAAAACAATCATGCGAAAAACTTTGACAGAATTGCATTGTTTTTAAATATTATTCCAACAAGATGCATCTGGTCAGAAACTACAGATCTGCTAAGTGGATAAAATGCCTCGAGTCTAACAGCTAAGTACTTTCTAACAACATCAGAAAAAAGAGTATAAATGCTGCTAGATCTGAACCCAGTAGAAGGGAGAGCTAATTTTAAGTTACTGTTGCTAACCTATTCCATGTCGGTCGTTCCCGGAATGTTTGAGTAGAAAACGACCTCAAGCCACCGTTCCCCTTGACCTGAGATGATCTCCTTACCATGTTGAGCTGGAGTGACATCGTGCCACCAGCACCTGACTTGATGCCCATCCAAAGAAGAATGTGTTCCTGCCTACCTTGAAGACATCATTGCTATAGTAAACATGTAGGTGTATTCGTTCACAATGATTATTGCTGCCAATTTTTTGCTTATCTAAATTTCATAAATTATAATATTTGTTTTATCATTTAAGTAATATCTTAAATAACTCGCCAAATAGCGACCATTATGTTAACTGATTCTAAACCATAAATTATCTAAATGTAATTCTATTCATCCGATTCATGCTTGCTTTTATAATTATTTTATTTTTATGCGGTAAAATTTTGATATTAATAGTTGTTTTGATTTTATATATGTATATGAAATGTAGAATATTGGTTAACTCCAATCATATGAGCTATATTTCTATTTCTATAGAAATGGGGGGGGGGATAAATTGCATTAAATCCTTTATTTAATAATGTGTCACTAAGCTCATAGGGTTGAGTTAATAAATAATGAAAATTTTTTTCTATTAGTAATCGTGCTGTTCTTATTAATGTAGTTTTATTACAAGTTATTTTATCTGGGGTAGATTTATAAATCTTTTGTTTTCTTTATCGATGTGTCCAAGTTTGCCAAAGTTGGTGAATAATTATTCCTTATTAGCGTTTAAATTACACTAATACATTTTTTTAAATAAAAATAAGTTAGGAGGGTGGGGGAGATTTAACCTATAATAAAATGACTAAAAGTTTATTGAATTAGTCTTATAATTGGATTTGGAAGTATGGAAATGTATTCGTACTATACATTTACTAAACCATTCATAGGCCGTAACTATTATTTTTAAATGTCTAGAAATATCACTATTATCACTGCGTTGTTTGCATAAATTAGGAAGTGACTCTCTTCCGATTTGCCCGTACCTTGCCCTGGGGAATCTCGTCATTTCTGATTCGCCTGCACCTCACTCCAGGGAATCTTGAATTATTTCATCATAGGTCCAAATCAGAAGTATGACCTAACTCCTGGATATTTTAGTTAGTGTTGTGGGAGCTCTGCATGGATAGCCGTATGCCAGACCATTGCAACTTCACACCTAGAAAGTTCGTTCTAAGTATTAGTCCACCTGAAGCGGCATACTTCATCGTCATCATTATGTGATTTATAAGGTATAAATCGGCTAAGATCCCGTATCTTCCTTCCTAAGAAATATGCACGCACTGCCATTCCCACTTATATTTATATTATGCCTAGTTAGTAAATTCTATAGTATTAATACACCTACTAACCATTTATCTCTTAAGTAATTTCGTTGGAGTTTTAATCCAATTATTTCAAACTGCTCTCCCCTCCTCTTACAATTAAGCAAAGGTACCAAGTTAGTTTAACATATGTGATTCGAAAATATTATATGAGTAAAATATTTAGTTCAATATGTTTCAAATAACTGTTGTTTCTTTAAAATGAGTTAATTATTTTCTTAATAACCGTAATTAAAAGTGTCTCCACATAATACTACGGTTAAGTTATTATTTAATAAATTAGTGAAACCTTTGCAATTGTATTCCTACCTTATGGCTCTTATATATATAAATTTTGTCTACCACCAGATAAATGTACTGTCTCAGTGGTGTAAATTTTGAATATTTTTCATGCGCTACCGCACTATAGAAATGTATTAAAGCAAAATCAATATTAAATGCCATGTTAGCCTTCATTTATAAAACTTGTAAACTTATGAATATTTTTATGTGTGCTCCTGCACTATATAAGGGTATTAAAGCAAAATCAATACTAAATGCTATTTTAACTTTCGTTTATAAAACCTGTAAACCTTTGAATATTTTACGTGCGCTCACGCACTATAGAATTGTATTAAAACAAAACCAATGTGGAATATATTTTACTACTTACTCATAAACATGTAATTTTAAATATTTCTACATATGCTTCTGCACTATATAAATGTATCAAACCAAATCATTAAGTGTTACGTTATGGTAAATAAATTATGTAAACAACCTCAAATTATTATTGTTAAATCATGTAAATTTTGAATAGTTATATATATTACAACCGCACTATGTATCCATCCGTCTGTATTAAAGACATTAATGGTAAATATATTTTTGATTCTTTTGTAAACTCACTCTGCAGTGTGAAGTCGAATAGTATAAATGCCTGAATCATTTAATAAATCTGTGTCATAAAATATTATCGCATATTCGAATCCTATCATTTAGTTAATATAGTTTTTAGATCTTGGTTAAGCTATCTCTTGGTTCACTCAATATCTCCCAAAAATCATCATCATCATTGTAGGTCTCGTGTAATACGCTGCAGCTCTGGGCCGAGAAATAATTAATTTACATGATATCACAGTGGGTGTTATCCATAGTGTTATAGATTTAGGGAATGGGCAAACAGGTTCGAATTCATGAGTGCTCCTGACCTGGGTATCTCAAGCATGATTGGATTCAGAGTACTTTTGCTCAGATTCTAAGTTTTGTTGAATGGATATACATTTTCGACCGGTACAGTGGATTTTTTTTTCCGGGCTTGGTGACCCAATCGTGAGACTTGAATTAATACTATGACCCTGGGCAGGATGTTTATATATATATATATTGTAAATATTGAAAAATATGTGAGTTTTTGGTTGTTTTTTTTTCCTTTTTCATATATCTGACATTTTATATATGCATACTCTGAACAGAGGTAGAAATTTTTTTTATTCATTATATATGTATGTAAAAGATTCTAGTAGTTGTGGTAATATGCTGACTGATTTAAGTGCCATCAATGTTAAAGCACATGTAAAAAAAAAAAGGATTAATATTCAGCGCACTTTGTTAATGCATACTTCTTGTACTTGAGAATTGAGTGAACCAGCTTCAAATTGTACATTCTGTAGCACTGTGTTGACTGGTGCCCTCATATAAATTTGTCAACACGTGGTATTTGAGAGTACAGAATGAGATGACGGGATTTGAATCTGGATAATTGGGTTATAGTAAAGAATCAATAACGTTTATACATACAGTAATAAGCAAAAAAAAAAAAGACATGTAATAAAATCTAATAATTATGCTTCAGGTTTGTTCTAGGTGCCAAAGAATGACCAAAATAAGATGGAAAGTGGACAAAGCCAGCAATTGGGTAATATTTTTTTTTATATTTTTCTTTCCATATTTTGTATTGATAGAAGGATAGTCATAAAGATGCACCTAGTATATATGTAGTGATAATAGGAGGCAGATCAGAAAAAATGGGGAATCTAGTATAATGGTAGGGTAGGAGATAGTGGAAGATGGGGGAGTGGTAGTTATCCCATTAGTGATAGATATAAGCAGTTAGCTGCCCAGTGATAGCTAATTTTCTTAAAAGATAATTAGTGAATTAGCCAAGAGTGACGATAAAATGGAGAACGAGAATGAAAATAGCAGATCAGAAAGTGAAGGCAGTCATCATGAAGTAGAACAAGAAAGTGTAATAGAGACATCTAGCCTAGAGATTACTTTCAAGAATTCAGAAAACTTAATGAATACTAGGAAGCTAGAACCAAGAACAGAAAAGGGAAGTCCTGACTGTATAATGATAATGCGCAGCATGTTCAAGGAACAAGCTGAAGAATTTTGTAGACAAGCTGAAGAATCTAAGAGACAATTCCAAGAGATAAGACAAGATATGCAATGGATAGAAAATTGGGCTAGACAGAATCATAGAGAAGCAACACCAAATATACGAAATGCAAAAGACAAGTGCCATCAGATACATGATCAAGTTCAAGGCTCTGAAATTATAGTTAATGAACTGCAACAGAGCATCAAGATACATGATGAAAAATTAAATGATCAAGAGAAACAAGAAGAAATTAAGGATCAAGTGACAAGAAGCAGGTAAAAAGGATATGCAAGAGATTAAAGAAACAGTCCAAGAGAGACAAGATAAAACAAGTTCAGAGTGGGAGACTATAGAAGACTTGCATCAGAAAAGGGAGCAAGTGAAATTAAATAAAACCACATTATGTGACAGAGATGGATCATCTAGAGTTGATAATGCCCAGATAAAAGCAATATGCCATCATCAGCAAATAGACAAAAATGAAGACCCCTCCCCCAGATAAATAACTTGAAATAAGTAACCTAGGCAACCAAGAGATTAGCTCCAACATGGCCAAGTTTACCCATAGACAAGTGTTTCACTCAGCTGGACATAAAGCACAAGTGGCCATTGCCAGCCACTACCTGAGGGGAACAGCTAAAGACTGGTGGAACTCATTGCCATAGGGCAGCCATCCTACAGAGTTACCAAAATGAAGATCATCCAGATGGTATCTTACAAGTCTTATCAATAGAAAAAGAGAAACCCAGCAATAATGAAACACACACACAATCTATTGTGTGTCAAGTTACAAGATTCAGGTCATTGACAGCCTTTGCATATTTGGATGCCAGCCATTTAAAACCATATGTTCCACCCGATCCAGGAAAAGAATAACAAGTAATACCCACTAAAAGGACAGACTGGACAGAAAGCGACTAAAAGAATATGGATCATGATCACAAAAGAAAAGGAAATTATAATATGGTTATAGATTACATTTCAGTTCTATTAGGGGTAATAAAGATATATATATATAAATAAATCAGAAAGGATGAGTGTAATATAGATAAATAGAATTAAGTTTTTATTACAAGTTTTATATATATATATATATATATATATATATATATATATATATATATATATATATATATATAATTGTTAACATAAATCAGAAAGGATGAGTGTAATATAGATAAATAGAATTAAGTTTTTATTACAAGTTATATATATATATATATATATATATATATATATATATATATATATATATATATATAATTGTTAACATAAATCAGAAAGGATGAGTGTAATATAGATAAATAGAATTAAGTTTTTATTACAAGTATATATATATATATATATATATATATATATATATATATATATATATATATATATATATATATATATATATATATATATATATATATATATATATATATATATATATATATATATATATATATATATAATTGTTAACATAAATCAGAAAGGATGAGTGTAATATAGATAAATAGAATTAAGTTTTTATTACAAGTTATATATATAATTGTTAACATAAATCAGAAAGGATGAGTGTAATATAGATAAATAGAATTAAGTTTTTATTACAAGTTATATATATATATATATATATATATATATATATATAATTGTTAACATAAATCAGAAAGGATGAGTGTAATATAGATAAGTAGAATTAAATTATTTTTTTTTTACAAATTAATATATATAATTATTGACAACAGATTGAATTGGCAGCGGCAAGTAAAATGATTTTTTTTAACATTTTTTTTTGTTTATTATAAGTCAGGGAAGATGAAGCAGTTGACCTGATACTCAGATCAAGCTTCACAGCCCACTCAGAGTCTCCCACCACCAAACCATATTCAAACTCCATCCTTACACATGTATATATATTTATTAATGCATATATTTTATATTTAAACTAATAAAGTGATAATTGACATAGATATATATAAATATCTTTAAATTATTAATTTTAATAAGTGAATATTTTCTTTTTTTTGTTATTTTAATTCATGTGCGTGCATAAGGAGTGTATATATTATAAGTGATGGGAGATTATTGCTAAAATATAGTTTAAATAAAAATTTATATATTTAATGTATATGTCAAAGGTTATATCTAATATATTATTTATTTAAGTCATGGCAGTCAGAAGAATTGAAGATGATGCAATCCTTGTCATAAGATTCTCAAATATAACTAAAACAATTGCCGGAAACCTATTTATCCATCTAAAACTTATAATTTTTATAATAATGTAAAAATCCTTTAATGGAAATTTATCCATTTTCTGTTTTAAAATCACAAGACTACATTTAAAACAATCATGCAAAAAACTTTGACAGGATTGCATTGTTTTTAAATTTTATTCCAACAAAGGATGCATTTGGTCAGAAACTATAGAGCTGCTAAGTGGATAAAGTGCCTCGGGTCTAACAGCTAAGTGCTTTCTAATGTCATCAGAAAAAAGAGTATAAATGCTGCTAGATCTGAACCCAGTAGAAGGGAGAGCTAATTTTTAAGTTACTGTTTCTAACCTATTCCACGTCGGTCGTTCCTGGAATGTTTGAGTAGAAAACGACTTCAAGCCACCGTTTCCCTTGATCTGAGACGATCTCCTTACAATGTTGAGCCAGAGTGACATCGTGCCACCAGCACCTGACCTGATGCCCATCCAAAGAAGAATGTGTCCCTGCCTACCTTGAAGACATCACTGCTATAGTAAACATGTAGGTGTATTCGTTCACAATGCTTATTGCTGCTAATTTCTTGCTTATCTAAATTTTATAAATTATAATATTTGTTTTATCATTTAAGTAATATCTTAAATAACTCACCAAATAGTGAGCATTATGTTAACCGATTCTAAACCATAAATTATCTAAATGTAATTCTATTCATCCGATGCACGCTTGCTTTTATAATTATTTTATTTTTATGCGGTAAAATTTTGATATTAATAGTTGTTTTGATTTTATATATGTATATGAAATGTAGAATATTGGTTAACTCCAATCATATGAGCTATATTTCTATTTCTATAGAAATAGGGGGCGGGATAAATTGCATTAAATCATTTATTTAATAATGTGTCACTAAGCTCATAGGGCTGAGTTAATGAATACTGAAAGTTTTTTCTATTAGTAATCGTGCAGTTCTTATTAATGTAGTTTTATTACAAGTTATTTTATCTGGGGTAGATTTATAAATCTTTTGTTTTCTTTATCGATGTGTCCAAGTTTGCCAAAGTTGGCGAATAATTATTCCTTATTAGCATTTAAATTACGCTAATACATTTTTTTAAATAAAAATAAGTTAGGAGGGTGGGGGAGATTTAAGCTATAATAAAATGACTAAAAGTTTATTGAATTAGTCTTATAATTGGATATGGAAGTATGGAAATGTATTCATGCTATAGATTTACTAAACCATTCATAGACCATAACTATTATTTTTTAAATGTCTATAAATATTACTATTATCACTGCATTGTTTGCATAAATTAGGAAGTGACTCTCTTCCGATTCACCCGTACCTTGTCCCAGGGAATCTCATCATTTCTGATTCACCTGCACGTCACTCCAGGGAATCTTGAATTATTTCATCATAGGCTCAAATCAGGAGTATGACCTAACTCCTGGATATTTTAGCTAGTGTTGTGGGAGCTCTGCATGGATAGCCATACACCAGACTATTGCAACTTTATACCTAGAAAGTTCATTCTAAGTATTAGTCCGCCTAAAGCGGCATACTTCATCGTCATCGTTATGTGATTTATAAAGTGTAAATCGGCCAAGATGCCATATCTTCCTTCCTAAGAAATATGCACGCACCGCCATTCCCCACTTATATTTATATTATGCCTAGTTAGTAAATTCTATAGTGTTAATACACCTACTAACCATTTATCTCTTAAGTAATTTCGTTGGAGTTTTAATCCAATTATTTCAAACTGCTCTCCCCTCCTCTTACAATTAAGCAAAGGTACCAAGTTAGTTTCACATATGTGATTTGAAAATATTATATGAATAAAATATTTAGTTCAATATGTTTCAAATAACCATTGTTTCTTTAAAATGAGTTAATTATTTTCTTAATAACTTTAATTAAAAGTGTCTCAATGTAATACTATGGTTAAGTTATTATTTAATAAATTAGTGAAACCTTTGCAATCGTATTCCTACCTTATGGCTCATATATATGAATTTTGTCTACCACCAGATAAATGTACTGTCTCAGTGGTGTAAATTTTGAATATTTTTCATGCGCTACCGCACTATAGAAATGTAATAAAGCAAAATCAATATTAAATGCCATGTTAGCCTTCATTTATAAAACTTGTAAACTTATGAATATTTTTACATCTGCTCCCGCACTATATAAAGGTATTAAAGCAAAATCAATACTAAATGCTATTTTAACTTTCGTTTATAAAACCTGTAAACCTTTGAATATTTTACGTGTGCTCACACACTATAGAATTGTGTTAAAACAAAACCAATGTGAAATATATTTTACTACTTACTCATAAACATGTAATTTTGAATATTTCTACATATGCTGTCGCACTATATAAATGTATCAAACCAAATCATTAAGTGTTACGTTATGGTAAATAAATTATGTAAACAACCTCAAGTTATTATTGTTAAATCATGTAAATTTTGAATAGTTATATATATTACAACTGCACTATGTATCCATCCATCTGTATTAATGACATTAATGGTAAATATATTTTTGATTCTTTTGTAAACTCACTCTGCAGCGTGAAATCGGATAGTGTCTGAATCATTTAATAAATCTGTGTCATAAAATATTATCGCGTATTCAAATCCTATCATTTAGTTAATATAGTTTTTAGATCTTAGTTAAGCTATCTCTTGGTTCACTCAATATCTCCCAAAAATCATCATCATCATTGTAGGTCTCATGTAATATGCTGCAGCTCTGGGCCGAGAAATAATTAATTTACATGATATCACCGTGGGTGTTATCCGTAGTGTTATAGATTTAGGGAATGGGCAAACAGGTTCAAATTCATGAATGCTCCTGACCTGGGTATCTCAGGCATGATTGGATTCAGGGTACTTTTGCTCAGATTCTAAGTTTTGTTGAATGGATATACATTTTCGACCGGTATAATATATATATAAAAGCATTAATTACATGATTAAATATATATTTAAATATTGTAGCCCTGATGGTTAGTATTGGGCAGTTGAAACCATAAGCAAGAAAGAATAAATTCTATCATATATTACATACTGTGTTGTATACAGTTTATTTGAGATGTATATGATATTTTATTAAAGTAATGTTTAATGGATTTTCTCAAAAATAAAAACTAAAGATTGGTAATCATAAATTGAAAGAAGTTAGTACTTTCAACAGAATATTAATACATATGAAAACATAATAGATGAAATTAATGACAGGATTAAATTTGGATGGAGCCCTTTTGATAGAATTAACATAATATTAAAATAAAATATCACTATGCATTTAAAAAGAAAATTTATAATAAATGACTGATATTTGAACAATCAATTGAAGATCAATACAGACCCTTCAAATTGCTTAACAAAGTATTATGAAATGGTTAAAAGAAAAATATGTATTTCTGATATCATTGAAAGAATTCAGAGACTGAAATGGAGTTGGGTGGTTATATTTTTAGAAGAAATGACAATAAATGGCTCACTAATGTTTTAAATTGGATTTTACCAAATTGGATTTTACCAGATTACAAAGATCTAAAATCTGTGCAATTGGTGGATGAAATGAAGCAAATTGCTGCTGTATCGTTGTGAGGAAAGATTAAAAATCAGAAAAATTGGATTACAGGCAGTTGTCTCGAGATAGAGGGTTCGCATCCCAGCTGATGCTATGACACATGAGAAAAAAATAATTTAGAGAGCTCGTTATCCTGCAATAGACTGCAAACGGTTGAAATTGGTGACATTAGCATGGATGATTATTAAAAATAATATGATTCCAAAAATACTTTTAGCAAAGGAGACAAGCACTTAATCATTATAAATGACGTCGTCATTTCATCAAACGCTATTAAAAATCAATATGACCTTTTGTTAAGATTCATTTATTGTTTAGGTTTCACTATGAGGACAAGAGTTTTTTAATATTAAAACTACATATACAAGGCGAAATGATGTTTTCACGATAGTGAGTTTAGACATTATTTGATAAAATTATTTTACTAAAAATTAATAATTTAAAATACTTAATGCATGGCAAACGTAAAATAAAAACTTTATATATAAAAATTTTTAAATCTTAAATAAGTTTTTTTTCTTCTTTTAATCAATTATAATTGACAAGTCTCTGGAAAAACTCAGATTCTTTAGGTCTTAAAACTGAAGGATCATTCAGGCGTGAAAAGCATTGCAGCCATCTTTCAAAGCAAACGTCTTCTTGAACCCCTTCAAACGAATGTTGTCACATAGTAAAAATGAACTGAAATAATCCACAAACAATCATTCTACTTCAAATCAACTTCATCATCTAACTTGATTGTTTATTATCACTATCCAAATATAAATTCACGGTGATATAATGATTGTAAAGTTAAAAGACTATATCAGTCACATGATAAATTATTTTTATTCCGAATTAAAAAAAAAAAAAAACAGTTTAGAATCTTTCAACATTCAATTTTCACCAAATTTTAACACGATATTATCAAGTAATTCCAATATATATATAATCCTGACTGTAATAAAATTAGTGATTTATAAAATTATTACATAAAGTTATTGTAGAATTAATTTATAAAGGCACGCTTTCTGTTATTGTGTATGCTATTAACATCTGCTATAATTATAAATTATTAAGGTACTTTTATTTTAATATGCAATCAAACATTTTCTTTTTCACCTTAATCCAACTATATGTCTTTTCTTGTTCAGGTTTTACATTAATATCTTCTGGTATTATATCTAGCAAAGTTTTTATTAGGTTTGATGCTGATTCATGCAAAAATGTAAGCAGATAAAAACAAACCATTGGATTAGTCCCAAATTCTGTTAATAAATGACTGTCAATAAACACATACGTGGAAAGGGTAGATTTTTAAATATTATTTTATTACTGTCTAGCATGTTTTTGATATATTTTGTATATCTTATTCATAACTTATTTTAATATGACTTGAACATTAAACTACTTTGCATCTTAAATGCTGGGTTATACAAGCTTACACCTTCCAAAATCTTTTGTAATTCAACTAACTCTCCATACAGTAGTGCCACTCAGTGCAAGCCAGAGTAATCAATGGATGCCAGAATGCTAGTGCATAAAATCAGATGGGGATTTAACCTTCTGGTATCCATTGATTACTCTGACTTGCACTGAATGGCAATAGTGTATGGAGAATTTTGCCTGTTTTAACAATAGTTATATGCAAGCATAAGAAATAGTGATCATGTGATGTTTATTGGCTTAAAACCATGAATATGATATACACGACAAATCAAAAGCATGCTATGCAGTAATAAAACTGAATATTTAACAATCTAGCCTTTCTCCATATGTGTTCATTAACAGTCATTTATTACATTAGTTCATAAAAGAAGGAAATAAATTATGGATGAATTACAAAAAATCCTGTTAATGTAACTCACTACCCAATCAATTTGTTTCATTCAACCATTATTAACATACACGGAGTAATCTTCCCAATTTTTTTAAACCCACTCACATGGATTGGATTGAGGATTACATAGTCCTTTTTTGATACCCAGCATTGTCATTCTGCTGACATAAATTGAATTCCATAATCTTTTATGATATTTTCAGATTTTCCTATGATTGGAGTGTGCTTAATCTCCATTAGTTTGATGTTTTTAGCATTCCCTTGGATAATAGGATAAACAGCTACATACTTTGAAAATATATGTTATCACTAATTTTTTGGAATACTAGTAGTAATGGACACAATAGCCCTTCATGAGCAATTCATTAGGTTTCTTAGGTAATATTGGATGCAATGCATCTGCATATGACTTATTAAAAAGTTTAATCTTCAGGCACATTTCCCAATTACCATACAGAAAATTATATTGTATTTTCTTGACCAGTAAACAATTTTTGTAATTAATGTTTCACCTTTTTATGATGATCTTAGTGTCCAAATAAATAATATATTAATTAAATCTTTTTTTAATTCTATAAAGTACTGATATTTATTTGATACTCCAATATCTCATTCTTAATTTGATATTGATATGCAATCTTTTCCTGCCTCATTGAATGCTAGGCATCATTTCTGATACTTGGAAAGCAAATTCTCTCTTTATATTTAGTGTCATTTTTTGTGATTTGGGCAGAATTTTTAAACTGTCTTCCACCAATTCATTATCTGTCAGATTCGAGATCATAATATATGTGTCATCAACACCATTAAATCAACTGATTGTTATTTAGATGACAATGGTTCAAAAAGTCACAACTTTTATGATCAGGAGGAATTGTCTACAGTTATAGAAAGCCCAAGCTACTGTTAGGACTTTCTTTGTGTACTTCAATACCAGACCCTTCAATAGTCTACTTATAAAATAGAGACCTCCTTTTTTATCATTCTCCTAGACTTGAAAGAGAATAGCTATTTCTATTCATTTGGATATCTTAAAAGGATTTGTTGAAATTGGAATTGTATAATAGTATTGATAAATTTTATTTTAATGTTTTCAAATTTTTTTATCAGATTTGAGACTTTGTCTTTATGTCACATCTATTTTTAATAACTGAGGCATAGATTGAATATCCAAAGCTAAATTTTAATAAAATTGATTGGTAAAAGTTGTATAGATCCAAAAATAAATATATTTGTTTCCATTTTCTAGGAGTTTCAAAATTTTTAATGGTCATAATTTTAGCATAATTTGGTTTTACCTCATCCTTTCTCACTACATGGCTTAAAATACTACTTTGGCAGCCATAAAAATACTCTTTCTAATATTAATCCTGATATCCTTGTAGCAATATTCTTTAAAGAAGTGCTCTGAATGAATTAGGTGCTACTTAAGGTCTTTCAATGTGTTGAACACATCATCTAATTAGAAAGTCACTGGTTGAAGGATTTAATTTTCTCTGAAAGTATTTGATCCAAGCATTTTAATAAGGTCCACTCAACCTGAATATAAAACAATGAAAATATGGGTGACCACCATTAGTGAAATGCTGCATATTTCTGATCATCTTCATGAAGTACCATGTGATATTCACCAATATGAGATCAAACATTAAACTTAATGAATAAATCATGGGTGGGTAGTGGAGTATTCCTATCAGATATAGTAATTTTATTCAACTGTCTAGCATTTAGACATAACCTTGTAAATATATTCTTGTTTTTTATAACAACCAATAGGTTATTATATGATAATGAACATTTAACAATAATTCATTGACTGTTTGGTGTAATTTTTTCCTACTTCCAATTTATACTGATAAAGTATAGGCTGTAACTTGGTTTGATAGGGTCATTCCTCCATGACTTTAATAAGGTTCATATACCCTGAAATCATGACTGATACTTCTGAAAATATTATATAGTGTTGATCCACTAGATCATACAGTTTTTCCATTATATTTGAACCAACTAACTTTATTTCCCTTAATTATAATATGTTAGATCTTCAATGGCTTTTAGACAACTGATGTCACTAGAATAATATAATTTTATAGATAAAAAATCAAAATTTTCTTTATAAATAATTCCTTGATCATTTGTATAATCTAATATACAATCAGACTTATGCATAGAGTCCAATCCCAGGATTACATTATGAATTAATTCTTTTACACCAAAAACACATACTGTAATCATTGACTTTATTTTAATTTTGGCCCAAATTTGTTTCGAGCCTATCTGTACTTTTCCATTAGCTAACATTACTTTTATGGATTATAAACATAGCACTCATAGAAGTGAGTTAACATTTCCTATCTGCTCACACAACTTCAGATTATCTCCAAAATTGATTAGCATATGTGCATTAATTACCAGAAATAATTTCTATTTTAAGGCATACCTGTACTGCATATTGAGATATGTCATCTCAGTCAAACATTCAATTTGCTCGTCTTTTACATTAGTTTATAAGGTCTGAATCTTTGATCATTCTTTACTTTTCCTACATCCCATACCTGACTCACATCTAATCTGTTTGTTTTTCTGCTTGTAGGGTCAACTTGCCTTCTTCTCTGACATGTTGATGGAATTTGAAAATGTGGTCACTTGTTCTATGGTTTTTCAGTCTGTTTTTATTATCATTTGCTGCACACTAAAAGCAAAGCATGCTGAATAATTTACTGATTTAATATTCTGTCATGTCACATGCACATTTAGCCATCTGCTTCTAGAAGACTTACATATAATTTTCTCTGCCTCTTATGTGAAATATTCCTTGCATAATTTGATACTTTATCAAGTAAATGCTCCTCTGACCAAAAGTAATTTAAAATTAAATATTAAACCTAAATAGGATATAGACTTTTACATCAATGAATTTTATCATTTTATAGCAAGTCCTTAAAGATTATAATACATTACAGCCATTTATTCTCTTTCCCTTAATTGGTTTAACTAAAAATAATTCTCTAAGCTGATACCAAGATGTTCCATGGGAATTTCATTTGCATCATCTCTGCAAACCTTGATAGATATTACTATACATCTAATAATTTTAATCAATCTTATTTCTGCTGTATTATTCTCTTAGTTTTCTATCTCTTTTATGGTCTTTTGTCATCTTCCTTAAATTCTTTTGTTCATTCTGCAAACCAATTCTATGCCTCTTTCATTGTACTTTTATTGGTTTTTATTTTATTCATTATGCTAATACTTCATTCTGTGTTTATTGTATCCTCTCTGGAGTTTCCATAACTTTTTTTTTCAAATGGATTTGAAGTCAATCACCATCCTTTTTCTTCTTTTCTGACTTCAATTTTCGATTCCTTTTACAATACCTTGCATGCTTTTATTTTCACTAGAACTCAACAGATTTTTGAACAATTTACTCCAAATCAGAAGCAATTTCTTTCCATAAGCCCCATTTTCTTTTGCAATTGTTTTTGCATCTGGGGTGCTATTTCCACATTCACATTTCTTATAGTTTCATGCACCAAGTCAAACATTTCTTTCACTTTTTGTTCCATTTCTTTAAATTCTTCTTTTTGATGAATTTTTAAAAAAATTCTTTATCTCTTCTCTGTTGCATTTCTTTAAATTCTTCTATTTAAATTTTGATGTTTTGAAATACTGTAGAATCTAAAGAAGATGACAGAAGTGAGACCATAAATGAGACTAAACCAAAAGAAAGTTATAAAAATAATACTCTATAAACAAGACAAAATAGAAATTATGAAATATTTAGTAGCATGAATTAATTCCTCAAAATTTATATGTATAGAGGCAAAGCAAATAATATACTTCTATAGCTTAGATTTAATTTTAGTTAACCCAATTAATGGAAATGTTGCAAAAGGCATACAATCATCATCAAGGACCTACTAAAAGGTGGAAGATCTACATCCTATTTTGAATACAGAGAAGCAAATTTAAGTAACTTTTGAACAGATGAGCACCAGGAAGGAATAGTCTATCAAATTATGCAACAACAGTTTCACATAAACAGCAGTGAAAATTATACCCAATTTTTCTGTATGCAGGCAGCAAAATTGTGAGTGCTGCCTACATGTTGTATGGCACAGAGTGAAAACATTAGAATTATTTGTCACAATTTGTCTAGATTGGAGAACCATAGAACATGTGGCTAAGTTTTTAAATGTCATTGACATAAGCCTATAGAATTAGGAAGGTATAAATAGTGAAGAAACCAAGTTCATATTAAACACGCAAACAAAATTAAGATTGTTATATTAAAATAAAAGATTGTTAGAGATTTAAACTATATAAACAGATGCAAATGAAACAGATATTGAATAGTCCATCAGTCTAGAAGTTATGAAAATCTAAAACAACAAAACAATTTTAACAGGTCATCTAAGAATTCTTCATAACAAAGGACTAGTAATGGAGTAGTAAAGGAGAGAAGTAGACCTGAAAAATGAAGGAAAGGAAATTGAAGAAATTAGCAGTGATCTTGAAAATGATGGAACATATCCCTAATTAACATGAATGATGACACTGTCACAATTAAAAATGTATCTGGATAGATGCAAAAATTGATTATTATATGAATAAATTATGGCTTATTTTTTTGATGACCCTGGATCTGTTGAAAGAACAAATGCGTATATGATAATAAAAAAATTATGAAATTAAAAATATATGACAACACTGAAAATGACTACTAAAATCACAAGTTTAAACAAATTAATTGAAAATAAATGTACTACTAGCTTGCTAAAGGCAAGAATGACACATAAAATAAGGCAAATATAAGGAAATATTCAAATAAAACCATATTACAGTGAAGAACCAAGTAAAATGATTAAAAAAAAAACAAAAAAATTATATTGGTTCTGCAGAGATTAGAAGAAATTTTAACTCTTCTATTTTTTCTAGGAATATTTTAATTTCTAGTGATGGATAAAGGATTTGCTCATTGGCTTATGCTGTCTAGTAAATTCAGGGAGTGTATTTTTTTCAGATGCTTCCCAACAACTTTGTTCAAGAAGTGTATTCCTCTGCCTGTAATACAGTAGAAAACCATGATCCAGAATGTTGATTGCATTTATCATCCTTCAAGTCTCAAAAAAGAGCAAGGTTTAACTTTCAAGTGTCTCTAAATTTTAAAAATCCCTGTGAGCAAGACTTTTTATATTGATATTTCATTATGTATGAATTGTTGATAGTTGAATAGTATTGAAACTGAGATAATCCTTCTAGTATTCATGCTGCATTATGTATCTTACTACTCAATAATTGATTTTTTTTTTATGTTTTCTAGAGCTGAAGAATTCTCTTTATTATTTTGATAAGCTGAAAGCCAGATAAATCTTTGAACAGAGGAATAATTTATATGTGTATTACTCTATTCATTTAGGTATTGTTGTAATTATTATTGTCGGGGAAATAATCTATAGTTAAAAGTTAGGAATTGATTTAGGAATAAGACTTTGAATTAAACACACAAATGAGAAATAGTGTCTCATTTTTAAGAGGGAAGAGAATGAAATAACAGTACAAATTCAATGCTAGTTATATCATTCACATTACAAGACTGACTTATCACTGAATTATTAAAGACAGTTTAATAAAATAATATAATACACTAATTTGTAAACTTAATAAATTACAGTATGAATGCACATGTATTAGACATATGTGTGAAATATAGTAAAATAGAGTGCATAATTGTTGTAAACAAAGGCAAAACTCTCCATACAGTAGTGCCAGCCTGTGCCAAACAGAGTAATCAATGGATGCCAGAAGGCTTGTGCATAAAATCCCTATCTAGTGCCTACTCATCCAATATCCCCAGACTAGTTTCTGGCTTGTGTCCATCATCAGCGAGGAGCCTTGGATCTGAGAGCACTGCACCTAGATCTTAGAATCTAATGCAACCCTCCAGAAGCCACCTTTTAACTCTACTTTACTACAAAACTATGAGAATGAAATTGAAAACACATTAATATTTTCAATCTAAGCTCAATAGCTTATATAGTCATATGGGTCTGAACTCAATTCAGCACCCATACATTTTGGTGTCTTTGGCTCTTAAACAACCATAGCCACCACTATCCTATTAGGCAGAATTGGTGTTAAACCACTAAACATCACATGATCACCATCTCTATACTAGCACATAATTGTAAACAAAGGCAAAACTCTCCATACAGTAGTGCCACTCTGTGCCAAACAATTCTGCCTAATAGTATAGTAGTGGCTATGGATGTTTAAGAGCCAAAGACACCAAAATGTATGAGTGCTGAATTGAGTTCAGACCCATATGACTATATAAGCTATTGAGCTTAGATTGAAAATATTATTGTGTTTTTAATTTCATTCTCATAGTTTTGTAGTAAAGTAGAGTTAAAAGGTGGTTGCTGGAGGGTTGCATTAGATTCTAAGATCTAGGTGCAGTGCTCTCAGATCCAAGGCTCCTCACTGATGATGGCCACAAGCCAGAAACTAGTCTGGGGATATTGGATTTATGCACAAGCCTTCTGGCATCCATTGATTACTCTGTTGGCACAGGGTGGTACTACTGTATGGAGAGTTTTGCCTTTGTTTAAAATAAAGTGATTATAGATTTAATAAATCCATGAAACATTTTGTTTTATGTTAAAATTTATAAAATTAAAAACAGTAACAGTATAATTTATACAATGAAAAGAAGAAAAGAGAACATATTTAATTTATTTAAGTTTAATATTCTGATATGCACTGAATGGGTTTTATAAAAATTTACTATTTTGTATAGCTTTTCAGTGCCTTCTGGAAAGGCTAATGAAATAAGCCTTTTTTGTGAAAATTTGATGGCAAATTTTGATATTTGATTGAAAACTATATAGAAATAAAATGAAATAGGCTAGAGAAATAATTTTGAAATTACATCATATCTTTTTCTTACTTTACACTCTTTATAAAGGTAATTTATAATTATTTAGAAAACAATTATTACTAAAAACTGAATATGAAAAAGATATAATTTTCATAATTAAAATATATTCAAATTTAAAGTAAAGATGTTTTTGGAAAATATTCCAATGACAATTAATCAAGGGTTAATTAATTTGTTCAGTGTGGTATTCAGTGTGATGCCATTAAGCACTCAGAATGCTTGGATATCTCTACTAATGGGAAAAGGTTAAATAGGTCTGAAAACAACAGTAGTTTTTAGTTATGAATCAAATAAGATAGGAAGTGCAGACTGTAACCAGCATGAAAGCTTAAAAGATGAAAGTCCAATCAAAAATTCAGTCCGATACAGCAGCTCTTGAAAGGAAAACTGGTAGTTAAAATACTTTTCCTTTAAATTCCTATGGTAGAATGGTTTTAAATTGCTGATTGTTTAAAAAGTATTTTACAAAACTATATCTAACACAGCAATAAAGACAATATTTGCTGTTAGGGAAATATTTGGTATGTATGGCTAAAGAATCAGAGGTATACCAGTTAAACACATGGAATTATGTAATTTTTATTCATATATGAATGCTGATCAAGCATAAGATACTACTATACCTGTTTATAAAAAAAATCCATATATAAGATAAGAAGAGAAATCTGCATAAGATCCATCATGTACTTGCTTATAGTGAGACTCACTTTCTTTGTCTATAATCATTGATGCCTTAGAAGGTTAACTAAAATGGAGACTATTTAAAAGACTACCATTTAAGACATGCATAACAGATAAAATCATAAGCTTATGATATCAACAAAACCATAGTAAAATACATTATATTATATTCAAATGTAATGCCTTAGAATTAATATTATTATCGATCTATGAATATTCATATTTACATTTAAATTTAAGGTTTGACTATTTGTTAATTTCAATATTTGGTAATTTTTATTTATTTTTTGATTTTAAGATAGTTGTGAATATATATGCAACAATTTTTTTTGGTTTATTTTAGTTATTATTTTGTTATCAAATTTAGTTATTTTGTTGTTTGAATTCATTCCTAATATATACAATTAATAAGAGGTCATACAATTCTCTGGGGACATTCTGGGGCAACAAATGTACATCAAAATGATGATGATTAGAGATAATCCATTTGCTATCGTTTTTTCATAAAGAAAATAGAATCCAAGGCAAATTTAAATTGAATCTAAAAAAGAAATTTAACAAATGATTTCTAGAGTAATTAAACTAAATTTAACTTTCTTAGGGTAAATGTCATTTTGATTATCATCAACATAGTGTTTGTTGCACTTAATATAGCACATTATATTTTGGTGTTATAATAAATATATGATTATACAGATTACCATTATCAAGTCTAAAAACCTCTTATATAGTGCAAATAATTTTGATTTTTCTGATTTTGACAAAAATATAAAATATTTATTGAAACAAAAAAAAGAAAATATTTTGGGGTAAACAAAATATTTTTTTATAATGTACATTTAATCTTATAATGTTTTTAATTTTAAAAACTAAAAAAAAATTTTATGAACTAATTGGTTTTAATCAATATAAATTGAGAAATAGGATGATGCAATCAAATTATTAATGAAGGTGGAAAATGTCAAGCGTTGGTGGCCTAGCGGCTAGCATAGCTGCCTTTTAAATAGCCAGCCTGAGTTCGCTTCCTGGTCAATGATTTGACATGTATATAAAAAAAAAGCTGAAAAATAACTTACTTTAATTACTCTTTTTTTTTAAATTCTTTTGGCTTTAGATAAACTGATTTATATCAAATTATTAAATTGTAGACAGTGCATAAAATCAGTTTCTGGTTCCATATTAGTCAACTTTAATTTTTTGAATTTCCTAAGAAATAGCGGAGATGGCTTTTCTGTGATTTGAGAAGTAAGCTGATTTCCTGGCTGCAGTTCATCAAATTGTAGGAGAACTGCCAAAGTTTATTGTAAATAAGCTCTACCTTGGACAATGACAATAAAACATCAGGCTATTGCTCTATTATGGCAAGAATTCAGTCTACTGATTTTGAGACTCTAATGCCATACTCTATACATATACTATATTATATAAACATAGAAGCACAGACAGAAAACATTTACTGTCAGTTGTATACATACTGTATATGTGAGAAATGTGTTTTACCAATATAAGAAGTTGAAATGGAAAAAAAATGGCTGGTAAACAAAATATATATTGCCATATTCTTTCAAACATTAATTCTGCAGGTAATGAAAATCCTTTTTTTTTTACTATACCAATTTGCTTTAATAATATAAAAACTTTGGAGTCGACTGAATAAATTATCCTGTAATAAGAATATTCTGGAAGAAAATATAAAATAAATGTCCAGTTTGTCTCTAGAATGTGAAATTTTACAGGTAACTTTTATGACAATTTTATTATATAATTTATAAAATTTTAGTTTTAGAGTTAGATAATATAAAGAATTTACAATCTGTTTATTTTTGTAATGATAGATGAAAATTTGAAAGAAGTAAAATACTGTTAAAGATAATTTTAAATGCAAATCTATAATTAATAACTGTAAATACACAGGGAGATCCAAAAATAACCAGAATTTTGTAATAAAAAATTGCATATTTATTTTTAGGTGTTGCAAATTGAATCGCTTTAAAAAATATAATATATTGAATGCAATGCAAGTCTAAATCAGTTTGTCACTTTTTGACGTAGTTTGAAAACACTTGCAAAGTAATGCATTTTCACACTTCTGTCATCCACCTCCTGCAAAAACAAAAATTGAGACTTTTTTGATTCGAAAAATTAAAAAAAAAAAGATCACTCAACGTAACATTGAGAAAATATGACTGATAGATAAGCTGAATCATGCTGAATTTAATTAAATATTGTTTCACACTCAAGACTTTGAGAGATGGCACTATTGGGGTGGAGTTTGCATTCTTTTCTTTGCACAAAATGGGATGCTTACATTCTACCACATCATGTAAATATTTCAGAATTTGCAGGTAAAATGTCTTACCATTATGAACTAAATCTGGAAAAAAAAATGTCATCTGTGTCAAAAAAAAAAAATCAACATTTATTGTTCAAACCTTTCAACCATTATAAAAAAATTGATAAATATGAAAAATGCACTTTACAAAAAACTTTACATGGTCCCTTGATTTCACATGGCTGTCCTTTGGCATATTGATGTAGAAAGCTTTCTGCAAGAAATATATAATGCTTGAAGCATGTACTACAACAGGTATGCAAAACACATGATTCTGATTATTTTTGAATTTTCTCTCATGTTTTTTTTATATTAGAGCAAACATGTGAGCATGAATTTATTATAGATATGTTGATCATTTAACAATTTATATTAACATAGAACAATATCTATAGATTAAATGAACTTATTATTGACATGTGAAATACTATTGGGATATTATATTGTCAATGTGTGTACTTATCTATATTCATGCTTACATCTAGAATTATTTATAAATTATTATTAAAATAGATTAATATTTATTGATGTATAGATGATTGGAATAATTAGTTTTACCACAGAGTGACTTGAATATATGTTATGTAAAAAAATTTTATATTTTTGTAAATTTGAATTTTTGAATTTGTCAATTTATGGAAGTAATATATATGTCACATAAACTTTTTATATATCTATATAATTTTGATTTTTTGAATTTGTCAACTTTTGAAAATAATATTTATTCTTAAGTCAAATCAAAATGATGCATTTGTATTATAGGGTAGCTATCAAACATTTCAATTTTTTTTATTACTACTTATAATTAATAAATGTTATTAAACAGTCAAAACTCTCCATACAGTAGTGCCACTCAGTGCAATCTAGAGTAATAAATGGATGCCAGAAGACTTATGCAGTTCAGACTTATATGACTATATAAGCTAATGAGCTTGGATTGAAAATATTAATGTGTTTTCAATTTTATTCTCTTAGTTTTGTAGTTATGTAGATATAAAAGGTGGCTGCTGGAGAATTGCATTAGATCCTAAGATCTAGATGCAATGTTTTCAGATCCAAAGCTTCTCACTGATGAACACCACAAGCCAGAAACTAGTCTGTGGATATTGGATGAGTAGGCATTAGATGGGGATTTTATGCACAAGCCTTCTGGTATCCATTGATTACTCTGGCTTGTACTGAGTGACACTACTGTATGGAGAGTTTTGCCTGTTTAATAACAGTTATGAGCAAGCATAAGAAACAATGATCATGTGATGTTTAGTGGTTTAATTAATAAATGTATTAGTTATTATTTTAAGATGTTCCAGTGAAGTTAAATGTGTGCATTTGCTTTTGTTCAATCATGATCCTTTGGGTCCTTGCCACCACAAGCTAGTTTAGAAGATAATGGTATTATGTAGACATCTATTAAAGTCCATATACTTCCATACCATAAATTTGATAATTAGTTTATAGTTAGACTGTACGTACATTCATCGTACCAAATGGCCAAGAGCATCAATGATGAATAGCAATGATAATAATCCTAGCTGTTCTTTGATATAATTTATTACTGTAATTATTTTAGCACTTATGTAGGCACTTGCACTTAAAATATTAATTGTATTTCTATTATGCCTAAAGTTTGGCATTAGTTAGATGATTATTAGCTTGTTTTTAATTAGTGTACCTCTTTTAATTCTCATCACAAAGGTGACTGATGACTATTAATGATTAATGGTAATGATACTATATTTATTATATTTTACATAATTATTTATTATTATTTTCTATATTATTTTAGATTCCGATCATTTTCTGTAATGGTAAAACAGGATGCTTTTGCACAAAATGATGATGATTGCCTTCACCATTACATTTTGTGACATCTCTATCATTATAATATATATGGCTTTTATATTAAAAATGGATAATAAAAAAAAGGTTTTTTAAAACAAAAATTATTACATTGATAAACAATGTTCTATAAAAATGGTATAAAATATAAATAGTTCTAAAGATTTACAGGTCATGTTGATTCAAGAATGATAAACTAATAAATGTGATGGCTTAACAGATTTCTTTGAACTTATAGGCTCAAAGATTCTTGACTTCAATAAAGTAGAATCTATATTTCATTGCATATATTACTTAAGCATACCTATAATAAGATTTCACTTCAGGAAGAAATTTGCTGTTAACTAAAAGAAAATCCTTTGATTCCTCTTAGAAGCCTTAAAGGAACCAAACAGGATAAATTTCCTCAAGTCCACCTCATATGTTCTTGCTGTTGCAGCTGTTATTACTATATTATTATTCATACAACATTTGAACTTCAATGGGCTACTCACCAACATGCATAAGCCAGCATAATGAGTTTATTGTCTCTTTATCTCTTATAAAATTTAGAAACACCATGGTCTTTTTTCTCAGTTGCCTGATAACTCTTAACTGTAATCAGTTGAGTTGTATTGAAGGCAGAATGAATGTGTGTGTGAATGATTTTTAAATAGACATTTATAATCATGACAGGCAAAAATAAGTCATGGCCCTTAGTCCCAATCAGTGGTAAAATCACCAGCCAAGACAGCCATTGATGTCCAAAGGCTGAGGATGCTAAAAATATCCTGGTTGCAGACCCAAACTGCCATTTAGGTATTTACAACTGCAGATCACTTTCAAATGAAGAAAGATTGCAGGAATTGGAAGAATATTACATGGGACATTATTGGATTTAATAAAGTTTTAAAAAAAGGTGAAGGAATTACTGATTTAAAAAGTAGGCATGAACTCTACTACAAAAGCACAAACATTAAAAGTACAAGAGAAGTAGAATTTGTTATAAATGACTAGTGAAAGAACAAGAATGTGGAAATTGGTGGTGTATTATACAGAGTGACATAATTAGTTATTCAACTTAATCGTAGATATCAAAGGCAGATAATTCAAGTTGATGCCCCAACAAGTTCTCATTGTGATGATAAAGTAGAGATTTATATATAAATGTACACAAAAGGTGTTTGATCAGACAAAACAGCATTTTAAAATTGTCATGGAAGACTTTAATGTTACAATTGGTAAACAATTGAAAGTTGAAAATGTTGTAGGTAAATTTGATTATAGTGATAGAAATGAGAGAGGTCGTAGATTTATAAAGTTTGCAGAAATAGAAAACTTTATAAAAACTTTATATTATGAATTCTTTTTTTGAAAAAAAAAATTAATTGGAAATAGACATGGAAGCATCCAAATGAAGGTACAGCAGAATTGGATTATATTTTGACATACAGAAAATATGTATTTCAAGATTATAATGTTCTTAGCAAATTTAACCCAAGAAGTGAGAAGTAAGATGCATATTAATGCAAAACTAGAGAGAGAAAAAGTATTAAGAAAAACCAATATCCATAGTTGGGATTCCTAATCTTCAGGAACATTCCAATGAATTTAAATTAGAACTTGCAAATTGTTCTTAAATATTAACAGATTTTGAACATGATTCCAGTTTGAATGAAATCAATAGGAAGATAAGTGATACACTTTTAAAAACTGCAACAAAGATAGCTGGTACAAAAAAGCAGCAATTGACCAATAAAATTTCTACTGAGACTAAAGAATTTATAAAAAATTAAAAAAAATATATGAAAATATATAAAAATGATTCATTAAGAAAGATTGGATATTTCAAATTTTGCAAAATAGTGCAAAAACGTCGATAATGATATAAGAAAGTATAATTGCTATAGAGAACAGTAAATCATATCCAAGTATTGAGAGAATTTATGGAAAGAACCCATGAATTTGAGTTGTCAGTATGCTTTGGATTTGTAGGTTATCAAAAGGCATCTGATTCTATAAGCATTTCTTTAGTGATTAAAGCATTGAATCATCAAGGTAATAATAAACTCAGGATATTGTCATATTGTGAAGAATATTTATAGAAATGCAACAGCAGAAATTACATTATATAGTGACACTAGGAAGGTTAACATGGAGAAGGGTATACAGCAGAATGACTCCATATCTACAAAACTTTTTTACAATAGTGCTGCAAGAAGTATTTTGTGGATTAAAATGAGAAGCTAAAGGAGTAAAAGTAGATGGAAATCATTTAGTCATTTATATTTTGCAGATGATGTAATTGTTTTTGAAAGTAATGCTTCAGAGCTACAGGAAATGTTGCATGAGTTATCAGATGAAAGTAGGCCTAAAAATAAATGTTAAAAAAACTAAAGTAATATTCAATGGATTTTTTCAAAAAGTGAAAATAAAGATTGATTACAATGAGTTAGAAAAAATTAACAGCTACAAATACCTTTTTCAGATTATTACTACAGATGGAAACATAAACATATAAAATTAATCATAGAATTAAACTTGGTTGGAGTGCTTTTGTAGAAATAACTTAAAAGGAAATATGCCTATGTGTTTGAAAAGGAAGATATTTAATAAATGTGCTTTATCAATTCTTCCTTATGGGTGTGAGACTTGGACACTTAATAGAAGAGCAATACAGATATTTCAGATCATTTGGAAAAGTATGGAGAGATACATGTTAGGAGTAACAAGAAGAGATTGAAAACACAATACATGGGTAAAAAAACAATCAAGTGTTACTGACATCATTGAAAAGATTAAAAGATTGAAGTAGAGTTGGGCTGGACATATTTTTAAAAAAGATGATAATAGATGGACAATTGAAATCTCAAACTGAATTCCAAGAGACTGTAAAAGACCCAGAAAAATACCACATGTGAGATGGATGGATGAAATAAGAAGTATACATGAATAATGTGGAGAAAAGAGGCTAGAGATCAGAGAAAATGGATTGAACTTGGAGAGACCTTGATCATGCAGTGAATTGATAATGGTTTTTGATGATGATGATGAATTGTGAATTAGCAAGAGCATTGTAGAAGAGAATAAAAATTTCAAGAGTATAAAACAATATCTTGTATTGGTAGGAAACTTCTTTCTGCAATAAAAAAAAATAGAACTATTCCCAAAAAGAGAGATATCTGAAATGTCTAGAAGAGTTCTATTAAGAATTATATAGCAATATAACAAGGAAAAGTATCTCCTACAACTACTATATCTCTTGAATTGTCCAGGATTTTAAATAAAGAAATGAGACATACATTTTAATTTATGAAGAATAGATAAACTCCAGATAGTAATGGAATTATAATTAATATTTGTGAAGAATGCACCATTAATATAAATATTTAAAAATATTGATAAAGAAGATATTAGAAATGACAAATCTATGAGTCTTTTACCAGTTCTGTACAAAATTTTTACCAAAATAATTACAACTCGTCAACAGCGAACTGATTTTAATAAAATAGAATAATATTCTGGATTTAAAAATGGTTTTAGTACAATATATCATATCCAGGTATTGAGAGAAGTTATAGAAAGGATCAATGAATATGAGTTTGCCAATATGCTTTGAATTTGTAGATTAGGAAAAGGCATTTGTTTCTATAAGCATTTCCCAGGGATTAAAGCATAGTATAGAGCCAGAATATTGTCATATTTTGAAGAATATTTATAAAAATGCAACAGCAACAATCAGATTGCATAATGCACTAAAAAAAATTAACACTGAGAAGGGTATGTGATGGGGTGTCACCATATCTCCAAAACTTTGCAAAAAATATTTTATGGATTAAAATGGAAAGTTAAGGGAATAAAAATAAATGGAGATTATTTAACTCATCATATTTTGCAGATGATGTAGTTATTTTTGCAAATAATGCTTTAGACCTTCAGGAAATGTTGCAAGAGTTATCAGATGAAAGTAAGAAAGTAGGATTAAAGATAAATATTCAAAAGACTAAAGTAATGTTCAATGGATTTTCTCAAAATAAAAAAATAAAAATTGATAATGATGAATTAGAAGAAGTTAACAACTACTAATTTCTTAGTCAGATTATTAATATACATGAAAACATAATGGATGAAATTAATCATAGAATCAAAATTGTATGGAAAGCTTTTGGTAAAAATAAGAAAATTTACACATGCATTTGAAAAGAAAGGTTTTTTAATGTGTGTTATCAGTTGTTACAGATCTGAGACATAGACACTTAACAGAAGAGCCACACAGAGACTTTAGAGCACTCAATGAAGTATGGAGAGATTTATGTTAGGCGAAACAAAAAGAGAATAAAAATGAAATACATGGGTGAGAGAGCCAAACAAGTGTTATTGATATCATTGAAAGAATTAAAAGACTGGAGTTGGTCTGGACATATTTTTAAAAGAGATGATAATAGATGGACAGTTGAAATCTTAAACGGAATTTTAAACAATTGTAAAGGACCTAGAAAAAGACCACATTTGAGATGGATGCATGAAATAAGGAAGTGAGCTGGGGTGATGTGGAGAGGAGAGACTAGAGATCGGAGAAGATGGATTGAACTGGGAGAGACCTTCATCCTGCAGTGGATTGATAATGGTTGAAAATGATGATAATAATGACAATAAGATGTATTTATTAATAACACTAAATAAAATTTTAATAACCATTAAAAACTATTTATTATTAAACACATAAACGTGAGTGGTTTGTAATCAATATGTATATTCTCTGTAATATTGAATAAATATTTAAATGCCACTCTTTTTCTTATTTTAAAGCATAAAGACACGGCGAATTTAGCGTTGAATCCAGCAAAATAATGTTAGCCTTGAGCAATACAATGGCCACTTTTAAAAACTTTTTAATAAGTCAGAATCAGTTTGTTAATTGTGTCTTTTACTTCTCTATAACTTCATAATAATAAATGTTTGTATTCAATAAAATATTTATTTCTCCTTAAGTCATCATGATATAAAACTGGCAGCCTTTTTTTCAAACTTCAAATAGGTTTATTATCAGATAATCCATCTTAAGTTACTGTTAGAAAAACATTTCATTTAAAATGTTATTTAGAGAACAACGTCTGCCCTCTATTGACAATTAAATTAACTTTTTTTTTTCAATCAATCAAACAGTTTTATATATTTAAATGTGTATTTATTATTACATTATAAATAAGTCGATTGTACTTTCCGGAACCTTTGTGATGATTGTACCTTAGTTGTAGCATTGAATGTCTTTAGAAAAAAATTAACTTTATTTAAATGTTTCAATTACATTCAACTGATAGTAATAGCACACAGCTTGGTATCTGCACAACATTTAGAGAGATATTATTGTCCTCTTTTCTTCAGATGTTTCTGGCCTGACCAGTGACAATATTAGCTTGGGAATCGAACCTAGATCCTTAGGTTTTTGAATATTGAATCTTAAAGTAATACTCCAGTCAACTGAGCCACCATGCCAAATGCTCATTAAAATTCAATATTCAAGAATCTAAAGATACAGCTTGATTCCCATGTTAGTACTGTCACTGCTCATGTTAGCAATATCTGAAGAAGAGAGGAAAATACTATTACTTAAAACCTTGTGAATATGTTAACCTGCATAAATTTTTCTTAGACATTCAATACTTAATATTAGATTATGGAAATAGTCCAATATATAAATGCAAAGTCAATGGTTTTAAATATTTACATGTAAGCTTATCATTATTAACTCATACATAGCTTCTTTTTTCACTTTGGAATTTATCCAGATATTCATAAATCTTGATGTTTGCTGTTTTATCATTGTGCTAAACTTCAAGGGCTATGACATTGCTTAAAAACCCAAATTAAAAAATAAACCATGTGGCTAGTTCATTAATGCTTTGGAACATCATGCAAAATAGCTCAGTAATCATTTATGGATAGATCTATATAAATACTATCCATGGTTAATGGATATTTTTGTTTCCAGATCAGTAGACAGTATTGGCTACAATTTCTTGTGTAAATACATCATGTTCTACTTCTGCTTACTCTCCTTATTCTGAGAGTTTCTGATGTTTTGGGTCATGCATTCAGTGTTGTGCACTGATGCATATTAAACTTTGTAATATTAGGAATTGATCTAATTTTATCAATAATTAAAATAATGTCAAAAAAATCATAAAAGAAAGTGTCATTTTAATTTAGAATTAAAAAATTAAAATTTTTGAATCATGATCAAGAGAATAAAGATTTTGGAAAGCAAATCTTAAATTTTTATGATAAAAAATGTGGAAAAGCTATCCAAAGGTAGCGTTTAGATATAATTAAATCAGAATTTTGAGGTTCAGTGGCCAGATGTTGAAGCAGCTGCAAAATTTGTTAATTCCATATCTTCTGCCAAAAAAAGTTATAAACTTTATGATGAGGTTTCAATTATAAAAATGCAAAAGTAAAATAGAAAAAACAAATAATCCCATTTTTAAAAATATAGAAGAATTCCAGATGATTATTTCAAATATTTTAATTTAAACCCAACTCTCCATATAGTACTGCCACCAAGTATAAGCCTTTATAATCAATAGATGCAAGAAGGTTTGTGCATAAAATCTCTATCTAGTGCCTACTCATCTAATATCCCTAGACTACTCTCTAGATTGTGGTTTTCATCAATGAGAAGCACTGCATCTAAATCTTAGGATCTAATTCAACCCTCCAGCAGCCACCTTTTACCTATTTAGTTAACTATAAAGCTATGAGTCCAAGATTTATGTGTTAAGATAATTAAAATGATTAAATAAATAGGAGTGAAAAATATGAAAAGATAATGAAGTTCACCTTCTAATTATTGGGATTATCAGCACTAGTTGAAAGAGTATTTTCTCTGATAAAGAATTATTGGGGTACTGATTGAACCAGACTTTTGATTTTAAGCACTAATACATTTTCTTTAGAAAAGTGTGAAGTAAGATTTCAATTGCTCTGAGTTCTATGAATTAATAAAAAATGATACAGCCTGTTAAAAGAAAGTTCCTTCCTTTAAAAAATATAAGTTTTTCATTAAAGTGATTTTTTTTCTTTTGGCCATTATATTTTTCTTTAAAGAAATATCATAACCATATTAAATAACTTTAAAGTTTCCAAAATTTTTAAATAACTTTAGTTTCAAAGACAGGCATATATTTTTTTATTATTATTTATAAATATTCATTTCATTTAATAAAACAAAGTATGTCTTGTACATGTAATATGAAATACTTATGTGATTAATGAGATTATTTTTAAATCTTCATTATTTACTTTTATTTATTTGTACTTTGTAAAGTATCGCATTATCTCAAGATTAAACATTCTATTTTCAGCTTATTGTATTTAGTTATTAGATTTAACTAATATCTGAGTGTGAACTGGAAATATTAAATAAAACAGATGAATTGATTTCCTGACTATTTACTTTATATAAATACATTTTTATTCTTATTTTATTTTATTGCATTTTTTTTCCTTGTTGTTTTCATTTATTTAAATTAATTTTGGATCCAGTCATCATATACTTCTCATACCATTGATTCTTTCATTTCTCTATTTTTATTTTTAACATTGATTGGGATTATGCATTTATCCAACTGCATTATCTTTCTTTAACTACACATGTCAGTTATGTAACTACCATGAAGTAAACCAAGGCAAAGTGCTTGAGAAATAAAAGTTTTTAACAGATTCATTATCAGTTTTTATTTATGGATCTGAGACTTGGACACTTAACAGAATAATACTACAAAGACTTTAGTTCAGTCAATGAAATATGAAGAGATGTAGATTAGGAATAACAAGAAGACTGAAAAAATACATGGTGATAGAACACACAGATATCTCTGACATCATAGAGAAAATTAAAAGGCTGAAATGAATATGGACTGGAGATCTTCTTGATAATATATGGACAGTTAATGTTTAAACTGCATCCCAAGAGATTATTAAAGACCTACCTGAATTTTATTTGGAAAGTTCTTTATTCGGAAATGGATTGATAATGGTTGAAAATGATGATGTTGAGTTAAAAACTAAAAAAAAATATTCACAAATATTATTTTATTTGAAGTATTTTAATATGATGACAGCAAACAAGGTGGATTAGAAAGGTTTTGCATTTTGAAAGTAACAAACAAGCAAACAATCACTTATATAGTGTAACTTTTTAACTGGTTAATTATGTTGATTGAGTATATAAAAATGTATGTTATAATCCAAAATTTTAAATTTCAAAAATATAACTTGCACAAATAATTTAAAATATGAGATTTAAAGGGAGAAGTCAGTGGGAATAAAGAATACACATCTTTTATTTGTAATTATTTTTTAACAGTTATATAATTTTAATAAAAGTAATTTTCATCAATGCAACCCCAATTACCTGTACAAATATGTTAGATTTAAGTAAAAGGTACAATAAGAAGAAATTCAATCCTAGTATTTTATATACATTGATTCTTTAAAAGGTGAGTATGTTATTTTCTCCACTGAATTCTGATAAATAAATGAAATTAAAGTAATTTATTTTTTTATAAAATAATGATATATTTTTAAAGCTTGTAATGATAATAATATTTTTGGAATAAATACTATTATTAAAATATTTTTTAAATTTTAATTTAAAATTGTTTAAACTTTATCAGTTTTAATAATATTCATTGATTTTATTATTATTATTAAATTGTAGGCAGCAAATTAATTATTAAAAAAACTGTTAGTTAAATTGAACAATGAAATGTAATTAATTGGGTTTTTATGCCATGTCTGGACATATAAAAATAAAAGCAGATGAACTAAGAAATAAATAAAAAGGGGGAAAGGAGAAAGTGGGAAAGAAAAAAGTGAATCATTGTTTCACTTAAAAGTTTATAAAATTTAATATATTTTATTTTGTAAACAGTAAAGTAAACCATCAGAACTGTCAAAACTGATATTCTGACTGCTGCTAATCCCAATCAACACCATTCTAAAAAAAAGTTCCAAGTTTATCCAGTAATTCACAAATAACTCCCAAACCCCCAATTTCCACAAACCTTCCAGTTCCCAAGGCCTCAATGAGTCCTGTGATTACCCAGTAAATTTGAGTAACCCCATTAAGGACTATAAAGAAGAACAATTTCCCAAACTTAATGCAAATGTGGCACACAACTGCCAGGGGTTTTTCCCCAGTTCTGAAACTTATAACAAAATTCCCCTCCTATGTCATATGCCCACAAGGCTTTCAGGAATCCCTGGGTGGCTATACCAACAATGGCCATGGTTCAGAGTGCTGACATTACCCACACTGACTCAAATGTTAGGATATTTGGGAGAGCAGTGAAAATAATGGGTGGTGATGACTCACTCCCTGGAAAGATTGGTGATGATAATCATTCTCATGGAACCAATAAGAACATTAAGTGTGATCTTTCCAGACATGCTCTTGTATGTGATAGCTTCAACCAGTCGGTCCCTGCATTCCTCAAAAAATTATTCCACATTTATAAGGATGACAGAGCAGTGATCCTATTCATCCCAGATAATGACATCAGGTTGTTCCATTTCTCTATTCAGGCATTATTTGATCTACTTACCATGCACAACTTTTGGAGCTCAGTCTATAAGGTCGTTCCACCCCAATGACCGGTATGTGGTTGTGCAATTTAATAACATCATTGCTAAAAAGGCTTTTTGTAATATAGAAGTCTCCTGGACCACTACCTGGTCTTCATTGATCAATCAACTGAGCTCCATAGACAGATACATCAAATACTGTGGGATTAATTCTGACAGGGCTGACCTGCAGAGAGCCTTGGCCTCTTTTGGCAACATCATTGCCTTTCAATACTGGACTATTAGATAAGTGGGAAAGAGGCTCTCTTCAACATTGAGGATTTCAAATAGTACTGAACAAGGAGATCTTGCCTCTGAATATTCCCAGATTAATTGAGTTCCTTGATTCCACTCTTATCATCATCCTCTGGGAGGTGTTCACTCAATGCTTCCATTGTAAGTTTTGGGGACACCTCATTGAGCACGAGGGTCATTGTCTTATATTTAAAAAAAGCCTAAAGGCATTCTGATTTCCTGTCCATTCCAAAGTAATTTCAACTGGGCAAAAAGAACTTGATTAAATTTGTGATAATGTTGGGAGAGAAGAATGCCCAATCTAAGTGAAATATTTTTGTTAAAACTTCGATTGTAATAATGTAATTACTAAAGAAAAAATGAAAAAGATGTTATCATTCATTAAAATTTTCATTAGTGATATATGTGATCTGAATGGATATATAAAAAAAAACTAATTGGAAATCAAATTCTTAAAACAATTAGTAAAACCAAAAAAAAATTCAATTAATTTTTTTTTCTTGGAGGGATACCAGAATTGAAGGGGTATTGAAGAGATAGTTTTGTTCTGAAGTTGGGAGAAGACAGTTTGTTTTTGTTTTTCAAAGACAAATCTTATTAGGAGCCTAAGTCTAAGTTCATCATTAAGCTGATGCTGTTAATGGAATCACGTGAAGTCTTGCAACCATTTGAGCAAGCATGCTGATTTTGATTTACCTAATTCGTGGCATTTACTCTAATTAAAAATTCCTTTAGTCATTCTGAACCAATGGACACTAATTCAGCAGTCATTCAAATAACCATTTGAGCAGTTAACCAGTGAGTAGCCAATGGTTTAAACATCGGATTACTAAGTGGTGTTGAGTAACGTCAGTTATCTAGCCAACTATTGGAAAACTAAATGAACAGATAATTATTCTACCATATACTCAGTTGATGCTGATGGAAGTTTAATTGCAACATGCCATTAAAGCCTGTAATTAACCCAGAATTTGTAAAACAAGAAAGGACTGTTTATAGTGTGTAATATCCATTGTCCAGCCTAAAGATGCAAATCAAGCACTTTCCTGTATATAGAATGATTATGGGGTAGAAGCCCACTTTAGTGAATCCATCCAGCTCTGTTCCTGCCATCCCAACAGAATGTAAATGCTGAGAGTCAAACACCAAAGCGATGATGATCAATTCTATGAACTTGTACTGCAGTCAAGTCCAGCACTTGCCACTGTAGATGTATAGTCCACTCAAGACCCATAGAAGGGTGAAGCTTAGAGACTTTATCAGGATAGTATATTTTTGGGTGTTTATTTTATTTAAATTTAATACACATTTTATAAATATATGTCCTATGTACATATGTACACAAACATGACTTTTATGTAACTTATTAATTTTTCCTATGTTTGCTTAATTCATGTGTGAGTTTATTTATAATCCACAGATCACTATTTCATGTATTAGTTATTGAATCCATTTTTTTTATTAAGAAAGAAATTTTCCTTTATTTAGTTTAATGATTGCTTTGATGAGTATTTCTTTACGATTATAGTTTTGTTTGTTAAAATGATTATATGGTGTGCAATATTTGTTTCGTATATTTAATCAATCTGGGAATATTAATTTTGTATTCACATTATAAATGGTATGAGCTAATGGGTTAATAAAACATTTATATTATAATTTTAAAGTGACTACCACCATATATTTTTTATTCTCTTTGTCATTTACTTTCTCTAACTATATTATTAATTAATTATGCGAGTTTTTCGATCCCCATTCTTTTAACTGAAAATAGAGTATGCTGAGCTAGCAAATGGGAAATCATCTTACCAGATCTTAGATCTTTATATATCATGAGGATACTTGTTTATTAATTTTGTTTGAATAATTATTTATATTCATACATGCCCAGTAATAATTGAAATTGCATATCCTTTCAGGAGGAAAATTAATTTTTCTTCTGGGAGTGGTGCAAGGGGTTGGTTTAGAGTCATCCCCCAAAGATATGTAAGAATCAATCTTTTTATAAGTATCTTCTGTGCCCGTAATAATATTATGGTAAAGTATTTAAATTTCTTCCTATTCTGGCATGTCACCATATTTCTTTTCATGTTCAATTTGTGTGCATGCTTATATTAACAGAGTAAGTGGTTGACCGGTACAGACCAATTTTGGCACCTAACATGTAAGGCCTTACTTAACATGGCCATCATAGGAGAAACACAGCCACTAAATGTAACTAAAGAAAAGAGAAAATCTCGCAAAATCTCAAAAATATTGGGAATGATTTTTTTTTATATAGAGACAAGATTTGAAAAAAGAGTTTACGATTACGAATCTTAATGAATAAGAACTTTGTTTTTGAAGTGATCTTTGTCACTACAATATTATTGGTTTAGATTGTTTTAGTCATATATAAATATTTACAATAAAAATAAATTAAAAAGGTTAGATAAATAAAATATTGTGGAACAAAATAAATGATAGTATACAAATGTAAACTGCGTATTGTATAAAAACAGGCAGCGAATTTTAATAAATAAGAACTTTAAACTTTATTTTGTTTTTGAAGTGACCTTTTGTCACTGCAATATTATTGATTTAGATTGTTTTGCCATATATAAATGTTTAAAATAAAAAATAAATTTAAGAGTTAGATAAATAAAATGTTGTAGAAAGAAATTGACTGCTGTATACAAGCATAAACTACGTATTGTATAAAAACAAGCGGCAGGCTTAGGAAATAAAGATTTTTTTTTTTGTAAAAAGTTGTATAAGAACAGGTGGCAGACTTCAGAAATAAAGATTTTTTTTGTAAAAAGGGAAAGTAAATCTTTATTGAATAATGTAGAACTGCAAAATTGCATGATAGGAAATTTTGTTTTTGACAGCACGTAACAGTTAGAATCGTAATGCTATTCACAATCAACTTCTTTTTCATTTTGTCTTGAAAACAATTCCAATACGTGTACAATTTAATGGTAGTTTTTTTTTATATTTTTTTTATTAATGTTGTTTGAAGAGTGATCTCGGAATAAGTTTATTATTTATAGTCAATAAATGAGTAAGAGAAATATAACACGGAGGGTAGAAATAAATGATGGTAGGAATAAGGGAAGCTCGGTGCTGCACACGCTGAATAAATTTATGAAAAGAAAAAATAAATGAATAAAAATAATGTTAAACCATAGTCTTAATAAGTAGTGAATAAAAATAGCATTCAACCATAATACCAATGATAAATATATATAATCTAAGTGTGCAACAAAGCAAGAAAGTGTAAAATAGAGGCAGCAATGGAGCTGCAAAGTGAAGGGAAACCCATGGGCGAAAAAGATCTGGTGGCAATGATGAAAAGGTTTTTCAATATCGTTAGACTCAACCTTAGACAGATGTCAAGGGAGATAAAAGATATGAAGAAGGAAATAGTATGAGACATAACTAAACAGCTCGATGATTTCTGGAAAGAAATGGCATTGGGGGTCGAAACAAGATTCCAAAGTGCGGAAAAACAATCTAAGGACCTCCATTAAATTAATAGAGATAGGATAGAGATAGATTTGACTAAAGAAAGTCACAGAATAGAAAAGTTAGAGAGTACATATGCTGAAGTAATTGAAAAAAAGATGTAAATATTCACAAGAAAGCAGAAATGTTAAAAATTAGCATATACATAAAGAAGAACATTTCTAAGATCAACATTTCTAAGATCAAGAAAAATGTAAGAGTAAAAATAAGTGCTGAAAGGAAAGTAGTAGAGAGGATGGTTGACTTTATGGAAGAACTAAATAGCACTGGGTTTCAATATGGAACTAAAAATGAAGGATTTAATCTCCTTGACAGTGAAGGAAGTAGAAATGTTTATGATATAAAGTACAACAGGGATCAAAAGAACTGGGATAGAAACAATGGGCAGAAATTTACAGATAGCTCTAAAAGAAAGGGAAGAATTAAGTGTGATATTCGTGAACCGGAAAATAATTGCCCGAAACACCAACCCAGATATAAAAATGGGTTAAGATTTTCTGGTCTGAGGGAGGATGGTAGAAGTAAAGAATCACTTAATCGAAGTTAAAGTAATTAAAAAAAATATGTATACATACTTGGACAGCTGTTAAATAAAATAAGTAAACACAAGGGACTTGTAAATGAAATACAAGTTTGAATAGAATTGTTTGACGTGGGTGATAAACCTGAATATGAGTAAAATAATAAATAATTTTTGTTTAAAAATGAAATGTTTTTTTTTAAAATAGAATAAGTGAACTTGGTTGGTCATGTCATTTGAGGGTCGGATGTGTGGACTTCAGTTTTCTGAGTGTTGTATATGTAGGTCAGTCTGTACTTTGTGTGTCCTGGGATGAGAGAGGGTGAGAGTGCAGAAGAGCAGTTGGAGATCTTTGTGTGGTTGGAAGTTCTGTGATGCTGTGGCAGAGCATGCAGAGATGAAAATTCCTCTGGCATCTATTCCATTGCAAAAGACTCTGTAAGCCTCAATAAGGAATGAACATGGTGCAGTAGAGGGGAAGAGATGAAAATTCCTCTGGGACCAATTCTTCAATAATGCAAAATATCCTATAAGTCTCCATAGAGAATGAGCATGGGTGCATTTACTTATTTATATGTCAGTAGGGCTCTTGGTTAAAATACCTGCCTTTTTGTTTTAAAAGGTAATCATTTGACTCTCACATTTACTTTGCCTGGCTGTCGCAGAGCTCTAGATATGACAGAGATGTTTATGCCATGATTCTGTGTTTCTTAGTGTTTCTGGCCTGGGGAGATTGATGCAGTCTTGGCCTGTGTGCATCAGTGTTTGGGAGAGATGGGGTTTCAAACCTCCGGATTCTGGACATCATGCTTACTGTTCACCAAAGATATGATAAAATTTTAAGTTTTCGAAAAATATGATTAATGAGAAAGACATTAAATGATAAACTCCATTTAGATGTCTCTGTCAGAGGGGGGTATTGTGCCAGGCACGTTTGATGTGGCCAAGCACAAGATAATGTTAATTTGTTTAATGGCTGAAAATATATAAAATGCCATTAAATGAGGGGGGTATACTATATATTATAATCAAATGTTATAAATTAAGAGAGAGAGAACTGTGGCTATAACATAAACTCACACCCATATATGATTAAAGCCAATATTTAAAGGCTTAGAAATATATATTTGTAATTTTGATTTTTGTTTTTTATTTTTTTAAAAAGAAAAAGAAACTGCAAAATGTATTTATAATTTTAAATATTTTTGTTTGTTAAAGAAACAGCGTTTATTTAACAAATTGTTATTCTGTATTTATATTTTTTTTGAGTGTTTACAAAATGTAAAAAGGAAAAATTTAAATATTACTATTTAAAAATGAGTTAAAAATAATTCAAAATCGAAGTTTTAATAATTGTTTTTCTCTTCAGTTGCATTTGAACAAGAAGGTCATTGTCGTAAATTTAAGTAAAGCATAAAGGCATTCTGATTTCCTGTCCATTCTAAAATAATTTCAACAGCACAAAAAGAACTTGATTAAACTTGTGATAATGCTGGGAGAGAAGAATGTCCAATCTAAGTGAAATATTTTTGTTAAAACTTCGATTGTAATAATGTAATTACTAAAGGAAAAATGAAAAAGATGTTATCATTCATTAAAATTTTCATTAGTAAAACTCAAAAAAGAATTAATTGAGTTTTCTTTCTTGGAGGGGATACTGAAATTAAAGGGATACTGGAATTGAAGGGGTATTAAAGAGATAGTTCTGTTCTGAAGTTGGGAGAAGACAGTTCATTTTTGCTTTTCAAAGACAAATCTTATTAATAGCCGAAGTCTAAGTTTATCGTTAAGCTAATGCTGTTAATGGAACCACATGAAGTCTTGCAATCTTTTGAGGAAGCATGCTGATTTTGATTCACCTAATCTGTGGCATTTATTCTAATTAAAAATTCCTTTAGTCATTTTGAACCAACGGACACTAATTCAGCAGTCATTCAAATAACTGTTTGAGCAGTTAACCAGTGAGTAGCCAATGGTTTAAACATCGAACTACTAAGTGGTGTTGAGTAATGTCAGTTATCTAACCAACTATTGGAAAGCTAAATGAACAGATATTTATTCCACCATATACTCAGTTGATACCGATGGAAGTTTAATTGCAACACACTATTGAAGCCTGTAATTAACCCAGAATTCATAAAACAAGAAAAGACTGTTTATAGTGTGTAATATCCGTTGTCCAGCCTAAAGATGCAAATCAAGCACTTTCCTGTATATAGAATGATTATGTGGTAGAAGCCCACTTCAGTGCATCTGTCCAGCTCTGCTCCTGCTGTCCCAACAGAATGTAAATGCCGAGAGTCAAACTCCAAAGTGATGATGATAAATTCTATAAACTTGTACCACAGTCAAGTCCAGCCCTTGCTGCAGTAGATGTATAGCCCACTCAAGACCCATAGAAGGGTGAAGCTTAGAGACTTTATCAGTATACTATATTTTTTTGTGTGTGTTTATTTTATTTAAAATTAATACACATTTCGTAAATATATGTCCTATGTACATATGTACACAAATACGACTTTTATGTAACTTATTAATTTTTCTTTGTTTGCTTAATTCATGTGAGTTTATTTATTATCCACAGATCACTATTTCATGTATTAGTTATTGAATCCATTTTTTTTATTAAGAAAGAAATTTTCCTTTATTTAGTTTAGTGATTGCTTTGATGAGTATTTCTTTACAATTATAGTTTTGTTTGTTAAAATGATTATATGGTGTGCAATATTTGTTTCGTATATTTAATCAATCTGGGAATATTAATTTTGTATTCACATTATAAATGGTATGGGCTAATGGGTTAATAAAACATTTATATTATAATTTTAAAGTGACTACCACCATATATTTTTTATTCTCTTTGTCATTTACTTTCTCTAACTATATTATTAATTAATTATGCGAGTTTTCCGATCCCCATTCTTTTAACTGAGAATAGAGTATGCTGAGCTAGCAAATGGGAAATCATCTTACCGGGTCTTTGATCTTTATTTATCATGAGGATACTTGTTTATTAATTTTGTTTGAATAATTATTTATATTCATACATGCCCAGTAATAATTGAAATTGCATATCCTTTCAGGAGGAAAATTAATTTTTCTTCTGGGAGTGGCGCGAGGGCTTGGATTAGAGTCATCCCCCAAAGATATGTAAGAATCAATCGTTTTATAATTATCTTCTGTATCTGTAATAATATTATGGTAAAGTATTTAAATTTCTTTTTATTCCGGCATGTCGCCATATTTCTTTTCATGTTCTATTTGTGCGCATGCTTATATTAGTGGAGTAAGTGGTTGACTGGTACAATATATATATATATATATATATATATATATATATATATATATATGTTATATATTAAACTCTTGACACATATAATCACTAATTAATATAATTTCTACTATCTCCAATAAGTCTAGCAACAAATTAAGCAGTTCATTTTTTTTCCTTTATAATTTTATTACTAATAAAGTATTTGTATTTTCACATATATATTGCATTGGGTGTCTTGTTTGCCACAGGGAAATCATATAGTTATAATCTAATTCTAAGAATCTCATTCTCTCCCTAATCATCGAGCTAATTAAAATGAAGTATTATGTGGGGTTGAGTCATGGTGGTATAAGTTACCCTAGTGGTAATTTTGCTGTTGTCTGCTCAATTCTACCATTACTATAGTTTAGGCAGATTTACATTCCTGAAAGGTAATAAAGTATTGTATCTTTATGTAAATATTGCAAAAGGAAGAAAGTATTACATCATTAAATGAAAAATAATTAAAAAGTTGAACCCACAAGAAGAACTCATGGATGGTAAAATGAAGTACCAACATGAAAGGAAGTTTACATGTTGATAATATGAATTTTATATTTGAGGAATAAAATAATTATATAATATAAATGTTAAATTGAAAAGAAGTATGTTTGTTTAATTTATTTATTTTTCAATGTAAATAATTGTACATACATTTTAATTATTTCATATGTATTTTAAAGTTTAATTATGTTATTTAATATTTGATAAGTTATCTATTGTTACTATTGTTAAAATAAACAGTTATTTTAATATAAATCTTAGACTAGTGGCTTTATTTCTACTCTGAATTATTTTTATCACAAAGTCATATCAAAACACCTAAATTATATAAAATGATTACAATCAAAAATATAATTATTAAATAATTTATGCATAAGATGTTTTAAAAAAGGAAAATTTGATCAATTAAAAATTTATTACCTGAAAATATAATTATTTTAGAAGTGCTATTTAAGAATATCATTTAAATGGGGCATTTACTGAAAGTCATCATATTTTAAAGAATCACATTATTATTGTTGTTGTTGTTGTTGTTATTATTATTATTATTATTATTATTATTATTATTATTATTATTATTATTATTATTATTATTATTATTATTATTATTATTATTATTATTATTATTATTATTATTATTATTATTATTATTATTATTATTATTTAAATAAGTAAAAATTTATCATTAGATTAAATTTTAGAATATTATATTATATCAAAAGGGGTTGTTCTTGATAGAATATATTACAAGGCTTATATTTTAAAAGATGTAATTAAAAAGAGTAAAATTGCTAATCAACTTAAGTTAATGAAGTGCAAGAAAAGGGGAGACTGTTATAGTTGTTCGGTAAAGCTTTTGATTACAGTAAAATTAATTATTCTGTTTTATAATTAATATTTGTATAATGAAGATATTAGATATCTAAGTGCAATTAAATTATTTAATTGGAAGTGAGGTGGTAAATAATAAATGTTAATCTTATGGTATTATTATTGGAGTTCTATTAATTTTATGTTTCATTGATAAACTTTATTTGTCTTAGAGAGTTACAAAAGTTTTATGTAGCTTAGATTGCTGTGTTTACAGGGGCAATCTGTAGTTGTAGTTTTAAATATATAAAAGTTGATTTGTTGGTTTACACAGGATTGCAGGAATTTTTATATACTGTGGATTAGTTATAAGAGTTTTACATAGTTTGGATTGCTGCGATTGCAAGGGCAATCTGTAGATGTGAGTTTACATATGTAAAAGTTGATATCTTGATTTACATGAGATTACAATAATTTTTTAATGCTGTGGATTAGTTACAAAGGTTTTACATGACATGGATTACTGTGGTTACATGGTCAATCTGTAATTGTAAGTTTATGTATGTACAAGTTGATTAATTATTTACATAAGATTACAGAAATTTTTATATGCTATGGATTAATAACAAGGGTTTAACATAACTTGGATTGCCATGGTTACACAGGCAATCTGTAGTTGTAGGTTTACATATATAAAAGTTGTTTTATTGATTTACACAAGATTACATAGATTTTACATGCTCTAGACTGCTGTATCTACAGATGCAAACCAGGTTTATTTTTTATGTGGTTGGGTTTCCTGGTTAACATAGACAAGGGTCTAGCAATTTCCATGGTAGTGTGACAATTGTCAGTGAGGTCCACACATGAAGTTCTATTAATTTTAAGAAAAGAATTTAATTTATATTCACAATATTAAGTGTGATTATTATTAAAATGATTGGATCATAGTAAAATCCTTCCTGTTATCCAGTTATCTTACTGTTAGTAATTGTTATTATAGTATAAGAGAATAATTATTATCCTTCAGATATCCATAAGATAGCAGTAATTATTATAAGGTATTTTAATATGCATTTGATTTCATTATTAGTTTATTAAATAAGTGAAGGGTATAATAATCATTATTTTTAATGAAAGATTATGTTAGTCATTGTCTCTTGTGAGGATTTTCCTAATTATTATACTAGGATGGTAGTTGGAAAATTTCTACAATAGCAATGCCATTGGGGAGCATATTCTATATGCCTCTCAATGTTAAAACTACCATATTGTGACCATCTGTTAGTCTACCTTATGTTTTTATGTATTATACGTTTCTAGTTAATGACTGAGACTCATAAAGTGGCATTTCTATATGTTATGTACTTTAATGTTTGAGCTGAGCTAAGGATAGGATTAGAGTGGAAGGAAGAGAAGGTTACAATATATATTATGTATTAGATTATTATATAAGACTTTGTGATTAGTTTGATGAAGTTTAGAATTTATTTTATTTTGCAATTTTTTTATATTTATATTTTTGTTCCTGATTTGTTTATTTTATTTTTAAAAGTAGTCATTTTATTTTTTTATAATAATTTTTTATCTTATGTATTAATTATTGTTACGTCTTTAAAATCTCCAAATTAATTTCCTTCTGTTACTAGTTGTAATTATCTCTGTTAAGAAACAACAGATGTGTTGGTTTTAATATTTTTAAAATCTCTAATAGAATTTTTTTAACTTAACTTCTTTTTCTTCTCTTCCCCCCTCATCTTTCTCCTTTGCCTTCTCTCCTCCCTCCTTTCTCTCTTTCTCTTTCTTCCTCACTCTTCCTTTCTGTCTTTCCAGTCTCCCTCTTTACCTCTTCTTTCTTTTTCCTTTTCCTCTCTCTCCTTTCTTTCTTTATCTCTATCTCCCTCTCTCTCCAGTCTTTCTGATATTTTTAAAACTAAGTTTTTTTTATAAATGTACTTCTTGCCAATTAATACTTCTTACTGATAGAAATTTGAGTTCAGTTATATTTTTTTATTATTTTTAAATGTAGTATTATAAGTGAGAAGATTTAAAATCCATCATCTATAAATCAAACATTATGGAGAAAAAAATGCAGAGTTGCAATTAATTTATACATGATTTTAAATGAGGAATTAATCAGAGATAGGAATTTTGTTTTTGAATTACTTCAGCATATAAATAATAAGCTTGACAAGTTCTCTATTTTGCAGAATAATATCGATTCTTTATAATAGACTTTTATTAAATTTAGTTTAAAACTTGATTTTGTTTAGAATAAAAGTGAATTAAATGTTATGCAAGAAAAGATAAAAAAAAAAAAAGTTTTATTATGTAATTTACAAAAAATAAATTTTGATTTAAAGCAGCAAAAATTACAAAATAATATTGAAATTAGTAGTATTGAATACGCTGAAGCTGAAAATTTGCATAATATTGCAAAAAGAATTGTCAGATATGTAGATTTGGATCTGTATTAAAAATAATTTTGTTTATGAGATTTATTTTTCTCAGGCAATAAGAGAATTAATTTACATCCATCTGATATTTTATCTAATACTACATTTGATACGTATATAAATTGAATAAATATTTATTGTCTGAAAATACAAAATTATTTTGTAAACACACTGATTTGACTGTTTGTCCGTAAAAAATAAATTAGTTATTAAAAAATTTAATTTTAAATTTTTTTATACAAATATATGTAGTGTGAGAAACATTTTGATGAGTTATTGCTTTACTTACCTTCAATTCATTTAGCATAATAATTTTGTTTGAGATCTGGATTAATGAATATGTAAAATGGTTTTATATTAGAAGGATATACATCAATTAATGAGTATTAAACAAATAGTACATCAGATGATTATAAATCAGATCTTAATGTGACTTTTATTGATGTATATCTTAGTTCTTCTGATGTTATTTTAAGTTATGATAAATTAACTCTTGCTGTTTTGCATAGGGAACACCAATATTCAGTCAATGTTTTTAATGAGGAATTTTATAATTTACTTAATGTGTTAAATGATAAATTCATTATTCTTATTGGTGACTTTAATATAGATATTTTTGAATAAATTATTTTTGCTGCTCAACACTATTTAAATATGCTTTCATTTTTGGATTTATTCAATTTTTATTTTATTCTACATATATTTCATCTAAATGGACAATTAAAATTTTAAACTTGATTCCAAGAGATTGTAAAAGACCCAGAAAGAGACCACATGTGAGATGGATGGATGAAATAAGAAAGTGTGCAGGGGCGTTGTGGAGAAAAGAAGCTAAAGATAGGAAAAGATGGATTGATAATGGTTGATGATGATGATGATATTTCATCTCCATCATTTATGCTTAGTGGTCATATTTTTTCTAATGTCCTGAAAATATTCTTTTGAAAACTTCATTATTAGAATGGTGTGTTATGAATCATATACAAATTGTAATTAATTTAATAAGCACTTTTGTCTCTAGAATTAAATATTTTAGAATATGAATATTTGCATTTCTTAATTGCTCTACATGATTAGAATTTATTATTTGAGATTAATAATGTAAATTGTGTCTTTTCATTATTTGCTGATAAGATTTTATTGAATGTTGCTCTTTTATAAACATATAAATAAAATATTTAAAAGAAATTATTGTATAAACAATAAATTAATATCAAAAGTAAGCAGATAAAATAAATTGTACAAGATTTTGAAAATATTACCTTCTAATGAAGAATTCAGAGCTCAAATAAAAGTTTTTGTAAAGAAATAAAAAATGATTTTCTATTTTGCTCAAATTGACTTTTTTAAATCAACCAAATTATGCAACTCTTCGCTGTTGTTAGAAAATATATGTTTAAGCAAAAAGTTTCACAGTTTTCTAGATTAAAGATTAATGAAGTATTATCAATAATTCAAAACTAATAGCTGATCATTTCAATCACCATCGTGTTCATAATGTGGAATTATTCATGAATAATTTTACTAATAATTATAGATCTCATTATGTTTTTAATCATGAAAAATATAATGAATTCTTTTGTTTTTAAAGAGATTGAAGAATTTGAAATTTTAGAATCTCAATAAAATAAGACATAAGAAATATGTTGGTTTGGATGGTATTTCTGTAAAAATATTAATTGCAAATATTTCCATTCTTTTCCCAGTATATCTTTTTGTGTTTAATTTTTCTCTATATTCAGGTATATTTTTCAGATTGCTTAAAATCTCCTGCTGCTACATTTATTTATAAAAATAGAGAGAGGAAATAGTTGAAAAACTAAGGGCCAATTTCTGTTTTATTAACATTATCCCAAATTTGGGAAATATATATTAAGAATAGAAATGTTTTTTTTTTCATAAATATACTTTGTTTTCAAACAAGCAGGTTTTTTTTACCAGGAAAATCTTCAGAATTGACTTTCAGTTATTCACTGAATCGTTAAAAAAATATCACAAGACTATATAGGTATATATTTGGATTTACGAAAAACATTTAACTGTGTTTCTCATAATTTATTATTAATTAAATTAACTTACTGGATTATTAGGAACAATATGTTTCAATAGTTTAAATTTTATAATTAAACAATAGAATTCAATTTGTTAAAATTGATAATATTTTGAGCAATTCTGAAATAACCAGATATGGAGATTCTCGAGTTCATTCTTTGGACTTTTGTTATACAGTATTTACATTAATGATTTAATGATTTAATGAATCTTTCTCTTTGTTCCAACATTTTTTCTTTTGTGGATAATATGGTCTTGATTATTTCAGTAATTTCATATAGTCTATTGCAAAAACTTGTAAATAAGGATATGATAAAAATATTATAATAAATGTATAAAAATATATTATAACTATAAATATATGTTATACTTTTTGAGAAATGTTCCAGTTAAAGATATTTTAACTGAATATCTTTTCTGTATCAATCCTTAGATCAAAAAGTTATTAGAACTACAACAGTACTTTATCTTGCTTTACATTGAGATTAATATATATATATTCTCTTTCTTTAAGTGAAATTATGAAAAATAAATTTTCTCTTTTATATAATGAGAATGTTTTTATATAAATCTAGTCCATTAAATATATATATTGTAACCAGTTGGATTACATAGCACACACTAATATAGTGTGTGTGCATATATATATATATATATAAAGTTAAAAGGAAAACTAGAAATAAACACAGACAAAAATTGTAGTAGATATTTTCTACATTCATTGAAATAAAAAAAAAAATAATAATAACTCTGACTTTAAAATATTGTTTTATAAATTAAACTTTTAAAAGGCCTAAATATATATATTGTAGTAGTAGTAGTAGTAGTAGTAGTAGTAGTAGTAGTATTATTATTATTATTATTATTATTATTATTATTATTATTATTATTATTATTATTATTATTATTATTATTATTATTATTATTATTATTATTATTATTATTATTATTATTATTATTATTATTATTATTATTATTATTATTATTATTATTATTATTATTATTATTATTGTGAAATGTAAAAATGCAATACTTGTTTTTGAAATTTTTTTAATCAATTAAAACATGTAAGTTTTCAAAGAGATTAGAGAGATAAAAATAAAAACTCTGTTTCAATCAAAGTGTTATTATCACTTTAGATGATTCTATAAAAGGGCTGATAACAAATTAGCTCCAGTCTGGTTAATAGTTTTTTTGTAAGAAGGGTCAGCTGAGGAGTTGGTTACAATGTTTTGTTGTGGTTTGGTGAGGGTTGCAGAAGTTGGTTTTGGCTGATGTGGGATTGGCAGTCTGTCTACTGTGAACTGATATAGCTGAAGGCAGGATATTAGATTCAGGAATTGCTACTGTTTTCCTTTGCAGGAGTTTGAATTCTTATGGAGAAAATGTGGAGAGGACAGATGCTTGTCTGAAATCTATCAAACCAAGATAGCTGCTTGCCTGGAATAATCCTAGACGGAAAGAGATCAGCTACAGACCAACATTTTACATGGATATTTTTCCTGATGATGATGATCACTGGAACCAAGCTCACTGGGGGTCTTCCAGCTTTCCCAGGGAGTCCTGGCCATCTAAAGAGCTGGTTTCGTGGATGCTGCTTCAGACAGGGGCAGAGAAGCATGGATAGGTGAATGACTTTTTATAAATGTATAAAACAATATTGGTTTAAGGTCATTTGTTGGAGAGGAAAAGATCGTTTAACATTATGTTTATAATTTGGAAAAAAGGGGTGCAAACAGGGTTGTAATTGGTGGTCAAGAAAGAGGTTTCCAAAAATCTTTTGGACTAGGAAAGAGAAAGACATTTTAAATCAATTGACTATCAAAGGTTTGGTAGTTCTTGTTTTAGGGAAAGGAACTATATTCAGCGAGGAGAGTTGGATTCTGAAGGTAATCTTTAATAATTTTATTGTGATAAATATTGTATATTATAAATCATGCTTCTGTGTGCATATATATGTAAACCATAGTAATAACTTAAATCTTAGGTTGTAATTTGTGGATCAATGTGATAATTTCAATTTTAAATAGTGATTGCATAAATTAATGTAGTAGTTTGAATTTTGTATAGTAATTTTGTGGGTCATATGTGTGATAATTTTTTTATATTGTCTATTATTCAAAATCAGATTTTAAATATCATTTTTTTTGTTATTAATAAAGTTATATTTAATTGTTAAAATTGTTTCCATCATCTCTTGGTCACATACAATAATAGAGCTTATGTTCTCTGACCTAGATTCATGCATGGGATAAATATATGAATGGGGATGTGTATTTAGTGCCTTTGGGCATCCAGAGATGATCAATCATCATCCTGGTTGGCACAAAAGAGAATACTCTTTAATGCCCATGCACTATCTTTTATTTTACTTTAGTCTTATTAAAAGTTAAGTTTATAGTTGGCCAGTACAAATGGCCTGAGCATTAATGATGATCAGCATGTTTTAATATCCCAGCATTATTGTTTAGATTTTTGATTATTGTGTATTCTAATGGATGAGCACTAAGTTGGTGCATCCAAGTTATGTTTAAATAATTGTCCAAGATGGCAAAGGCTCAATAGTTAGCCTGGTCTACAGAAGACCCATTTCCGATCCAGTCACAAGGTTGACTGTTGATTTATATTTTTTATTGTTCAAATCCAGCCACAAGATGGACTGCTGCTTTATTGTACTGATTTGTTTATTCCCATCAATGATGATGATGGATAGTTATTTCTCTCGAGTATTTACTTGTACTTATTTTTTCAATTATAATGGTGGTGGATTTATAGTTGCTCTGCCGATCTCTCAATGATATCATAGTGTTTTGGATCTCATGCTTCCCTTAAATATATATTACTTTATTATACTTTTTGTAAAATTCAAATTTTGTTTAGTTGGAAATGATGATGATATTTGAAATATTGTTGACTTGGGAGTGATGATGATTTTCCATCACCCCAGGTTCACCTTTCTACTTTGATATCCCATCCTGTTACAATATATTTTAGCAGGTTATGTGTTATGGCATAACTATGGAATGAACCTACAGCATATTACTTGAAATTTTTACAATCACTTCAAAACTTTACATTAAGAATTATTTTGTTTAAACTTTTTGATTTGAAAATATGTTAGTTAAGTGAATATGGTAAAACATTAACTATCAACCAATTATATATTTTAAATATTTTATGTGGCTATTTTAAAAATAATGAAAACAATAAAAATGATTTCAAACATTGACCAATAGTTTTTGAAACCCATTGTAGGCATCAAAAATGTTAATTTAATCTAAAATATTATAATACATTTATGAAGAATATTAAAATTAATGTTAGTGACTTCTCAAAAAAAATTAGAAAATTAATTATGGAAATAAAATATTTATTTGTAATTATTTTATTATATATTAGTATTTCCTAAGTGCTTCAGATTGGCCTATATAAATGAATTTAGCTAAAAGAGATAAGATGATCCATTCTTTTCTCTTAAAAAGTTTTATTTTGTGATTTGGATTGAGAATATTTCACAAGCCACAACCTTACAAAAATAAAATTAAAATGATTTAAAAATATGATAGAAAATCTTCCAACTTTTTATGATTGATAATAGACTTAAAATATTTAAAGATTTTAAAATACTTTATTATCAAATAATATACTGCAATATAAGTATTGTCATTTCAAAAAAGTAGGTTTTACTATCAAAGCAAATTGCATTCTTGAAGTCTTTTCATTTATTCTACTTGTCAAGTACTCAGAATTATTTTTCTCTTCAAGACCATCAACTTTTTTATTCTTTTACTTCTTTTCCTCATATCTTCTGTGATCTCTTTCTCCATCTTTTTTATAATTCCTCTTCATATATATGCTCATTCCAAGGACCCATTCTTTTTATAATTTCCTCAATAAATGGACTTTTATTTTTTATTTTTTTCAACACTTTTACATTTCTAATCCAAATCTGCATCTCTAGAGGGTTCCATTCTATCTATCTTCTTATTTTTCTTAAATGCTCATATAAAGGAATATTCAGTTAAACATTTAACAAATTTATCTTTTAGATAAATTTTTAATAGTTCACCAAAATAATGCCTTATCCTTATAAAAATCGACTTTGTGCATTGCAATTGTCATTTTAATTTTCATTATTATTATTTTACTAATGAGTAATCAATTTCTCAAATATTTCATAGCATCAACCTGCTGAATAACTTCTTGATCAATAATTACTCCTAATCTTTTATTTTCTTCCGATTTCCATTAATCTAGTTTTATTACATGAATACATTTTAACCAATAAAATAATTTATAATATTACCAACAATTATTTAAATCTTGCTTATAATTTACAAATTCACTTTTAACTCTTGGTTTTTTTTTACCAATTAATGATCTCTTTATTGATTATAAACCAAACAAAAAAAAAAAAAACAGAAAATGGAGAGGAGAAATATCGTCTTCAGTTCCATAAATATGATAAGAATTTTAAAGACGGAATTACTTCCAATAATTTTTAATACAATAAATGTTTGTCTCATATCTTGCGACGTAAAATATATATAAAAAAATTCTTTTTAAATTTTATTAATGTAAATTTTTAAGTCATAGCAAACAAAAAGTTGATATGTTTTATTTTTATTAAAGAATGATGTAGAAAATTTTCTCTCTTAAAAGATAAGAGAGATGTGTTAAGATTAACTCCTTAGATGACTATTAAGGCAATAAACATCACATGACCACCTCTTCTTATGCTAGGCACTAGATGGGGATTTTATGCACAAGCCTTCTGGCATCCATTTATTACTCTAGCTTGCTGTGTGTGGCAATATATATATAGTGAGTTTTGCCCGTTTTAGATGACTATTAGTAAGAGAAAATTATTGAATGGTTTCATATTTGGGAGAAGTTTGAGTATCAGAAGTGAAGAATATAGTTGCAATTCATGAACCTTGACGTCTAGAGTTCACTATTCTATACTGCGTTAAGTCAAACAGAATAGGTGATTTTTTAAAGATTATCTAGTAACAAAATGTTTATTTTATTTTTAATAAAGTTCAACCAGAAGTAAACATTTTACAGCTTATTTTTAACATCATATATTGTTTAATATATATATATATGTATACATGCATATTATATTACAAATTCTGGGTGTTTTCTTAAAAATAACTGATAATGTGTAACAAATATGCAGTTGTACTGTGCATAGGATTTTTTTCAGAGTACATTAGTTAACATTATCTGGCTACTTTTAACCAGAGATTAAAATAAGAATAGAAAAATACTCAAAGCTTTTTATTTGGAAAGCCTATTAAATAACATCTTTTTCTTTAGTTCTTCATATGTAGAGCTTTTGAAAACAATTTTTCTTTGCCATAATATCTTAATTTCATTTTCATAAATTATATTGTGTGTTAAAGTTTAAACTTTCTTTCATTTTTTTAATTTCTTTTTTGGCCAAACACATAATCAACAATATATATATTTCTGATTATTTCTTGTTCATGTAAAATTCCTATTATATTGTTTAAAAAATTGATCATTCTTATAACAAATTTTCATAGAATGACGTTAATATCAGTATGTGTATGAAAACTTTAAATAGTTCATACATAAAATATTGTCACTATTATGCCATAATAAGTTTTATCAGTATACATATAATCTTAAACCAAGTGAATAAATTATGTACCTTTTGTATGTGCATGCTAGATGGAAAAATATTCATATGTTTATTATTATTAGCTACATGCCTTTTATTATTAGTAATATCATTTTGAAGCAATTTTAAGTAGATATTATAATACTTTCATATGTGTTTAACCCCTCCATGAAAGAGAGTGTGGCTCATTCATTCATCAGCACCACCTGCACATAGTATCATGTGTTCATTCATATTTTTGCTAGTTCATATTTTCCTTATCCAGTATGCCTACAGTTTCAATATTACAATAAATTATGGTGTATATCCAAAGGCATTTTCAGCTTTACAATTAATTATTAGCTCCACTATAATTTTTTAACTTAAGCAAGTATATTATCAATGTCAAGCATAATTATTTCTTCACCCTAACATAGGTATTGTTATTGTTAAAAGTGTTTTATATTGCATAATATTTGTTGCTATCCTATTAATATTTATTAAGCATTGATTTTTAATACTATTTTTGATTAAGTAAATTGTATAATATCTCATAGTAGCCTGGACAAAGGCATAGAGGTATATTGTTTTAACTTTATGGATACTGATTTGTAAATAAAGACTGTATTTGATGAATAAGAGTACTATTGCATAGGGAATATAACTTATATGATAAAATTGTAGAAATGATTTTAAGAAAGATAAACCAATGTATAAAGCTGTTAATATTTGTAATTATAGGTAGTAAGTTAAAAGAAATAATAATTATTGTAAATAAATATATTTATTATTTGGATTATTATATGTTGTAAATAAATATTTTTATTATTAATTAAATAAATTTTTATTTTTTGTCATTATGACGTCATTACATTAACACATCTATTTATCAGAAAATGTACTTTAATAAAATTTGCATTAATAATTATTTTTTTAAGAGTTCATTTCAATGGTCACATAGTGTTTATACATTCATTTTGCTTAATAATTATTTAATTATTTTACCTGCATTCTTAGATGATAAATGTTATATTATTTACTTCATTTCAAATGCATTTGTTGTGTATTTGACAGGATAAAAAAAATGCCCTTAGTCAAGCATTGGTGGTCGAGAGGTCAGCGACAGCTGCTTTGTAAGCAGTTATCCCAGGTTAGCGGGTTCTCTTCCCAGCTGATGCTATGACACATAAGAAGAAAAAATGCCCTTACTGCTTTTGATATAATTTAAGTATTACTTATTCAAATTTGCATCAGAAAATATAAGATTTCTGTATTTTATGCTCAGAAGTGAAATAGCTATATTTAAATAATTGTAAAGTATTTAGAAATATTTTTCAAGTTATCAGTTATATATTTATTATGTATTTGAGTACTCTCTTATTATGGATTTTCATTTCTACACTTTTAAAAATACTAAGATTCCAAAACCAATTAAGAGAAATGTCAAATATTCCTTGTCTAGCTTAAATAATGACTATCATATTTTTTGTTACCTAGTTAAAAAAATTACCACTAATATTTTAGCCCAAGTGCATTGAGATCAAGATATTTTAAACATGTAAAAGAACTTATATTTGAAATCAAGATATTTAAACTTGCAAAAGAACCTATATTTTAAGAATTAAGATAAAAATTTTGAGATTATAAAAGAATCTTGTATTTTAATAATTATATTTAGCCCTGATATTGTCTATAAGAGGATTCATACTCTGGTGTTTTAAAAATCCGTGTTATATGGTGCCTGTTCATGTAACCTTGGATTGCTAGCCATCAATCCAAACATGAAAAATATTATTTCAAATATAATATTGACAGACTATAAATATTTCTGAAACAAATTCTTAAATTCAAAGTAAATACTCTGAAGATGAAAATAGTGATTATGATAAATGTAGAAGATATCTACTTAGAGCAATATGATTTGATTCTTACTGCAAATCTAAATGAATAATGGAATGATAAATGTTATTAAAACAGAAAAACTCTCCAGACAGTAGTGCCACTCAATGCAAGCTAGAGTAATCAATGGATGCCAGAAGGCTTGCACTGAGTGGCACTACTGTATGGAGAGTTTTGCCTGTTTTAATAACAGTTATGGGCAAGCATAAGAAATGGTGATCATGTGATATTTAATGGTTTAATGATAAATGTTATAATCATTAATATAAAAACATTCAATATTGAGAGAAATACTTAAATTAATAAATTTTTATTCAAAGAATTCATGTTCATCAAGCGTTGGTGGCCTAGCGGTTAGAATAGCTGCCGTCCAAGCAGCTGGCCCAGGTTAACTTCCCGATCCAGCTGCCATCCAAGAAGCTGACCCGGTTTCACTTCTTGGTCAACACTTTGATATATATATATATAAAAGAATTCATGTTCTATTTTCTGAATTAAGACAAATTTAAACAATGTCACTAGTTTAAATATACTAAAATCCTTATCTGAGCAGTGAAAATATTTAAATAATATCACAACAAAATGTATCATAGCTCTAACAAATTTGCTTATCATTTTTGATTTAATTAAAATTACAAAATGTTTTTTTACCTTTTGTTGAATTTTTATATATAATTGTCATATATTCACTTGACAGACTCAAGAACAACTGACAGAATATCTTTAATATTATTAAGCCACAGATCCAAGATCTTAGCAGGTAATAAGTGATCTCAATATTACTTTAAAAAATCTCCTTGTTTTTTTTTTTTTGCCCTTGCATACAAGTGAAGCTGCAATCAACTTCTGAATTTTTTTTCATAGTTGTATATTAATTTACTAATGATTTTTTCATATTACTAATAAATTATGATTTTTTTCTTTTTTAGATGAATATCATTCAAGGCATCAATTCTTCCATTCTACTCTTCAGTTTATATCATCGTTCAAATTGAGTTAAAAGTACATTTTATAACTTCAATAACCCTCTGTGAAATAAAAAAAATCACAGATTTTTAATTACACTTCTAGCAATAAGAATTTTTTGGGACATCCATGCTACTCAGATATAGCTTTCCATAAGTATAATTGACCCACATGTCAACCGCAGATCCTTTAAATAATTCTCTCAAATATTTATACTAATGAAGACAAAAATCGATGGTCTGATTCAGTACTTCTCAATTTTTGTTACTTGGATACATCTCGTCAAATACATACAATTGTAAATAAGTAGGTCAATTATGGAATTAAAAACTAATGAATTAATTAATTGAAAATAATGCTCGTGTGATTGTCTGAGGTGTTTTCTCATGTGTATATATATATATGAAAAACAAAAAACACAAGTTAAAAACTTGCATACGCTTGTATTTATGACTATAGATGGCGTTATACCAAAAACACCTTCAAGCGTTTGTTTACATAAACGACAGAGCGAGTATTTCAATATCTCTAACTTAATTTCCACCTTCATATCATGACGATAGCAAATAGCTTGAAATCATGATATGAAGGTGGAAATTAAGTTAGAGATATTGAAATACTCGCTCTGATGTTTATGTAAACAAACGCTTGAAGGTGTTTTTTGGTATAACGCCATCTATAGTCATATATATATATAACAGTTAATAAACATTGAAACGTTTACAGGACAAAAGAAAAATCTAAAGGGTCTGACACTGAACACATCTGCTGTAAAAACCTCACAACACATAGTTAGAGATGAACTATCCATTACCCACCATTTTTTAAAATGTCAAAGTGAGAGAACAAAGTTTTTTTCAAGATTATATAATAAAGGAAATTCATTTTTTAAAATCATCATCCCTCAATTAATTTCATAACTTTTGACTATTTTAAAATTAATATTAACACTCAGCCTTATTTCTATAAAGATTGGAAAAATATAATCAGTATCATGATATATATTTTGACTCAATCCATTTCTTTCATTGATTATTTATTAAAATAAAGAGGAGTGTTGACTTGAAATATTTTCTTTGCCTTTAGAGTAAACAAATATACATTAAGACTATGTGCTTGAATAATTTGCAATTTATATAATGCATTTCATCTCCTAATTTAATTAGAATATATATTATACAGAAAATAAAGCTTAATATCTCAAATTTAATATTTAAGAATAATGAGACATTTATATCTAGATACTAGAGAACCTTGGAAAATGCAATCAATAATTTGAATTAATGGTAACAGTTGATTGGTGCTTTTCCTAACATTATTCAATTTTTTTCATGTACATCTAAATGTTTTGGATTGTATCCAGGTATAAAAATAAACTCATCATTTTCTTGATCAACTAACTGATACCATAAAAAACTTATATGCAACCAAAGTCTAAAATAATAGTAAACATTGTTAATCAGCCTACTATCAGTAAATGATAGATTTATTCTGTAATTCTAATATATTTATAATTATGTCTTATAAATTCATGCAGTCATATTACTATTCCTGAAATTGTTTATAAACTCTCAATCTCTCATTAAATCTATTTTTATTTTTTATGATATTATCGTCTTAGCACACTCCATTATTATTAATATTTAATATAAAAATTTTAGTTACATACTAGTGCACTATTTGACGAATAGGTATAATAATCTCACATCACAGTATTTTAACATAGCAAATTTAAATAAGCAGATTATTTTTGTAATAAAAAGCATAGCAATAATCATCATCCACATGTTTGTGATCTCTAACATTATTTGCATATATTATTCTTTGAAAGGTTTATTCAAACTTGCTAAAAAAATTTTATCTGGGCATTTAACTGTGCTGAATCAATGTATGCAGTATACCACACTTATGCTACATGAGATTATTACTATGCAAAAAAACAACCCCAACAAATTATCAGATTAGATTTCTGCTAACATTAACCCTAAACTTCAAAACATTTAGATGATACATCTAATCTAATTACATTTTTATAAATTAAAAAAGTTTCAAAGAAATCCTTCCAATATTTCAAATTACTAAAGGTATTGTGCAAATTTTTCTTTTATTATCATTTTCATTTACTATATATATATATATTGTTAAGAGAAATCTAAAAACTATACCTAAACTTTTTTTTTTTCTTTACTAGAAAGAAATGTGACAGCTTTGTTATATGTTGGTGATGTTCTAATTATTACAAGAGATGTTGCAAATTTATTTTTAACAATTGCTATTAATAACCAATTATCCATAAATACTGCTTCTCTTATTTAATTAGTCTTCAGTTTTGATAATTACTATCTAATACTCCCCTACATTTTTAATTTTAGATATTCTGATATTATTTAATTTATAAAGACAAACTCCATGACAAATCTTATATCCTTAAACGTATTAGTCTCATTCTCTGTAATATGAAATTAAAAATCATTAACTCATTTATTATTAAAAGTTGTAAGTGCTATGACATCCAGTAACAAACGATATATTTAAGTTACATTATCATATTTCTTAGACAGTCATCCTACTCTTTTAAGAATCATGAGAATATTTTATAACCAGAATGATGATTGGTCCTATATCTTTCACATAATATATCAATGCAAGATCTTTTATGAGAACGTTTAAGACTCTCAAACTAAATATAGGCATTTTAACCTAGATATTATTTATACTTTCAAGATATCTTTCTAATTAAATAAGGAATAAATTTGCCATCAGAAATCTAAATGGCACAATGTGTATTTAGCACCATCAAAATTTGGAAAGCAATACATCCCCCCCCCAACTTCACCCAACGCACCACCACCGGCGAACCCCGCCGCGCCCGGGGGCCGCCCATATTCTTGCTTTTAAATCACGGTGTCGCGGTCTTAAATAATAAAAAAGAAGATGACAGAAACAAGTGTGGAAAGTTTAATAAGAATATTTGTTTTGTTTCATAGAATATAAAATCTTACTCCTCTCTTTAAGATATCTTACAATTATAATAGAGGCTTCATATGCCAACATTCCAACGGGTCTGCCCCCCGGAAAAAAGGGAAGGTTCAGAACGATGTTGTCTTTTTACGGTGGAGGGTTTTTTTCCTTGGAAATCATTCAGAAGAGCAAATTTAGGCTCTTTATCTTGTTTGAAGTTTAAAATATATTTGAGTGGTCATTTATTTAATCCTGAATTGGGGGGTTCCAACAAAGAGGGAATTAAGGGGGAAATTGAAGGCTGTCACGGTTTTAGATCGGAAGGCCGAAATTTAAATGGATTCTAAGGGGAGTGGTAGTAAAAATTTGATGTGTGATAGATGTTGAAAAATAAAAATGAGATCTAGTGATGCTTGACAATTAATTAAATCAAATTATAAAAAAATTTATAAATATATTAATTATCATATCGTTCTGAATATTAATAAAAATAAAAATGGAATTAAAATAATTTATTTATACTTTTTGAATAAAAAATTTAAGGTTATATTGAATAAATATATATTAGTGGAAAGAAATAATATTTAAATTTTGAGATTAAAATTTAATTAGAGTGGGGATAGGGAAAATGGGATATTATTATTAAATTATAAAAATAATAAAATAATATTCTATATGATTATAGTAAATATTTATGGGAATATATTTGAAATTATATTATAATATTTGATGAGGAAATAAAGAGAGTATAGTTGAAAGATTATTATATAATAAATAAATAAATATAAATTTATATTAAAAAGAAGAAAAAAATAAAAAGTGAAAATAATATAAAATATAATTTATAAAGATAATTAAATAATAAAATCTAAATAGAGGAGGAAAATAAAGTAAGAAATTATTATTATAAATATATTGTGGTTAGTTTAAGTGTGAAGATATTGTTGTATGGAAAATTATATTATAATTTAGAAATATGTCGAAAAATTATTAATAAAGATATTCTTCTATATATAATAATTATGAATTATTAAAAATATTTATTTATATTTATATTAATATACTCATTTATAATTATTAAAATTATAAAATAATGAATTTTCCTAATTAAAAATAATCTAAAATTAAATGATTAATTAGAAATTGAATTTTTCTAATTAATAAAATTTATGTTGTTGAGATTAGATATCGAAAGAATATATCAAATAAAAATTATTTAAAATTAAAAAAAATATCACGAATAATGAAATTATATATTAATATTTAAGTATATAATAATTTAATATATATAAATTATAATATTTTATATAAAGATGATAAAAATAAAAAAAAAATATAAGAAAAGGGGGGAAGGAGCAGGTAAGAATATACAATAACCTAATATTTTCATAAATATGTGGAAACAATTTTGGAATCTTTTCTCATCTGCACAGGAATTAAATTCATTTATGAAATTTTTCTACTAAAAATTTTCTTTGGTGATCAAGGGTTTGTTCATTTGAAAAGACTTGTGATTTATTTAATAACTGATATGAAACAATAACAGACCTAAGGAATTTCTGACATTTGTTATTAATTTAAGAGATAGCGAATTTTTCAAAACCAAAACAGCCAAATTTTAAAATTATCTTTTAGTCTTTCCATTAAAATAAATACAACTATCGTTTTTGTACTCTTACCATTTATTTAAATTGCTGATAGTAATTATGTTTTAAACTTGTCAAATTTCTATGTACAATAATGGAATATACAGATACACATTGAAAGTTATTAGAGATGAATTATGCTTCCAAAGTTTATTCATTCCATTAAAACTTATTCAATTAAATTATCATATGATATCAAAATAATATTTCAATTATAAAATCCCATTTAGATAATAAAAATGGTAGGAAAAAGTTGATTCACCATCACTTGTTATGCCATATGTGGATTAGGGCAGTTATAGGATGACAGACTCTGGAACATTAGGTTCTTGGATCGATTTCCGCTCTGGCACTGGAGAATGATCTAACTTTTTCTCAATCCCCAAGCAGTAAAGCCATTTGAATATATGTACTAGCTATTATTGTTCTTGTGAACCAACACTCAAACCCAATAGTTTTATTAAATTTTATTTTGAATTAATTAGTAAATAATTTAACGAATATTCTTTTTCTATTTGCATTCAATTTTTTTTTTAAATATATATTCTTATGTAATCGAATTTTGTAATTATGTAATAATTTTATGTATGATAATAATGCATCCCCTCCCTTCTTCAACTACTTTTTATTAAAAGGTTGTTTGAGATTGAGTGGAAAATGCATACAGACTGAAAATCCTAAATTCAAATCCCTCTATTTACTATAATAAGCATTTAGTTTACTAAATGAATAGGCTAATTAAAAAAAAAACATGCAAAAATTAATCTGCTAAAAATTTGTTCCGGGATTATATTGCAATGCATTTTTTAAAAAGAATCACTTGTTTTATATAGAAAAAGTAACTCATAAAATTTTAAAAATGTATTTTTAACTTCCATAGACATTATATTCATTCTCTTATTAAATTAGTAAAACATTCTATGCAATGCGTAAATATAAACTACCGGATACTTCTGCACCTACTGGAATAAAGCATAACTATTTTTGAAAATTATACATTTTTTTTCGCTTCAAATTAAAGATCGTGATTTAATTAAGAGTATTATTTTATCTCTTATTTGACTTAGATCACGTTAAAAATACATTTCATGAAATTTTCATTTTTATATTTTATATCTCTATTTGATGATTGATTTGGTAACTGTTGTATTAGTCACGATTATACATATAAACACAAACAAGTACTGTATACATACGTCTTATAATATATTTATTTGTAATATATCGATACAAACATACACTCGATTTACAATTGTTATTTGCAGATAGCTACACCCCGCCTGTTACTGTTGACGGAGTATATTTCCCAGTTTTACGGTGAACTATTGAAGAATAGATTGTACATGCCTTATAGATTTCTACCACTTCTAGCTATACTTGACAGCTTGCCTCGTAAGTAGGTAAGGTTCCCGCTGTAATGTCAGCTTGCCTCAAATCTGCTTTGGTTCTGGTGTTGGGTATGTGTTATATCTTTATGTATACATTGGTTAGTAGCAATAAATGCTCAATCCAATCGTGATGATAAAGAAATCTGATTAGTCCATTATTTCATTTGAAAGCAAGGGTTAGATGTGACAGTAACATTAAAATCATTCTATCTAAAAAGAATAATATTTGCAAAGCACAAATTAATACCTATAAATTACATTCTTTAAACTCATTTGCACATTTAATAAAATTAAACATTTTTAGTGATTGTAAATAATTTTTTTTTTAATTTAAAATTTTTCAGTTTGTTCATAGTCAGGTTCAGGGTCTATGCTTAGACTGGCGATGGACTCTACAATTTGGCAAATAATTAAAATGGCCACGGATAATTAAATTGACCATTAGATATAAAAGTCAATTGTGAATAATAAATTAACAGTGTCTAACCAAGATCACATTCTGCTACTTGGTAGAATAGACTGTTGGTTAAAATTGTACTTACTGCTTTTGATATAAACAGTTTTTTGCTGCCTCCCTTTTTTTTTTTTCAATCACTTAAGTTAGTATAGGGCACATGAATATATTATTTTAATTAAAAATAAATCCTAGATACGATATATAATAAAATATCTTTATATAACAACAAAACAATCTACATTGCACAAATTAGGAGAAAACAATTCTTCAACTGATTCCTCAAGAAGCTAAAAATAGAGACATTGTCTGGACAGAGACATTATCTGGACAATTCATATGGCCATATCTTTGTATATAGTAAACTTATAATTACATGTATCTAAATAACATAAGTTCCCAGGGACTAAGGTAATTATTGTATTTTTATTAATAAATGCATAATATAATATAACCCATATACACCTGGGTCTCGTTTTACGTGATAAATAGGTTCCTCAGAAAACACGCACAAACAAAATCATGCAAAAATAGACGTAACTTACCTTGAAAAAGGGGGGATACAGACTGTGATTTTTCAAAAATCGGGTAAAAGCAAAGCACCAACGTAAAATTACTTTAAAATTCTCACAAAAAAAAAAAATAAGGAAATAAAATATGACTAATAAAAAATTTCAAATTTGAAAAAAATTGATACAAGACAAACTTTTTTTAACTATAATATTTAATTTTATTCAAAACAATATATTTTTATGCATAATTTACAGTAATTTAAATTTTTTTATACACGTTTTAATTATTATCACTATTTGCTGATAAACAGGTTCATTTGCAAACTGGTAAAAATTCACAAGAGGAAATTCAACTAGCACCAATGTCACTCTCACGTTGTGTTAATGGTTTTCTGGTGACAACGTAATTAGTAATTAATCTAACAACTAAAAATTAAATTCTTATTTTTGTCTTTAATTTTTTAATTTTCAATTTTAATTGTTCCCACTGCTATTACTCACTTTTTAAAAATAAACTTGCAGACACTAAATGATTAATAATTGATTACATTCTTTTTTAAAAAGCAAAAACAGAATGTGATTTAAAATGCAAAATTAACACACACAATGTTTGAACAAATTTACATTATAATCTTGTAAAATTTAATGTGTGTATACATAAAATGTGGAAATCATGATTTTAATTTTATTATTGCATAAAATCTTACTATTATAAAGCACTGAAAATATTGAAATTACTAAGATGAAAGTCGAATTCCAATAATGTGCTATTACTTTTAATATACGCAAAATTTATTATTTAAAGTAATAGCACATTATCGGAGTTTGACTTCCGGAGAAATGTGAATCGCGTAACTTCAAAATTGCATTAAATAAATCCGCGTAAAAAGAGACCCAGGTGTATATATATTAAAGCGGTAAAATCTGTAATACATATTTTATTTCATTGTCTGGTGATATTAGTAACCCTAAAAGTAAGATTCAAACCCATTTTCATATTTATTTCATCATCAGGGGATGTAGGTACACACATATACACACATGATCTCCACCTTGTTTTATTTAAGCAGTTATATTTAACTATTTTTATTATTGTTAATTTTTAATTAGATTTTATTTCAGAGATCTTAAATTCCCTACATTATAGATAGCTGTGTGTATATATATATATATATATGTGTGTGTGTGTGTGTATGTATTACAGATACAGAAATTAATATTATTTATGTTACTAAAAATATAAATTAATTTTTATATATTATTCGTTTTATAATTAATGTAAAGCTAATGCAATACCAGAGACAGTTCTGTAAAATAACTATGTAATCTAAATTTTATAAAACAAAAGAACGTACCTTAATTGATGTAAAAATGTTGATCTCAATTAGTTATTTTTAACGATTTGCAAATTGAATGAAAATCATATCTTTTAAATCTATTTCCAATAGAGAAATAGATTGGAACAATACTTTCCAGAACTAATCTAGTTTTTTTATCTTTTAACTGTAAAATTGAACAATGATACTGCAAGTAATAGAACTTTCTAGAAGGTTTAGTATAGTATAAATACTGTCAAAATTTCAAGCACTGGGAGAAGAAAAAATTTAGAGTCACATTGCTAATTGAATCCATGTCACTCGAATTTTTGACAGAATGACTGCTGAGTAGAGGGAAGAAGTTCACTTTTTCTGATCTTTCAGATCATCCTCATGCTGCCATGCCATTGCCATTTAAAAACTGCTTTAACTGAACTGTGAATTAACATTTAAAAATGCCTACCATTATTTTATTTGAACTCTGTATTGCTGACTGTGCTTTGCATATTTATTCTTCATGATGTCAATCCAAATGGCCACCAAGTCATTGGACAGTAATCTGTTTATGCCACTAAATGAACTCAATATTATTCACTTTACTGTAATTTCATTTCTAATCATAATGTAACCATCTATTTATCTAATAACTGAATATAATTTCAGTTATCATAATTATATTAATCCTAATGTCAATTTTATAAATCTCTTTTCTAATAAACTAAAGATCAGCATTTCAAGCTAATGTACATGCGCTTTTTTATGAATGTTAATAATAAATGAATACTTTCATTTCCAATGCAAGATAAAGTCTTTGCGAAAGAATAGAATGAATCCACCTATTCTTTCAACCCAAATGCTTAAGTATGGGCATATCTTAAGCACTGGTAATGAAAGCATGAAGATAAACTAAGCACTTTAAATTACTCTTTACCATCATGCTACATAAATAAATATCTCATTTACATATGTTTAGTTTCATTTAAGAATGCTGTGTCATAAATTCTAGAAAATTTTGTAGGCGTCATTCATTCAGACATGGTAAAGAGTAATTTAAAGTGATTGGTTTATCTTCATGCTTTCATTTCCAGTGCTTAAGATTTTCCCATACTTAAGCATTTGGGTTGAAAGAATAGGTGGATTCATTCTATTCTTTCACAAAGACTTTATCTTGTGTTGGAAATGAAAGTATTCATTTATTATTAACATTCATAAAAAAGCACATGTACATTAGCTTGAAATGCTGATCTTTAGTTTATTACAATTTATATACATCAGGCTATATAAATAAATATCTCATTTAAATCTTTTTTTCTGTAAAACATTAGCATAAATTTATGAATCTATAATTATCTTGTAGATTTTCATGTTTTAATTATGTCTTTTATTTTCAGGCAGCAAACTTCACTTATTTTATTTTAAATTATGTATTTTATATTGAGTTGATTTTAATATGCTAATGAGTCAATATAGCAAACCTAAATCATTTTAGCCACCATCCTGATATTATGGGATGTTTAAACATTTAAACATAAGATTTCTTACTAAATGAAGGTTCACTTGATTGAATATTTAGATATTATATTTGTTTAATGGCAGACTATCAAACCATCATATTATGGGATAATATAAAACATATTTTTTACTCTGTCTAATGCTATTGATTTTAAATATATTTTTATGTCTTTTAAATAAAATTCAATGATCACTTCATACTTAATAGTTAACCATTTGCTTATCACACCACCGAGCATTGTAATTTTTTTCATAATCTATTTATCATTTGAGTTTACTTGAATTTGTTAAATAGAGGGAATAATACTTTCTACCCTTTTTGTTCTGGCATTCTAATTAGTCAAGGTCATATGCATATCTTTAAAAATGGGTTAATATTTTGTCATTGTATTATGCATGATATTATTGGTTTATTTTGAAATTTTAGTTAATATATCAAAGACATTAAAGACCTGAGCCTTACTTTGTGTTGCTTACTCATGATAGCATTAAAAACCTTGTATCTTGCTTTATCATAATTATTCTCCAGAGCTCCCAGATTTATGCTTTGTATAAATTGTCCCAGAATGGGATTTGGAAGCACTGACCCAAGAACAATGTTAGGTTGTGGAGGCTCTGCATAGGATAACATCTGCAAACCTGGACCATGGCATCCTTACCAATCACTCTCCAAATACCACCCTGTCATTGATCCAGGCAAACTCTCATACTTATAAATAAATTATGAAACCTCTCAGTCTCAAAGTGGACCCAAATTTTTTTCTAACGCTATCATTGCAGTCAGCACTGCAAGTTTTCCTTATTATTTGTATGCCCCATATTATATCTCTAAGTCAAAATGCAGTGATCTTTGTAAACCATACTCTTTGATTATTATTAGTATATTTTAGAAATGTCATAGTAAAACTTATTTAAGCTGCCTGCCTTCTCATTTAGACAGTCTTAATTTTCTCATGGATGATAGACATTAAACCAAACTGTCAAGTCAACTATGAAATAAATGCTAATTCATGTCAGATGATTAATATAACATTTACATTGTTAATTAAATAAATTCTCTTAATATGTTAAGATACTTAATTATTGTATTGTCATTGTAAACGATCATTTGAAGGTTATCTTATAAATAATGTCTCTTCCATGTACTTATAAATTAATGGTCATCACTTCTGTTTGTCTTTCATAGCATTAACAACATTAATCTATTAAATATAATTTATGATTACCATTGGCATATTAGGACACATTTCCATAGCAACACTACACTGTTTCTACATATGTAAATCACTCCAGTGCATCCATATCCATAACACATTATAAATTATTTCATCTATTAATATAAATTATTAATTGTGTGAAATCTGTGCTATGTTAATTCATACTATCCCATGTAATTAAACGTATTATTTATGCTCATTAAATTGTTTATGTAAATAGTTACTTATGCGTTCGCATCTCATTTATTGAATCTCACTCATTCATTAGTTTAGTAATAATATTATTACAATTCATAACTGATTACTGTTTAATGACATTTTTTGGAGGTTTACTTCATTCTTTCCATAATGGACTGATGCTATATTATATTTTATGCTTCTCTTATCATAATAGTTGTTTGCTCCTTATTTAAAATTGTTAAATATTCTTATACCTAGGCTCTCTATTTAAATTAAGTTATAATAGACTTTGTTATAAATAATTTCTCTGTAGATTTCAAGTTTCTCTGCTGTGTCTCTGGGACTGGAGTGAATATAACTCATCTGTTATCATCAGAAATATTGTTCATAATGTTATAGCTTTAGAGAAGGGCAAACAGGGCAAAATTCATGACTGCTCCTGACGTCTGTATCTTGGGCATGACTGGATTTATGTTACTTTTTCTTATGTGTGTGTGTGTATGTGTTGTTGTTGATGTTTCTCGTAAAACTGTATTTTAACTTGAATAATTGTCTAAATGATAGTCATTAACCATTAACAGTGTATTATATGTAATTTCATAAGAGTAGTGGGTATTTATATTTTTAATCTCATTTAGTGTGTTTCATTAATTTGTCAATATATCAGTGTGTTTAGACAAGTAAACATATGCTCTAATATGAATCTATTTCTGTCAGTATAAGTTTTAGCTGCCCTGTGATTTAACTAGCTATGGTCTGGCCCCCTAATTATGCCAACCTAAAAATTCCCCATCAACAACCCTGAGGATAATTCTTATTTTGATAATAGGATTGGTGCTTGGAATTGGCTAAATCTGATGACCATAAGATGTTTCTGGGGTATCATATTAATAGGAAATATGTAAATAATATTGTCAGACAAATAGAGCAAGATGATTAATTTAGTTCATTAAAAACTTTTACTTCTTAATAATATTAATAGTTCAAATAGATGTTGGGATAGCTCTAAAATTGTTTGCTTAATCAGGTATTACTATGAGAACAAAATAATTCTAAATATATATATTTTTATGGTTGATAAGATTTAAAATAAATTATCTGCAGGTCAATGGTGACTATATAGCTATCCCAACAAATTAAATAAAATGTAATATACATTAAATTAGCAAAAATATAACTGAATACAACTGGCTTCATTACAATGGATTCCCAATGATGGGGCTCTGAAGAATGTTATGAGTATATGATTAAAAATGTTTTTTTTAGTATTTTGTTTAAATAAAATAAAATTGTGGTAAGAATTAGAATAGTAAAAATATTGAAGTGAATTGTAGTTTAGACAAATAAAACAGGGCAAGAATAACAGGTAGGATAGTACTTTGTGAGCTGGAAAATTAAGTCCAGCACATTTGTTTTTAAAATAGACATTATATATATATATATATATATATATATATATATATCTATATATATATATATATATATATTGTAACCTAGTGTTATTGACACTTGGTTTACTTGGCATTATTTCTGCAGGAAAACAATGCTATTCTTTAAAGAAATAAAAAGATAAAATAACAATAGTAATAATTGACTAATAAAGTATGCTATTCACTCACTTTGGCATGTTTTGGGTGAATAACTAATAGATTTAATAACTCAATGTCATTTTTAAAGAGAGAACATGAATAATTTAATTGAGATATTAATAATTAGAGCAAATTAATATGGTATAAAAGCTAAACAGTAATTGATTTTGGATGGGTAGAGGGGAGAGTGGATGAGTGTCTTATCATAAAGCACAATAACTTCTGGTAATTTCTTTTTGTTAAAAAAAAAGAAAAAAAAATAATGTTTAAAGAATTATACATCACTGATTGTTAATTTAATGTATTTATTATTATTTTTTTTATATTGTCAAATTACTTTGTAATCCAGGTAAATAATACTAAAACTATATGATTGTAATAGGTTTTTCCTTTCTTTTGTTTATGTTATAATCAAATGATTATTTTTCTGTAAGAGGTCGCTAAAGTAAAAAAAACAAAAAAAAACAACCAATTTCATAATCAGGATCATTTTTTTTGAAAAAGATAGTCTGCTTTTAGTTTTCAAGGAAGGAACAGTGCTGAAATTTGGTAACTCAATTTTTTCATTTTATTTTGCAGAAATAAATGTAATCAAAGTAAAATTTTAATAATATAATGTGTGGCTAAATTTTTTTTTTGATAAGATATCCTGATTTTCTTTGCCATCTACCTATTTAAAGACCTTTTATACTTAAAAGTTTATTGTCTCGTGCTAAAGTTCAAAAATGACAGATGTAACTAAAAGAGTCACAAAAAATTATATCTAAATTAAGGAAAAGAAGCGATTTCCAAGAAAAAATTAATTATTTATTAACTTTATGTCATTTATTGATATTTTCTTGGTATAGAAAAAAAAAAATAATAATAATTGAAAGAAATATTTTGAAACCAAGGAAAAGCAACTAGAAACATTTTCGCGCTCTTTCTCAATATTGTCTGCCTTTACAAGTAATGTAGTTACATATGTTAAAATATGTTTTATTCACCAAGAATTGTCTGGAAATAATAATAATGATAAATAAGATTAAATTATGCACCTGTATATTTTTTTAAAAAAAAAAAAATATAAACTTTCTCAGAGTAAATATAGGAAAAGTTATATAGGGGCATTCTTACAGAGAAGTTACCGTTAAAAAAAAAATTTATAATTCCTAAAATATGAACAAAACCAAATATCTTAGTGACTTAATGATAAAAATAAATGATATATTATATTACACATCAGTTGGAGTTATTAAAACTTCCTAGACCTGTAAATCAGCTGCAGTTATTATCAGAATAATCTCGGAAAAATTGCGCATTTTCGTCCATAAGTAAGCTAGCTAATATGAATTGTACGTATCATCAATAATAATAAAAATAAAAAAAAGAATTGTGTATGTTTATCGTCTATCGTCAACTGTTCGTTATGTTAGAATATATATATTTTATTTTCTATGGATCCCAAAATTGTAGCGGTTTAATTCAAGTAAGAATTAATCTTCAATTCTGCTATATTTTTCTTTACCTAATTTATTAAATGCACAAAATAAGAGAAAACTTTTATTTAAAGGAAATAATACCATGCGTTTATTCTTTTTAAACTTGCTTCGTGAAATACGACTGGATAAAGCTCTTCACCTGGACTAATTGCTCAACAGAAAAACATTTTCTAATGAGGGAATATGCACTTGTTAATTAATGATTGTTTAAAACTAAGTTATAAATGATATGTATTTTTTTGTTATATCACATAGGTTAAAGTCTGTATGGTCAAGGAATATTTAATAGCCTTGTAATGACAAAGGTATGTTTTAATATAATTATTATAGGTTAAGTTGATATTTAACACGAAAGAAAAAAATCTATAAAATATGTTTTAATTATTACATACAATTGTAGGTAGAAATTTTGTATGTTAGATACGTAAAAGAAAAATATTTAAATATTTAAGGGGTAAAATAAATATTGAAAATTATCAGAAGTAACTAAAAAAAAAAGAAAAAAAATGCTATAACAAAATATTTCTTGTTAAAGTTTTGAGACGAATTTATACTGTATTAATTGAGGAATTTATTCCTAATTATTCTTAAATAACACATCCACTTTATTTAGTTTAAGATAGTATGCTACCAACTATTTTGAATGTTCCTTTATTAAAATTAAAATTATTATACTTTTATTCTATGATGTCCATTGATTTCAGATGTTGATCAAAGTATACACGGTAACATAAGTTTATTATAATCAGTGTATTTACTTATCCTGCCCAGATATAGCATTGGTATATGCTTAATATTCGCATAGGTAATAATTATAATGTATTTATTTTGTGGGATGAAAAATGATCTCCCCAAAAGCTTTGTTTTCCATGAGAGGAAGATTTTAAATATAATGTTTGGGTATGTTTATAGCCCAAGTGATCGATTCTCATAGATAGGATGATCAAGAATTTATCTAGCATTTAGTATGCTTCATTCGTTTAAATCCCAGGAGAGGATTGTATTTGGTGTGTGTTTGTTGTATGCCCAAGTAAGAGGCAAGAAACCACCAAAATATTTTAATGTAGTAGATTACTCTACAGACCTTCGTGGTTATTCCATATTCCTCATGTGAAAATAAAGATAATTCCACCATGGAAGGTGTTGATTATTGTGCTTAATTTTGAAAGTTCGGGCAAGATAAAGGTTATATTGGAGGTGTTAGTTCCTCAAGATCCACTTTAGTATAAATAGTGCGGTAGTAACTAAGGTCAATCAATATCTGTATTGTGCTGCTAAATATTGCTAGTATTTGACAAGTAAATCAATGGAGAAAGTAATTAAAATTGCATAATTTAAAACGCTTATTTACTGAAGGAATATTCAAATGCAATATTTAATTCTGGTTAGTAATTAAATAATACTCATATTTAAAATTATACATATGAATAAAATTTGTATCATAACTTAAGTTAGCATTAAGTTAAATGTAAGATGGTAAGTGTAACTTCTGATAACTGGCCTATAATTAGAATAGGTTATCCCATTAAAGACCATAAATAAAATAAATGTATTAGAAATAAATTTAATATTTTGCGTATTACATATGATTGGATTAATCATTTTAAAAAAAAAAAAAATAGTTAGTCAATAATTTTGAATAAAAGCTTCTACAAGGTTACCAAAATTTAATAAACAATGTATTGGTAATGAAATGTACTTTTAGTTAATCAATCCATATGATTGCATACAGGAGAAGTAGTAACCTCTAGTCCATAACCAAAAGAGTATACAGATTAATGTCAGTTATATTTTATATTTTTGTATTACTATGGGATTATTGAATAAATGTTCATATTTTTTTTTTGAGATAATAATAAATTATAGTCTTGTTAAAATTTGTTGTAGATTCATTTTTTTGTTTTTATATGCTAAATATAAGTGTTTGCACAATATTTGCAAAACCTTTTCTTGAGTCCGAAATCATTCCAAATTCTTAAAAACTTAATATACCACATAAATAAAGTTAAGCAGATCGGAATATGTCATTATATTTTAGTTTAATGATAATTATTTATGGAGTTGAAAACTTAAGACTAAACATTCACCTTTGTGTAAAAAAAAAAAATAATAAAAATGAATTTATTCCCAAACCATTAACTTTGGTTGCACATTATTCTATTCCCATTTAGTTAAATTGTCTAAGTAATAAATCTTAGTAAAATTATTGTGTTGTCATGGATGATGGAAGGACACAAAAAGCACCCTTGTCTTTTTATTATTCTGACTGAGATTCTGAAAAAAAAAAAAAAACTGTGTTATTCAAAATTATACGTCATTATTGAATAGAATTATCATCTCTTTAAATAATATAGCAGTTGATATGAGAGATGAAGACACATTGAATTTAAGTAAAATAAATGTTTCCTATAGCCGACCAGAATGCCAGTCATATGCGACAACACAATACTGCCGAGCATTTCCTTACATGAAACAAAGAACCCTGAGATTAATATTATTATAATTATTCTTTAAATTAATAAGTGATCAATTATTGTTGTTATTACAATCGTGGCATGGCTTAAGAGAATTGAATGTACAATTGTATTATATGAAAGGTATTTTAGATCATATTGGAAAATTAATGGATATGTTGCTTTATTTTGGTTGCCTTAACAACAACCTGAAAAATTAGTGTCATGGGTAAAAAAGAAAAGAAGGTATAATTAAATTGGGTTAGAATATATATATATATATATATATATATATATATATATATATATATATATATATATATATATATATATATATATATAAGGTTATAGTGGAAACAGCAAGTGCTAGATAAGAACAAGGGAGTAGATGAAAACCCATTCACAAAAGAAGTTGGACCAATATACTATGGAGAAAGAAAGAGAAACTAGTCATGATGGAGAGCATTATGAAAAATTACAAGAATTGGTAGATAAGAATGGAATTAAATATCAGAAACTAAGAAAGAAGATGCATGATGTGATATCATAAATTCAAAATAGAAACTAATAAAAGTTTTGGGAATTAGAACAGAGAATTGGTAAAGAAAAAGATATTATGTCATAAATGCAAGATAGAAATAAAAGAGGGTTTTTGAAATTAGAATGAAACTTGGTAAAGAAAAAGATAGTCAGTGGAGGGAAGGTAGAAGGAAAGTGAGATTGAGAAAGAGCAAAGTAAAAATGAAATAAAAGATAAATCAAATGAAAGACAAATGAAAGTAAAAGTGAAAATCAGGATATAGTCAATGATAAAAAACCAGATAATGAATACCAGTATAACAGAAGGTTGGGAGATCACAGCAAAACACCCACTGTCCCAGACCAACATAAATTGTTTTTTAACAGTTTGGGTATTCATTGGTCAGATGGGAAAAGCTCCAGTCGAGCATCCAAAAAGTTTACAAAGATTTTGCAGCATCAATCTGTTGTCTGAAGTAAGTAAAATAGCATCGTAAGTAAAATAGCAGTGAGACTAATAGGGATGAGAATTAACAAATATGATAGGTCCTAAATCGGAATCCAAACAATCATAGAAAAGAATATGATAAAATGGTATTATGGAAGTGAAGAACGGTGACTTCCATTTATGCTGACTTTTGACTGGGGAAAGGTTGCATCCATTGACACCAAAAGATAGCCATTAACCAAATCATCATAAAAAGGGAAAAAAGAGAGAAAATATATTTTTTGAAATTATTTTGTTATTTTAGTTTTCGTTTCTTTGATGTCATTCATCATTAATTGTTACATTGAGTATATGTATATATTCTAACATGTAAATAAAAGAGTGCATTCAAATATGCATACTACTTCGTAGGAAAGGTGCAACTTGGCCCAAAAAGGTAAAACAAAAAAAAAAACAATTTATTTTTGAATAATTAGGTAGGCTGTGGTGTTGGAAACTGTCTCTTTACTTCGACAGTGGATGAGGGTTTGGCTGCTGGATTGGCTGTGTGGTGTGTTGTGTACTGTGTATGATGGCTCATCTCAGATGTATCTTTGACCCAGCCTTATAAACCATATTTTTTCATGCAGTAGATGATGAAATTCACAATGAGTCAAAGCCTTTAAGTCTTCAAAAAAGGATCATGGCCTACCAATATTGTTCCATCCATAAGATTCCAGAAGTGAGCAGGGTCTTGGGCTATATTTAACCCTCAAACTCATAGAAAGAATAGGGCACTATTCTTGATCTTTGTCATTCCTAAGTCTTTGAAGTAACAGTGTGGTAAAGGTATTTTGTTTATTTTATTTGGGGTTGTTTGGCCAAATTTAATCCTGAAGGGAGTTAACTTTATATTGTGCATAATGCATTGTGGGCCTGTTGAATGTGGTTGAGCCCATCATATATTGTCAGATTGTCCTTTTTCTTTTTGCTGTAACTTGCTTGGTCAGACTGGATTTCTGCAAAGATTAGTGGTCTATATAATTGATCCTAAATAAGCATGCAGAGATTTCAATAGTTTTGGAATGAAATTCATCATTGGATGAAAATAAAGATTTTATGTTTAATTTCAAAACATCAAAACACATAGACCAAATCTTTCTGGGGGGGGGGGTATTGTAACAGGAAGTGTATTTCAACCTTGTTACAAGGGAAAGTTAGACATTCACACACATACCTGCAAATGCAGCAAGATATATACTTGTTTAAAGAAGTCATAAAATAAGTAAACTTTTTTTTACCCACCATATGTTTCAAGTGGGTTCTTATTTACCATTCCATGATATATATATAATGCTTAAATGTTCAAATATAAAATAAGCAAATGTATACATTTTGTTTTTGATATTTAAGAATGAAAATTATAACATTTGATTTTCTCTCATATTAAAAAAAAGATTTGAAAAAAGAAAAGAAAAAAAATTGCTGCAAAAGAAACAGATGTTTATCTATGTAAATAATCTACATGTCTGGGTAGAAATCTACTTTCACTGTATGTATTGTAATTTTTGTTATTTGTTTTGTTATGTTATTTTTCAAATTCCACATGGACTGCTTTTAGCTAAAATGTGTTAAAAGATTTTCTTTTTTCAAGTATTTAGAACTTAACATTGGAAGCCAGATTTGGAATAACAAAAGATGAGAAATTAAATGAGATAGGGATTGCACATAATTTTCACTATCAACATTCGATCCCAAATAAAAATATAACTCTTTTTTATTAGTAAATAACTAGAGATAGTGTATCAGATTAAAGAAATCAAACGTTTTTTTTGATTAGTAAATAATTGGAGGTATTGTATGAGACACAAGATTATAGAACATTTTGGATTGTTTTAAAGAGATATAAATAAAAAAAATTGTGAACTTTCAGTTTGTGTTTGGGATACCAAAGAGCAAGGAATAAGAAAACTCTATATATATAGGAGCAAAGCACTGGAGACAAATAGTTAGAATAGCAATTAAAACCATTGTCCATGGAAAATAAATATTTCATTGGATTGTTAAAATTACTACCAAGAAATATAACTTAAAGATGTAGCTGAAAGAATATGCAAATGCCAATATGATGATTATGGGGTAAAGTTGTAAATGTGCTTGGCTATTGCCCCACTGTCCACACAAGGAGATGTGCTACTGATTCTGTTGTTTACCAAAAAACTGAAATCCGCATCTGATCAAGACTTCCTGAAAATTAGGAGAAAACAATTCAACTGATTCTTCAAGAAGCTGAAAATAGAGACATTATCTGGACAATTCATATGGTCATATTTTAGTATATAGTAAGCTTATACTATTTGTATCTGAATAACATAAGTTCCTGGGGAGTAAGGTAATTATTGTATTTTTATTTAAATACATCATATAATATAACCTATTTGTGTATACTATGTATATATTTTTTGTTGTTGTTTCCTGTAAAACTGTATTTTAACTTGAATAATTTTCTAAATGATAGCCATTATCCATTAAAGAGGTGATATGTGTAAATTCATGAGAGTAGTGAGTATTTATTTTTTTAATCTCATTAAGTGCATTCCATTAACTTATCAATATACATACCAGTGTGTTTAGACAAACAAACATGCTCTAATATGAACATTTCTCTATCAGTATGGGTTCCATCTGTCTTGGGATTGATCTAACTATGGCAGGGCCCCCTAATTACGCTAATGTAAAAATTCCCCAACAACAATTCTTGGGATAATTCTTACTTTGATAGTAGGATTGGCACTTGGATCAGCTAAATCCAAGGACCATAAATATGCTGCTAGGGTATCATATTAATAGGGAATAGGTAAATAATATTGTCAGGCAAATAGAGCAAGGTAATTGATTTATTTCATTAAAAACTTTTGCTTCATAATAATATTAATAGATCAAATAAATGTTGGGATATCTCTAAAATTGTTTGCTTAAACAGGTATTACTATGAAAACAAAATAATCCCAAATATATTTTTTATGTAGATAAAATTTAAAATAAATTATCTGCAGATCAGTGATGACTATACAGCCATCCCAACAAATTAAATAAAATGTAATATAAGTTCAATTGGCAAAAATATAACCAAATGCAGCTGGGTTTGTTACACAACTTTAATGGACGCATGTGCTAGTTCATAAAAATATCGACAACTGACACAATATTCAAACCTACTAAGGGATGTGCTGAGTTCGTACAGTAGTGATTTTGAATTGATGATGATTGTTATCTTAAATAATTCTAAGTAAATATCTCTTTTGAGGAGGTTTAGTGCCTGGAATTTCTTTAAAAAGACATCCAAAACAAATAAAATACTTTAGAATGGTTGTGATAATAAAACCATCATCATCAACCCAGATCTTTAAACCAAGATTTATAATATTTACAGATACATGTAGTGAGATATTCTTACATTTATCATTATAGATATATGCTTATTGAGCATGGAATATCTTATATTTATTGTATATATTATTGGTTTGGGTTCAAACCCAAACTACTGATGTATTATCACTAAATAGAATCATATTTACTAGTACAGTATGTTGAAGCTGTACATATATAGCCATATATGTGTGCTTTACCATTCATTGTTTATTTAACTATTGACCCTTAAGTCAACCACAGTGAATGGACATTAGAATAAATTATAAATTTTTTAACGAAATCATATGTATATAATGTAGGTATATATAAAAGTTATAGGTGTGGTAATTAAGAAAAAAACATATTAAAGTAAATTTCAAATTTCTTTCACCATTTGTAAGATTTAATATGCTTGATGCATATAGCGAAATTAAAATTCTTTAGTTGAAACAATTATTCCTCATGGCTAAGCGAATTCAAAGATTCCTTTTCCATATTCATAGCCTTCAACTATAATAATTCATGCAAATCTATACAAGTTCATTTATATAGTCCATCTTTTTGAAATAGAAAAGCATGTATTTTTTCTGTTTATTGCTTTTATATCTTTTGCTATAAACCATGCCTCCTTAATTTTCCTCTTGATATCATTCCTTTCAGTAACAATTATTGTAGCATTTTCAGGTTCAAATTCATGATTAGCCACCTTCTGTGTTCCATGAACACTGAGATACCTTCATTCTTGCTCAACACCCTTTGCACAAACAAAAGACTCCATTAAGATTAATGCTTGGCTTGGAGGTGTACATTATGCAAACACAGCAACATTAATAAACTTATGGCAAATAGATTTAGTAGGATTTGGCAAATACACAATAAAATATTCTTTTGAGTTTGTTGACTTAAAGATGCAACCATTAATGATAGATTTAAAATAGCAGCCATGGATATATCTGAGCTCTATGAATCAATAAACAGAAGAGGATCGATTAGAATAATCAAAGAAGAACTCCAGAATAATCACTGTCCGAAACAAAAGATTGAATTTATCATTGACTTTATGAAATGGTTAGATAGTAACATACTTGCAACTTTTGAAAACAAATGGTATAAAATGAATAATGGATGGCCTATGGGATTGCTGATAAGTGACATCACTTCTAATATTGTAATTAGTTATTTTTAAAAATGGATTATACCGAAATTCCAAGAACAGACACCTGGAATAATTTATTTCGGATGCATAAATGACATTTTTATTGTTGCACTTAAACTAATCATAACAGCCATCCAAAATGAATTGCAAGCACATACCAACCTAATATTTAATTACATGGATGAGAATGAAATAAACAGAATTAATTACCTGGATTTAATAATACAGAGGATGCCCATAGTCCTTAATTACACTATGAAAGTCAAACCATTACACATTAAAAAAAAAATCCATACCAAATCTAAAACTTCAAGAACCCACAAATTAGTAGGGCTGTCTGCCTTTTTATTCCAGGATTACCATTTGTGCGAATATGAAAAAAAAAGCAAAAGAAATAACCAGTACCTTAATGATCTAATGAAGGTTGGTTATGATTGCATAACCTTCAATAAAAAATCAAATCATTCTATAAAAATATAAACAAACCAAGAGAATTAATCAAGAAATTACAGGGTGAATTTAAAGTAGAATTTTGAACCCCTCCCAACTCCAGTAAAATGATTAACAATTCCAAGGACAAGATAGACCTACAAACAACACCACATGTAATATATAGAATGGCATGCCCTCAGGAAAACTGTGGAGTGGTATACTATGGTGAAACTTGGACCACAGCAAAACTCAGGCCACTATAATAAACAGAATTGCTCAACACAAATATTTGTACAAAAAGGTGTAGAGCAGGAATGAAAATAGCTCAGTTTTTTGTGAACCATCGGAAGGTGGCTAATCATGAATTTGAACCTGCAAATGCTACAATAATTTATACTGAAAGAAATGATATCAAGAGGAAAATTAAGGAGGCATGGTTTATAGCAAGAGATATAAATGCATAACATGTATCAAAGCTCAACAAATAAATATGGAAAAATAAAACCGCTTTAAAGAAACTATGATGAGTTATTAGTTTACCTTAATGTTTTTGTATGATAGACTAGAAGAAAATAATGGGTTTAAGGTTTGGTATTTCCAAATTGCTCTAAAATAATCATTCTATCTGTATTCTTTTGCTTATTATCATTTGCTAATAGTCTCATTAGTTTATATAGAAGTTTTGCATATTAAAAGATTTTTTTCTTTTGCTTGAGCATTAGTGGCTCTGAGATTATGTACTGTACTTAGGTTGCTACTGGATTCTACAGAAAATGGAATGGCCTTCAGATATGAAAGTTAATTGTGAATATCCAAGAAATCTTACTGATCAAGAGTATATCCTGAAGTCTTATAGGATAAGATTGGTTTATTAAAATCCAAATAGTATTTTTGAAATAGTCTTTTTTGTATTCTTCATTTTCTTATTGTCCTTAATTACTTAGTTTAATGAAAGGCTAATCATTATGAGCATCTTAACCATCTGTCATTTTCCTATGCTACGTCTAACAATGTGATTGTGCATTTGGGTAATCACAATTTCTCATTTTTAACTCAGCCCTTAAGAATTAAGAAATCAATGTCAGATACAAGTTTAATAAACTATCAGTCCTTATAATATTGCAATTCAAATAATTCTTCTTACACTTTTTTAGCAAAAACTGTTTATTATTATTATTATTATTATTATTATTATTATTATTATTATTATTATTATTATTATTATTATTATTATTATTATTATTATTATTATTATTATTATTATTATTATTATTATTATTATTATTATTATTATTATTATTATTATTATTATTATTAGTATTATTAGTATTATTATTATTATTATTATTATTATTATTATTATTATTATAACAGTTTCAACTGTACTTTGCAGTCTTCATCAGAATATACAAAAACATAGGATAGAGAAGAAGAGGTACAAAGAAGAAAATTTAAAGAAGCTGCTCACATGACAATGGCAAACAACTCCCTAAGTTAATCTAGTGTGATTATATATAATATATGGTAACCACTAATCAACTTTTCTCCAATTTTTTGTATTTTCCCAATTGAACATATGTTCACCAGAAGAGTTTTTTGAATTGCAATATTGTATATGTAGATAGTAAAAATAAAGGAAAGGAAGAAGAAAAGGGTAGAAAATGGAGACTAGAGAGAAATAGGAAAAGAGAATAAGATCTGATGAAGACTGCAAGGTACAATCAAAACCATTATAATAAAATTTTTTGCTAAAAAAGTGTAAGAAGAGTTATTTGAATTGCAATGTTGTATATGAAGGTAGCAAAAATAAAGGAAAGGAAGAAGTAAAGTGTTTAGAAAGATTATATATACCAGCTCTTAGTTATGATCTTTGCTCAAGACAATACAATTACTAATAAAACAATTTGGAACTGAATTTAAAGTGAGTCTTTCCATTAGGAAAAAATTGTATATCTAAAAAATCTTTATGTAGAAATTGCTCTACTTTCCATATAGAAAGGTCTTTTAAAATATGGTCAAAAATGTTCTGTTTCACACAGGCTGGATAGGTCATTGTGGTGATGGATAGATACATAGAACATGCAAAATTAGTTTAATCAAATTTTTCAAGATCTGAATAAAAAACAGCAATAGTAAGGAAGCAGGCAAAATTTAAGGATGTTGTAGCTACTCTCATTGATACTAGTCTTCCTGAGGAAGATAATTTAATAAAAGAGGTAGATGATAGCAAATGTTTTTGGAAGAGCAAATCAACCAGGGAAAGACTAATGCATTGGGTTGTATTTGATGTAAAGACTAATTTCATATCTTATTTTCTTGGAATTATGTAATGAATCACTGGAATCGTTAAACTTGGCTTGCACAATGCTCTTTGTCATTTATTAGTGCATTTGCCAATATTAGATTCAGAGAAAAAAGTCTTTTAATTATTCCTAAATAACATTATTATATTAATACTATTAAAAAAATCATTTTTTTCCTTAAAGGCTTTAATGAATCATTGATAAAAATAGTACATTTTGGTCAAAAGTTATCAAAATAATGGTATTGTTTTTGTAAACTCAGTGTATCATTATTACATTTTTACACAACACATAGATTAACTATCTTAACACTTTGCTTAAACAAAATATTGCCACAAAGAATTGGCAATGCATTTACTATTAAAATAATAGTATTTAGTACATTACATTATAGTCAGAAATCAGAATACATGAGAATTTAATATTATGTGTGATTGGATAGGTCAGAGAATAGGATGGTGTAAGATTAAATAATAATTGCATTTAATATTCACAAAAAATGTAATGGTTATTCTTTAGAAAAATCTTATTATGCACATTTCAACAGCTCTTAAATACTAAAATTTTTAATTTAAACTTTCAAGATTATCATATTATCAAGGTATAAAATTCTTTTAAAAAGCATATTATGGATATAAGTAAACCTTTTCTTGGATTACAACACTGGCATTCCATTTAGCAAATACTAAAAATGCATATTGCCTATGAACCTTGTGAATTTTTATATGCACTTAGTCACAAATTTTTAATTTCTTATTCGATTGCTTAAGCAGTTAGATCATATATCTATAGTATTGTGTTTTCCTGAAGGTTTGTGATGATGGTGTTTCAGTTGTATTCATATGTTGGACTATTTTTATCATCTAGTGTGAGTATTGAATGTCTTTAGAAAAGTTTAACATTGTTTAAATATTCCAAATACATTCAACTGTTAGTAATAGCACACATCTTATAATATATACAATGTTTAATCTTCCCTATTCTTCAGATATTGTTAGCCTGACCAGTGACAGCGCTAGCATTTTTAAATTCTTTGAGTATTGAATTTTAAGGTAATGCTCTAATCAACTGAGCCATTTTGCCAAAGGCAACAGTCAGGAGAGATTTCACATAATATCTTCCTGATTTCTCCACTTAGAAATTTTCTAAGAACAAAATTGGTTAGTGGTTTCCATATATTATGTATAGTCACACTAGGTTGACTTATGGGATTGTTTGCCATTTGGATGCATGCTCAAAAGCCAAATTAATATCACCTAATAAATTACAGGAGGGTATTCAATGATAGTCCTTGCAATATTTATTGTTGTAAATAAAGCTACAATTTCTTCTTTGTTGTTATTGATTTGAATAATATGCAGCTTATATTTTACACACTCTTCTGATAATTTTTATAAAAATATATTGTTTTCCTTGATTCATAGTCTACATATTCTTGTTGTAATCAGTGTTTTATTTGCTGTTTGTATTTTTTTATATGCATAACATAGACAGCTAAATGCTCAAATAACTCTAAACTAGCTATTTCATGCAAGCCCCAAGTATTAGACAATATCAGTTGGGCTTTTTTAAATAAATTCCCAGGCTTGAGAAATCCACATTTTTGTATTGCATTATCATTCTGTTGTACTGCTATTTATGATTATGATTTTTAAAATATTGTATATGAATTATAATTAGCTTTAACTCTGTAGTTTGAAATTATATTTATCTATTGTCATGTGTTTACACAACTGACAACATCATTACCTACTGCTTCTGTTCAGTTTATGAATTCAAGAAAAATATTGCTTCCATTAAACATTTACTTTTTTATGTTTAAAATATTTAAAAAAAAGTTTTTTTAAAAAATGATTTTCATAAAAAAAGTAGATATTTGAAAACCAGGCACTCTTCACAAACCTGGAGCTTAGTTGTAAGTATAGGGGATTTGAACTCAGATTTTTAAACACCCTCCATCTATCCACCCTATCTCATACAACTGATACACATAATCACACACATGTAGAAAAGATAAATAATGGCCAATATACATATTTCATGCTAAACGAGCACTCATCACTTGGTCCAGATTATCATCTCTCACAGATATATAATAAATGCTCAGTTTATATTAAGATAACAAATCTTAATACATTAATGGACATGCTTCAGTCTACTCCCACCTCCAACTTTTCAGTCATCCATATCATTAAAAATCTGATGATGAAAACCCAAATCCCATAATGATGCCAATATTATTGCCTGGTTTTCAAATATTTACACATCAATATTGTATCCTACCCATTCCTCTTCTTTATATTTAAATGGATAAGGTCCTATACATCATGGGTCAGAGTGTCTTGAGGTCAACATGGGCATGGCAATAATATTGGCATCAGCATTGGATTTTTGTTTTCATCATCAGATTTTTAATAATGTGGATGGCCGAAAAGTTGGAGGTTGGAGTAGATTGAAGCCTGTCCATTAAAATATGAAGATGTGCTATCTTAATATAAACTGAGCATTGCACTCATCAGTTGGTCCAGATTAACATTTCCACACATATATACAATCAATGCTCAGTTTTATATTAAGATAGCCAATCTTCATACTTTAATGGACAGGCTTCAAACTACTCCAACCCACAACTCTTCAGCCCTCCATTTCATTGAAAATCTGATGATGGGACCTTCAAAGCCAACATTAGTGCCAAGGTTGTCATCCTACCCGTGTTCATTTAAGTAATATTAGAAATATTTTTACTTAACATTATTATATAACAGTAAGGTAAGAATAATATTTCAATCTGCTCTTTATTTCATACTGTATATGTTTTTATAATATACATATTTTATAGAATCATAATTTTGAAATGAATAAATTTATCAATAAATGTTGCATAATTGATTATTGATTGACAAAACTAAGAAATGATAAATTTAAATACAAAAATGAAAATCTGTATTAGGCATTTCAATCCTATTTTGTTTGATTAACAGAAGTAAAGAAAAAAAGGCAAATTATTTTATTGACTAGGTCTTTTTTCTAATAAAAGAAATGTTATGGAATTCAGCGGGATTTGGTGATTTGAATATTTTGTTTAACGCTCAAAAAAAAAAAAGCACGCAACAACACTGAATATTTTAAAACTGATTTTTTTTTCATGTGTCATAGCATCGGCCGGGAAGCGAACCCGCTAACCCGGGACAAGTGCTTGTAAGGCAGCTGCGCTGACAACTCGACTACCAACGCTTGACAAAACTGATTTTATTTAAAACATTTGATTCACAAACAAAAAATATTGATCTTTTGACATGTTATTTAGATTCCTCAAGCATACTTTCAAGACTTTTTAATCAAATAGAAAATGAAGGAATAGCTTTTGACTAAAATGTTCTTTTTTAATTGCAATCATAATGAAATAAAAAAAAAAAAAGCTTTATTTGTAGCAATGTCATTTAATGAAACTGCTAGTAACAAAATCTTTCATATTTATTAATTGTATTTACGTACTATTTAAATGAAAAGTTCATGATCGATTTATAGAAATTTATAGATATTAATTATGATAGAACTGTTTTGAAGAATATATATAAGTACAATTTTTAAATAAATATGATTGTAAGAGAAACAACAAATCACCGAAATGTCTGGACATTTATCAGAGCTTGAAGCAAAAGTAAAATAACTATGTTCGAAACCTTTTTTGTTCATTGCTGTGTTCATAGATTAAATCTTGTTTTGTCTCCAGCTCTTGAAAAAAAATAACTGAAAGAATGCAAACTTTTTTCAAAATTGTTGTGTTTATCATGAATTAATATATAAACATAAATGTGTGTAAATATGTTTTATAATATCTTCATTAATAATACATGATAACAAATATACTTTTAAGAATTTACAATATTTAGAATGAATATAGTCTGCCTGCTACCTTTGGCGAGGTGTGGCTCCTAGTTTTAGAGAGAACTATGGCAAAATGATAGCATGTGTTCTTCTAAGTTTCCTACCTCTTCCAGTCATTCTGTGACTGTCTGCCAAGTGAATAGAACTGGCAACACTTCTGGCTGTACACACCTTATGTTGGCGATTGGTTCTAACAGCTTCCAGTCCTGAATGTGGACTTGCCTCACTTTATCAACTATTTTGCTTGACATCTATTGTCTGGAGACTACAGATTCTGTCTTTCAGCTCTGTGACAGTAGTTCTCTGACCCTACCTTCAAAAATCTTGACTATGAAAACACTTGAATTCAGTGAGAATCTTCACCCATTTATCCATCTTGGATTACCTATGTGTTATCTATTTGAATACACATTGGTCTGAGGTGGTGAATGCTCAATGTGATCTAGATAAGATGATATCCAAACTAGTCTATTATTCGAAAGTAAGATGAGTTATGACATTCCCTCCCCTTGGTTAAAATTAGCTCTGGAGAACATAATCATACAAGTGCATTGGTAAGCATCTTTTTTGCTTTGTGATTTTATTGCTTTGTGATTTCATCCAGCTTGGTGATCTCCTCAGAAGGTCCAGAGTTCATCAATCATGAAACTGTAGCTCAATGCAACTAACTAGTGACTCAACACTGGTAGATTGTGACTCTTCTTTGTTGTCATAAGGTTTTTTTGAAGGCCAGTGTTATGTAGTTTAACCTTAGTTAGTTTTGATATGTATAATGTTACTATCCATTAGCTATTTTAACCATCATTATTTGTAGTCTTTTAAGTTTGATCACCACTGCTGGAACCTATTTGGTGATTCCACTATACATGCAACATGCTATTTTCAATTTTTTTCTTTCATAAAAACTGGGCCTGAGAATTGTTAAATTGGTTCTCAGATCCTTATTGAATAATAGTTCAACTGGTGTTTTTCCATAACTGTGCTTGATGTTGATTGCTGTGCTAACAGCATTCTGGAAAAATGAGTGTTTCAACTTCCTGTGTAAATCTTTATTTGCATCATTTTTCTCTCTCAAACCAGTCTCTCAGCCTGATCATATTGCTCTCATGGTGGAATAGTGGGCTGAATGTTATTTCAATGTTATTACTGACACAAAATTTTCTGAATGCTGTTGATGTAAAAGTTGTTCCATTGTCTGAAACTATAGTTTTAGATAGGCCATGTGTAGCAAATATCATCCTAAGAGTTTTGATCTTTGCTGTGACCTGTAGTGATGATACATCCACAACTTCCAGCCACATAGAGTAAGAATCTACTATCAGTAATAGTTTGCCCCTCCATGGACTGGCATGTTCAACATGAATTCTGGTTCATTGACCTTCAGGTTCAGACCATTGAACTGTTCTTTGCTGGCATATTTTGGATCATTGTGCAATGCCAGTAGTACTCAATGTCAGATTCTCATCCCTAATGGAAACATTTGGATTCAGTGAGAATCATCACCTATTGGCCCATTCTTGCTATGGGCTATATGTTATGTACACACATTGGCTCAAGATGATGAATTCACAATTTGATCTAGATAAGCCAGGATCTGGAGTAGTCCCTTATTTGAAGCCATGGTGAGTTTTGTCAAAAATAATTAATGATTTAGCATTCTTTTTTAATAGTTCTACAAAATATACTAACGAATTGGTTAAAAAAAATTCCATCTAAAAAAAAGTGAAAAGATTTAGTAACTACGATTAAGATGATTTTTGAAAATGCTATTAAATGGGGCATGCCGAGAGGTCAGTGCAGCCATCTTGCAAACAAGCAGTTGGTAGTAGATGGTTGTTGCGGGTTCGCCTCCCAGCCGATGCTATGTCATAGTGGGGGAGCATTTAACATGTAATATGATTATTTATCATATCGTATTTAAATTGTTTCAACTGTTGTTTTCTTGCATCTACTTTTTTCTGATATTTTTTCAATCGACTGACATTCTTACAATATTTTACAGGGAAAAAAAAGAATATTAAATATTGATATTAAAGAATAACGAATTAACAAACAACAACCATTATTGCACTTGTAACTATGATCACTTTGAAAATGATTGGGATACGTTAAACAAAATGTCTGTGTATATTCCAACAACAAAAAAATAATAATTTAAAATTGAAAAGATCCAAAAAACAGCCACATAAGACTTTTCTTCGAAATTTTAGATAATAAATTTTCATGCAATTAGATGAATAATTTAAAGACTGTTTAATTTTTCTCAAACTGATTAATAAAGATCAAAATTTCCAGGGATACTTATAGAAATTTAAAACTTGTTTATAATAGATATTTTAATTTTTTAAGAATAAGAACTGAAGTGATAGTTATTTACAATACAATTCACGCTTTGAAAAGCATAGAAGTTGTTAAACAATTTGTATATTATTTACAAAGAAATGTTTACAAACAAAATATTCGAAGATTTTATAAATCAAAAAAGGATTGATTTCATTCTTAAATAAACTAATTTGAAACTATTATGTACTTTATAAATATATAATTAATTATTTTTTAAAAAAAAATTCCTCTTGGTTTAATCTTATCGCACATTACTGCTCTGTCCAATATAAATAAAACTGAAAAAAATAATAAAGTAAAATAGAATATAACAATTATTTTTTAAAAAATGTATAGACCATTTTTATAAAGTTTGCTAGCGAGGATAAGGTAAAAGTCGAATAGATTTCAGTATAATTTAGTTGTGGAAGTTTGTTTTGCTTATTAAAAATTATTAATTGTGAACCGACTAGGAATTCATTTTAATCCACGAATTTAATTAAGTGAAAAATGAATAATTTACTTTCTACCTTCGCAAAAAATGGAATAATCCGCAGCTAAATATTTTAGTTATAGTTTCTCATATTAAATAGTCTTTTGAATTAAATAAATATGAAATTAAGTTTAATTGATGGAATATTTAAAAGATAAAATAATCGCAATCTTAAAAATTAAATGGATTTTTTTTCAATGAATAATCGTTTCCATAATGTTTTAGGTAAGTTAATTGAATGTTTGAGTAGTAGATGATTTTATGTAACTCTTTTCCTTAGATTTATCACTGCTATCGAGCGTTCGCTCTTTTTAAAAAAAAAAAAAACATTCGCTTTCTATTTCCTCTTTCAAAAAAAAATATATCCTAACAGTTCTCGTAAAGTGTTATTTTTAAAATTCATCATTTATATACATGGATGTTTAAATTTTGCTCCTGTGGAAATCAAATGAAATTTTGGTGAGTGTTTTTGTAAGATGTATCGTTATTAATTTTTTTTTAAAAAAAAGTTTACGATGATAGCGAATTGTACTTATTTATTAATCCAGAAAACATAAACACAGCTTTGTATTTGCAAGTGTAAAGTATTTTATTACCATAAAATTTTCAATCATCATCAGTCCATTGTACGATTATGGTCTCTTTAATTTAATACAATTCCCCTTCCTCTCCAATCTATAGTTTTTCTTCTCCATATTACGGCACAGCGACCATTTTTTGTCCAGTCATCTCACCTATAGTCTTTTTCTAGTTTTTTTTTTTTTACAATTTCTTAAGATCCGTTTTAGGTATAAAGTTAATTATCTTCTAGCAGAACATTCGCACTATTCCATTTTAATCTCTTATGATTGTTTCAATGATGTCAGTACTATCTGCTTGTTGTTCATCTATGCATTTTAATGTCAATCTCTCTTTAAAATCCAACATATTTGTTTTACCATACTTTATTATTTGTAGTCCGTATATTGGATTTAAGTATCCACATTTCATATCTCATATAAAGCACTGGCGAGATTTATTATATATTATTACTATTTTTTAATACGTAAAATTATTTTCATTTATTATTAAATTTCTTCTAGCCAAAATCATCTTTCTAAGTTTAATTTTAGAAATAATTTAATCAACATTAATAATTTGTTCGAAGTATTTGTAGTTGTTAATTTTTTAAAAATTGATTACTATCAATCCTTATTTTCTTCTTTTCTGAAAAGTCATTAACATCTTCCTTTGTTTTACTTTCTTGCTTTTATCTCTCTTCTGAAGCTCCGATTTATCAAATAATTACTGGAGCTAAAAATTCTAAATGATTTAAGTATTCTCAATTTTTTTTTTTTTTACTCTTCATGTAAAACTGCTGTATTCTTTTTGGAGACTTAGCATCATCTTACCGATACTAATTTTCTTGAGTATTACTATCGTATTTAACTCAATCACAGTTGTTACAATTTGATAAATGTTCTTCAGAATTTGGCAGTTGCTATGTTTTCCAATTATTAATTTTATAGTAATTCTTATTAGATTAAATGAATTTTATATTTATCCAATGCAAAAACGCAACTTCTATTTATTGATACTATAATTTTTATAATGGTTTTATGTGATTTACAGTGCTATAACAATTTTTAAATACAAGTTGTTATTTTAATTCATTTGAATCCAAAATTCTCTGAGTATGAGTTGTAGTTTATTTTAGTAAAGACCAAAACTAATGTAAGACTAATAAACCTATAATTTCTAGTTCTTTCTTTACTTTTCTTAAATGTCATTATCACTACTGAATTTTTTCAAAATATCTTTCATATTATTGTCATTTAGAAATTTGATTTATATCTTTGTCAAGAATTTTTCTATTTCTTTACTTGTTTTCTTTAAGATATCTATAATAATTAAATTATTTTATAAAGTTATTTAATTCTTTATACATTTAATTGTATGTCTTTTTATATTGTTATTAAAATCACACTTCAATTCAAGTGATGTTATAATTATATTATCAGCAATATTATTATATAGTTCTTCGAAGAATTTTTTCACACATAAATTTTTTTTTTCAATAGTAGTGCTAATTTTTGTAATAAGCTCCAATAACTTTTCTTCCAATAGTAAAATATCATTTCATAATTTTGAAATTTTTATTTCCTTCTATAGCTAGAAAAGCTACAATATTTTTTTTTTATGTTCTCATGAATTACATCATTTTATAGAAGTTCAGATCTTTTACTTATCTTAATAGATCACTTTTAAATATTTTTATATTATTCTTTTTCTATATGCATTCACTTCTGTTTATTGGTGAATTACTTTCTTTTTTTAATATCTGTTATTATGCTTTTGGAAAAATATTTGAAATCTTCCTATTAATCTTATTTAAATTTGAACTATCTTCAAAATCTATCAACATTTAAAAATGATTTGTGAGTTTTACTTTAGAATTAAAAAAGGGATTTTAAAACTTGGGGATATCAACAATTTATGTTTTTTTTTTTTTTAATAGTTTCTGTTTTTCAAACTTTGGACCGAGATATTTTACTTCTGACTAATTTGTAACTTTTTTCTGTGTTGAATCTATTAAATATATTACAGAATTAAAATAAATATTTTGTGACAATTCAATACTGCCAATTTGATATGTGTTTGCATTTATGTACATTTCCTGTTTGGATTTTTTTTAAAAATCATAAGATACAATGTATTTTTCACTAATTTATGTATTTGTTTTTCTTTTCTTTTTGTCACATAAACAAATTTATCTACAGTACTTTCATCTTTCAATCAGTTCAATTTTAGCATTAAAATCTATCATAACAAGTATAAAATGTTGTTTGGTTTGTTCAAAACATCTGTGCATCTATATAAAACTTCTCTATTTTACAAGATGAAATATTATTAAAACAGAAACTTCATAGCATTATGAGTCATTATTTTATTTATAATGTATCTCAATATTTATGCTTTTATAATGAAGTAATATCTGTTTTTAAATCATTATCATTTTCTATCTCTCAATTTGTGCAATATTCTTTCACTTGAATGTGATCTACCATTATAGATAACTAGCTAAAAGTTCACCATCAAATGAATGTTTAAATTTGCAACCTGATAATATTTAGCACTTTCTATTTTCATTGATCAACTGCTACTCTTACTTATACATTCACATATATCTTTCTTTTCTTAAAACAATCTAAACAATGTTTTAGTTAACTAGCTATCAGCCATTTAAGATGGACGACCATGATATTTTCTTGATCTTAAACTCTGAGGTATAAAAGACAGTAACTTTACCATACTGGATAACAAGTGTTATATTCATGTCCCATTTGAAAATTTACATAATAATATTAGCTGCCGTGACAATGAAATGTGAAAGTACAATAAATTTTGCTCTGCTAAGATCCTTTAAGACTTCAGAATAGAATCTAATGGCATTTTCTCAGTTAATAGCAAATTCCTTTGGGCAATCTTAAAATATTTAAGCATATATATTGTAACCTGACCCTCCAGTATTATCTGCAGTGGCATATGCTTTGGTATTTTTGCTATCCCACATTCAAAAAGTAAAAATTCAAAACTACTATTATATTTTTTATACCAAAATACAGGATTTCTTTTTTTCTCAGGTTCAAATCATATCATCATTATAACATTATGTAATGTAAGACATTATTTATTTTTTTGCAATTATTTTAAACATGAATCATAAATAAATAGTTCTGGTTATAACATAATAATATGACTCTTATTTCAATTAATCTTATTCAATAACATATGATAACTCTTGTGATACAATGAGTAAGAAATGATTTTGTTCATACTCAGAGATCACCTTAAGCTTCCATATAATTAAAACAAAGATAATCTAATCAAAATAATGGTAAAACATTGAGATAACTTCAATACTACACAACATGAACTTTAATAAAATAACTTTTATTTACTATGTATTCTTATGAATTAAATGTTATCATATTTGTGTGATTTGGATTTTCTGTTTATGTAGATGATGATAATAAAGAATAATTCATAAATTAAGAATAAGATAAACATTTTATGTAAAATATAATAAGTATAAATATCTTATGAGTTAATATGTTCAAAAATAAAAATAAATACAATAATATTTTAATAATAGATTTAAATTCTTAAAAAAATATCTATCACCTAAGAATAAATAAGTTCTCTCTTTATTTCAAAATTTGACTATCATTCTAAATATGTTGTTAGTATAAAAAAAACTTTTATTCATGTGTTTAACAAACTATGCTGCCAATGAAAAGAACAACATAAAATTTGGATGTATCATTTTCTATTCCTATACAAAATGATTCCTTAAATTTAAACAAAGAATGTTTTATCCAAGTCTTTGCACATCCAATATTCATGCTATGAATATTAGCACCATTATCATTTCAAAATTACTCTGATAATATCAAGAGTAAACAAAGATGAAGACCATAACACCCATGCTTTCAACATCTGCCTTATCTCTAACACCAATAAGTAGGATTGGCAAAATGATGAAATAATCACAAGTGCAAAATTAGCATTATCATATCACTAATCTAAATAAACATGATGAGAATAGAAGCATCATAAATATTGTCCAATACAGTATATAAGTTATCTATGATGTACTGTGTTTCAAAAGCATACTTCAAAATAACACATGAAAATAGTTGCAAACACATATTATTTATCATATAATAATAATACCATAAACATGATATGAAAGACTGATAAAACACATTATATTAGCAATAAAATAATTAGGCATAAGCATTATAAATCAATAGTTTACAAAAATAATACATCATCTCCAAATGCATATTCATTATCCACACCATTCATTAAACAATCCTATACCAAACGTTCATATTACCTTTCTTGATATCATAACACAAATATACTTTGAGAACTCCAATACTCATACATGATACACATAAATTATAAATGAATTGCTAGTAAATAATATTATAAGCATAAGAAAACATATAAATAAATTTATACCTAAAAAAAAAGAAAATAATTTCTTTCTTTTTTTTTACTACTGCTAGACAATTTATAAGTTCTTAAATCACTTGTTTTAAAACACACTTTAAAACATTCCAGTTTACTTAACAATTCTAATACAATCCATATTATTTTATTTAAAATATCATTAATGTTTAAAAATCTCAATTAAGCAAACTTCTTTAAAATCTGAAGCAACAAATAGAGCATTGATACAATCCAACATAAAAAGAAAATTTTAAACCATATTATTTCTTTTTATAACATAGCAACAAAATATTTCAATGCAAATGCATGTAAGCAAATACTTTTCACTTTAAAATAAATATGAAATGAGTTGATTTTCACATCCTTCAAAAACAAAATACAATTCCTTGGAATGTGTTACTCTTTCCTTTTAGAAATTGTGAAAACATATTACAGTTGCACAAATATATCCCAGATATCCATAATTTAAAAAGTTTACAACTATTTTCATTAGCTTATTGAAATATTTCTCAAGTCAGCATATACTTCAAATTTGTATTACGGTCAAAAATTAGCATGATGAAGAATAAATTTGTGAATAATATTATAACAGCAAAGCACAATAAAGCTTATAACTAGTTGAATATAATAAATTATTCATACAATTAAACATAATTCTTGTTTCAAAAATATCGGCAATAATGTTAATTTTAAATTCAAGCATGAATACAATAATAGATAGATTGTTGATATAGTTCATAATAATGCAATTTTTTACAAAGATATTTTTCGGACATCAGCAAATCATTGTTACAGTTTAACATTTCCTTCCTTCAATAAAGCAAGCTGTTAAAGTTTCTTCATTGTATATACTTGGCAGATGGACCAATTGTCAGGAGACCCTCAGCAGACTGTTCTAACCTTCCTTTATTTTAGAGATATAGTAGACTAATTAATAAATTAACAAGCCAATTAGTTCACTACTTAATTAAGTAGATAAGTGGAAAGAATCAGAAGAATAAGTTTTCAACATGTGGTATGCCACAGTTATAAGATGAATCATGTAATCATAATGAAATCGATGATTGACAGATTTGGGACATTATTAATTGATAATTAATGTGATCTTAATTAGTTGTCAAAGCAAATATTCTAATAATAGATTATTATTTTAAAAACTGTCTGGATTCCTAGACATATCAAATTAATAACTTATTAAAGTAATTAATTAATATTACAAAAATAATACACTTATTTACTTTTTGTAAGAAGTTCTCAAAATTTAATATAATATTATAGAGAATAATAAAATTTTAAATAAAAATATTGCAGTTTAAATATTAAATTTTTTAAACAATGAACTTTAATTGTAATCAATTTCTTTGAAACTTCTCTCAGTCAAAATAACTATTACATTCATGCAAACATTTGAGAAATTTAAAATGTTAATTAAAAATGTTTAAACAAACTGTAATTCATTATTTGTATTATAAAATACTATTGAAATGTAAGTAAATTATTTATAATGTTTGTTTTTAATGTAATTTATTTTATTTTTAATTTAAACTAAGAGTGAACTATACATTAATAAAAATGTTGAATCTATGGATTTAAGCATATAAACTTAACTGATATTTTAAAATTAACTAAATCTCTTTTTATTTAGACTTATCTAAATAAATAGTTTATAACAATAGTTCTATAGCTGAATTTTAACTTATTAAATTATTTACCATATCTAATATATAAATTGACTTATTGAAAGAAAATAAGATATATAATTTTTTTTTAGAAATATATCCACATTATACACATACACCGTTCTCTATGCAAACTTTAAGGATACAATATATATATATTGAGCCGGATAATATCTGTCTCAAAAGTCGCTTCACCAAAAATAAAACTAACTTTTGGTTTTATTAAATTTTTAACAAGAAAGCGTTTAAAAGTTTGTTTATAAGAGTACGTGTACACATACTTTTATGTTTTAAAAAAAAAAAAGTCATTTTATTTCTTTTGTTATAAAATTGATTTCTAAAATTGTTTTCTTGTTTTTACTTTTTTTTTTTATCAAATTATTAAAGCAAGGCAAACTTTCAATTGCATTCTTGTTTATAATTAATTTTTAACTTATCTTAACTAAGCTGAGACTTGTTTTAAATATTTTTGAATTAATTATAAATAAGGTTAACCCTGGAGAGAATATTTAATTAGGATTAAGACTGAGATAAAGTTGCCCTGTTGAAAAACCACTAATTAAAAAAATGGTTTTGGAAAGATAAGAGCTCTTATAAATAGACCAGGGATCGTAGGCTCATTATTCTCAAGCTATCATTGTGGATGCTGCTTGTCAGTGTTTCTGCAACTTTTAATACACCAATTTTATTGCTATGCTGTTATAATTTCTTCAATGTCAAAACTATATGCAAGGAAGAACTGCTTCAATAGTATTTTCACCATGTCAGGCTAGGCCAACATAAAGACGGATCCCGGAGCAAAATTGTCCTGCAAAATCATGCCGTAAGTACTCATATTAGAACTGTTCCCTAACATTGCCTCCTGCCTTCTTGTAAAAATGAAAGCCTAAAGTCTTCACCAGAATTTCCCATGGAATGAACTATATATGCCGTGCTGGAAGACATCAGCTAATTGTAAATTTATACCTCAAGGTAAGGGCAAGATTTTAAATCTCAGCTTAATCTTCAAAGAACATATTCTATTATATTGTTTGTTTATTCAATTTAAAATATTTAGAGCATGTATTTCATTCGCTTTTCATTATATTTTATAGTGTGTCTTGGAATCTTAGTTTTAAGATTCCAAGTTTATTTTCCATTTCACGCATTGGAGAGTTTATTGTGAGATTATGTTTTTTATATGCTTAATAGGTCTTCCTTTATTTTACTAACTATTGCTAAAAGCTTTGGTAGAGTTTTGTAATTTTTCTTTAAATCACCTGTCCCTATTTTATTGTCAAATAATTAATTTAAATTACTGTGTTTGCACTTTTGTAAACCACTGATCTTTTGGCTGGTGGTTTATCGAATATATTATTCTGTTTTTCTTGAATAGATTTTATTTTCTATAGTTCAGATTATGTAGTCTGTAATATTCCATTTTCTTGTGTGAGACTAATCTTGGTTGGTTTAAATGTACCTGACCATGAGCATTTTTCAAAATTATGACATTCTTAGTTCCAATGTTTCTTTTTGGACTATGAAAAGCTCATCTCCACTGTCTCGTTGATTCTCCACATGCATATATCTTTCTAAATCTCTATAGAATGAATGGAATTGGTGTGGGTAAACTGTTAGCAGGAAGATACTCTTAATTCCCATTTAAATTCTAGGTGATATAACATTTCTTTCTGCTAAGGCATTTAATGTTTCCATGTTTTTAACTCATATACACTCTTTATATATATAAAATTACTATTTATTAATAAATTATTTGATTTACAGTAACTATCACAATGACATTATTTAATTACAGTAATTTCTTGCTTATAAATTGAACTCCGACTTAATCTCTACATATGAAACTCTTCTGTACAATATAATGTAAAGCAGTTTTATATCTGTAATTAATATTTATACTATTATATTATGCATGAAAAGAGATATTCAATTCTGCATTAATGACTCATTTAAAAATTTAAATTCATGACAAAATTAGATAATTCAATAATTTTAATGTATTTCATAAACAGCTAGATATAACAATTCCTTTATATAATACTAGTGGCAAATCTAATAAATTGAATATTCTGTTCCCGAGGATACATAATGCACTCCTTATCTTATTTATTTCTCTATTACTAGATTTATTAAGAATATCCTCTGTGTATAGTTTTTATTGTATGTAAATTTTACTCTTTTTTCTATAAAAATATATATATAATGTAATTTTTTTTAAGAGGAAGAAAGTTAATATTTATTTTACACTTATTACTTTGTTTTTATTTATTATGTTTTTACAATTTGATATTTTAAAACTTACATTTTCCTATATATAATTTGACAATGTAAACTAGTTACAATGAATAAGAAAAGATCAGTATTGTTTTTGTAGCATCCATTGTTAGTAAGTATTTTTTTGGCAAATTGATATAAATATATATGTTGAAGATTTAAGATTCTACATAATAGAAAATCATTTGGATTACATCATACATCCCAGAATCTAGTGCTGTGTTAAAGTTCATCACAAAATAGAGCTAGTAAACATTAACAAGAGCTATGTCTTTTAAGTTACTTTACTGCAAAAATATTTATTGCTGTTTTCACAGAGATCATATTATGACTTCTTTTTTCATTCAATTAGACTATATCTTTTGTTGTCAAAAATAAAGTTACACTTGTTGTCAATCAATTTCTCAAGGTTTCAGATAAAGTAGCAGCATAATGTAGATAAAAGGTGTGACTTCTTTAATTAGCATTTTTGTGAATATTTAATATTGTAATCTTAACTTGCTAGAATTAGCATAGAAATTTGTTTAAATGTGATATGAGCCAAGAAAGCCTATTTTATATGTAGGTATTTGATTTAGCTGAAGGAAACATTGCTAAAAAGGTTGATTTTAGATCATTTTGAAGATCGATATAAGCTATTTTACAGTCACTGCAAGAGAGATTATTTAAAAAGTAGCTATATCACTATGTAAAAATCTGGTAGAAGCAATTTAAAAGTAAAATTATTCAGAATACTGATTTTCGTTTTTAATGAAAACATTAAGATAGATTGATTTAAATCTGAAACATATGAGTAACTGGGGAGTATTCATTTCCATTTATTTTTTCTTAATATCTTTTTACATTAATTTTTGTTATAAATACCATATATATATATCATTAAAAGCCAGTCAACACTTATATGATCCCAATATTATTAACAATCAACAATTTCAAATTGTTGTCAAGGCAACCTAATTTTAACTATATATATAAAGAGTATGCTAATAGTTCTAAACAAGTTTTTTAAGGTAAATGCCTCCCCAGACTAGTTTTGAGCTATGGCTCTCTTCAGTGAGAAGTTAGGATATTAGATTCAGAATCCTAATTCAAGCTAAGCATTTATCTAATACTTAACTACTCAGACATCTATATGTCTTCAAATTCAACTCTTCAACTGAAAAAGTTATATGGGCCTGAACTAAAGTCAGTTACTCCATATATTAGTAGATTTAGCATTTTAATATAGCCAAAGACTTAACAGCCAAATTATAATATTAATGAAAACTAGTCATATATCACATGATCTACATAATTTGCATTAGCAATATATAATAAATAAAGAGCATACTAATAGCTCTAAACAAGCTTCTTTTTTATAATAAATGCCACAAGAGAGAGCATTTGAAATCTTTATCTTGTATTGTCTCCATCCCCAGATCAGTTTCAAGCTCTGGTTCTCATTTGTGAGGAGCTAGAACATTAGATTCAGAATCCTAACTCAAGCTAAGGATTTATTTAATACTTAGCTCACTAAAGAGAGCCATAACTTGAAACTGGTCTGGGGATGGGAACAATCCAAGATAGAGATTTCAAATGCATTCTCTTGTGGCATTTATCATTAAAAAAAACTTATTTAGAGTTATTAGCACACTCTTTATTTATTACATAGTGATAATGCAAGCAATATAGGTCATGTGTAAGAATATACTTTTATTGCTAAAATTACCAGTCATGGTATTAACAAGCTAGGAGTGTTGTGAGAATAACATTAAAAAATGTTTTCTTTAATGTAGTATGTATTTATACTTTACTTATGTAATTAATAGTTTATATTTTGATTTGATTACATTATATGAGTTTCCAAAAAATGTGTTAGGAGATGCCTAAAAGTAATAAACAATTAATCTCCATATAGCTAAATGTAATTAAACATTTTTTGAACATAGTAGTTGTGAGAATTAGATTCTAGATCGAAAAATGTACTTTTGATCAAAACATTACCTATATTTAAAATCTAATTAGTTAAAGAGTAAAGTATAAAACAATATAATTCATCAGTGTTCAACAAATGAATAGATTTAATCATCTTAATTTATAATGCTTGTAAAAAATATTAGGAAGACTTCACACAATAAGTTCTGTAAGTCTGTTATTTTACTAATTTATTTTACTGATGACTAGTCTAACAAAAGTCCATATAGCTTCAGATTTTAGAGTATTGTTATAAGCAGAAGTAAATTTTATCAATATGTCTTCTAAGATTAGTATTTTTTATTTTATTTCTGTGAACATAGTCTTATGAAACACCATGTGCAGTTACTAAAGTTGATTATAAATGAATGTATGTGTGTATAGTAAATTCTATACCCAAAAGAATAAGAAATAATAAGCAATACAGTATTATGATCAATTGATAAAATTTGATTATTATATAAATTTGAAAATCTTCTGATAAACATTATTCTCTTTCAAACAATAATCCTCAAGATGCACTTTTATTGAATTATATTTGATAAATGGCACAAATCATCATATCCAATCAACTGTGTTCTCATTGTGGTGATTTATCCATCATATTTTATTAGGACTTAATCTATAATGCACAATTCTTATATAACATTAACAATAATTTACTAACTTTTTGACAAATATATTTACATTATTAATAATAACTATTTATTAAGCTAGAGATTGTTATTTAATATTAGCCCAGATAGAGATTTTAGAATCAATTAAAAGTCAACATATTTATAGCTAATAGTTAATATTTAAAGATAAATAAAAAATGTTAATAACCTCTTACATCATTAAACTGCAAAAGTGGAGTAAAGAAAACTTACACTAATGAGCAAATTGCGTAAATTTTAAATTGTAATGATTTCATTAGACATTAGTGATGGCTGATTTGTAAGCACTATGGCGTTGCAGCACCCCCAGAAAATAATTAATTATTAAATTCATACTAATAATCATTCAATATTTTTTTTAATTATTACACAAATACAAATAATTAAGCCTTTTTTTTTAAAATTATTTTACATGAAGCTTGAGATCTATTCAAAGGTACTGCTAATTATTGCAGTGCTAGAAATGTCATATTTTGTGAATTTCAGAAAGTTCTGGCAAGATTTGTTTACTTTTATTAACAAACATAATTAGCACCATTGGAGCTGCTCACTGCTGCAGTGTCAGTAATTATTTGAACTTAGTATGTTCATCTATTCCGGTTTCTTTTCAGAACCAGTAAATCTGTATTGTTTTCATTTAGGATGAGCAATAAAATATTCTGGGGCTTTTTTTTGTAATAGCATTTATAAATTAATGTATAAATATTTATTCCAGAAAAATATAACTAAGTAATAAAAGAAATATTATTTTAAATGTTTATCACATTGGGTGTCAGTATTGAATATATATAAAGAATTATATTTTTCCAATTGTCATTGCATGAAAAAAAATCAAGTAAACAGTAAAAGTCGAATTTATTCCAGATATTATTGTTCTTTATCAAAGAGCAGTTAGTAAAAACAAAACAAAAAAAAATAAATCTTTTAACAATGTTTGGAATAAAAAAATAAAATGGTTGCGTGGTTGCAAAATTAGAAATGATCTGTTTAAAATTTTCACTAGTCGCCACTATTATGTCTTATATGTGCTTGCAAGCTGCTAGAAAAAAAAATCGTAACAAAATCCTCAAAACTGTGTTATCGAATTAAGCTTTATTGTTACTACTAATGAATTTTGCTTTATATCAGAATTTAATGATATATATAACTTGATTTCTGAAGAGGTTTTAATTTATTTAATCTTTAATGTGGGACTTTCAATAATAAAAAAATAATCAGCTTTAGAAATATTAATCTATGTGCTCTAATATATTAAAAACGTGTTAAGAGTTATTGCAGCTTTTAAAAAGTATTTTTATTTATTATTAATCAAAACAAAATAGCTAAGAAAAAGTTTTCCATTTAATTTATATGATTTAATTATTACTTATTACTACAACTTATTTGACTGGCATCTGTCAATTTAATAAATAGCGAGATCAGCTTAAAGATGGAAAAATAAATTCTTTTAATAATAAAGTAATTATGCTTAAAAAATGTTGTGAGAAAATTATGGTAATTATTTTTTAAGTTAAAAAATTAAATTTTAATATTTAATAACTCTTGCATAAACAATGTCTACCATTTGAATCCTAATTCTGTTAAAAATATATATATTATTTTTATCATTTATTTCTTCTATTGAAATTGAATATTTCCAAAAAAAAAACATTTTTTTCTGGAACATGAGTATGCAATTAACTCACTGATTAATATTTTATTACTGTTGTGGTTTATAATATTTTTTTATTATTAAAGTATTATTATGCTAATTTTGTTGTTAAAAATAAAATTTTATTTTACAGAGCAAATTGAGTTTAAAACTATTTATCAAGGTGAGATTTTCTCTCTATCGATTAACAGTCATATGACATCATTACTATTAAATTCAGCACTTATTTTAACACCAATAGAGTCAGCTGCAAGTAAATAAATAGAAAAATTTTAATCGGATCACTCACGCTTCAAACATCAATTCAGATTTAATCTTGTTAATGTTTGTCTCTGCAAATATCAAAAGTCTACACTAGCAATGCAATTGAAAAGCTTCAGTATTTTTCTATTATTCTCATTCAGAATCACAGGAAATATCATAATAGGAATAATTCTTATGTTCATTTTTAATTTCTCCATATATGTGAAAATATTTTTCAGGTTTGCAATTGCAACTTTGCCTAACATTAGTTAGTGTGTGGTGAACGTTTTAACTATTAGATCGTTTGTTATTCATGAGAATTCTAAGAAGGCTTAAAATTACAACCATGACTTCTTTAATAATTTTAAAATAATCTATAAACTTTGTTCATAAATCTTTAACTTTCTTATATTTAGCCTTAATCCCTCTCTTCATTCTGACTGGGATTTGAATCAGAGCTGAATAAATCTTGAGTGTTTTTTCAGGTCATGAAACAGACATAAAAAATATTCTAAAAGTCATTAGTCTGTAGCCATTTCATCTATCCATCCAGTTATTGATCAATAAATATTTAACTTTTTTTTGATTAGAGGAGAAATGTTCCATGTTAATTTCTGATTTGGTCAGTGCATAAACTATAAAAACAAACCAAATGTGATTATTCTGTGATGCTGTCTTCACCACAGCTTCCAAATGGTGATGGGTGATGAAAATGGTTTTACTTTGATTCTAAACTTTTAAAAATATATATTTTGAGATTTTCTAATAACTGAGATCAATGGCATATTTAATATTGATGTTTTTTTATTAATCCTGAATCTCTTTTTATATTTGTCCAATTTGATTTTCCTCATTCTACATTCAGGATGACTTGATTAGGTTGTTGGACAACATGAAACTAGTCTACTTTGTCTATAGCTTTTATTTTCATATTAAAATTTTTTGTAGGAATAATAAAATATTCTGTTATTTTCATTTAATTTTTATATTTAGCAATGATTATCTGAATTTCAGATTTGTTGCAGTGATGTAGACAATGAAACAGAGATTGAAAAGAAATTGCCAAATGTATTTGTATGAAATGTTTGAGAAGTCTTCATCTGATAAAAAAAACTCAATGCATATTTAATATCAAAAAGTCATATATATATATCAGAGAATAAGAACTGATAAAAATGTGTTGGTGGTACATCACTACAGAATATAAATAAATTTATGCTAATAATGCAAGAAAGTGATAAAAATTCTTGGAAAATTATAGTAGCTACAATTAAAGTATTTTGTAAATATAATCATAACACAAAAATACTTGCTCAAATTTTAGATGAACAGCCATCAAAATGAAAGCGATTAGATTTATTAAAATTTAATCAAATTGCACATCTGCAATTGAATGTCTTGTAGTGAACTACATAAAGAACATGATACATTTTGTAAGATTACCATATATTTTATAATGAATTAATGAATAATGGAACGTTGAAGGCAATATAGAGTTCATTAACAAATAAATTTTTTGACTATTTTTCCAAAATATTTTTGTGCTGATTAGCAAAGTTATTTCCCATACATATAATTGTAATTATTTTGACAACTAATGACTTTTAAAAATGAAAGGTGAGATAACCTACTTTATAAGATCTTGGATTTATTAAAATGTAATTATTGGCAAGTAAATATATTAATATTCTTTCTTTAACTTTATTAGCATGCGCAATTGAGCTGTAAATTATGAATAAAAGTTTTTTTTTAACATACTAAGTTTCAGCATTATCACTTTCATAAGTAATTATTTATGCATATTTATTATTTATTATTACATTTAATTGCTCATAATCAGAACCTAAAAAAAGACAAATTAGAGAGTTTAAGGGGGAAGTCAACTTCAACCCTATTCAATTGATAGTAATAATAGTTATTTATATTTATTTGTCTCGATTTTTGATCATTAATAAAATTATATATTTTTCCACACAAATAATAATTTTTTTGTATCCATGGAAAGATTTCATGAATTGTATAATTAAAGTATAGCATAGAGATTAAATTTGCTTTATTTAAAACAATATGATCATAATCATTATATGGAATTATAACGGTTTCTGATTCTGATATCATGACAAGCATTTAGCAAAATATGAAATGGGAAGGCATTTTGTTAATATTTAGTCATTTGTTTTTAGTTTTATATATCACTTTCATGGGAATAGAAAGAATAACAGCTGTTATTTCACAATGAATATTCGATGACTTAATACCTTTTTATATATTATTTAAAAATATTTTTATTAAAGTTAGAAGGAAGTGTTAATAATTTTATTATATTTGATAGTTGTGATGCATATGTTAAGACCGAGATTTTGATAAGATGAGTATATTTTTAGCTATCTTTTTATATATATATTTTTCCATATGTCATAGCATCTGCCGGGAGGCGACCGTAACAACCGTCTGCAACCAACTGCTTGATTGCAAGGTTGTTGCGCTGACCTCTCGGCTAACAACGCTTGACATCTTTTTATATTCTTTAGAATCAAATTATATGGCATCACTGTTTCAAGAGGTAAATGTAAGAGTTAAGTTTATCTCTGTTACTATTTCAAATTGAATAAAATGTCTGAAAATTTATTAAATAAAGTTTGAATAAAAATAATGTTTAATCTATTCACCCGTAACTGTTAATAGATCAAAATATTGAAATGGCACGTAGCAGGCTTTGATGGAATAGTCTTTTCAAAATATCATCATGTTTAATAAATACTAAAAACTGATTGTATTATATTGAAAAATTTAATCAAAGTAAGTAGCAAAAAAAATCTATATTTTTAAATAATTGAAGTTATAATTAAACTTTTATTTATCTAATTGTTCATGTTTATTTCAAGATGTACTATATAACGCTCCGTAAATGAGTTCTGTAATAATTGAGTATGAAAGGAAAATATTCTGAATTACCCATTGATGGAGACGCATATCCATGCGTTTATTATACAACATTTAATTTAAGATGTAAAAAATAAAACTGTGTCTTCTTGAAATACAGTGTTATAGTTTAAACATGTAGTTACATAAACATTAAAGAGTTCTCAATGTTAATATTTTGTTTAGTATATTACTGAATAATTCCATTATCTTTTGGAAAGTTTAAAAACTGTTTTCTTAATTTTTATTTTAACAGGATAGCTTATTCATTCATTAACTTTATTCCAGAATACAAAGATTATTTATTATCGGTTTTATGTAGCTATTTAGGGTTTATTTAAATATAAGTATATTATATATAGTTTTATCTAGATGTAATTTGAGAGGATTAGAATCCAGACTTTCAAGCTGCTTTTAGTCATCCACTTCATCTTGTACAACCAACAAACACGACCACATATATGCGAAAAAAATAAATATCTCCAATATATATATTTCATGCTGAATCAGCACTCTCATCAGTAGATCCAGATCATCATCTCCCACATATTATTAACAGTCAATTTATTATTTTTATTATGATTTCAATTTTGTTCTAATTAACGGACATTTTATTTATATTACATATATATATATAATCAGTGCTCGATTTATATTAAGATAGTAAATCTATATGGAAAACTAAAAAAAAATATTTTTTTTAATAATATGACAATAAGTCAGCAATCAAAAAAACTTAGGCCATTTTACATTTGTGTTATTTGTGTATTGTCTTCAATGTACTCTTTTAATTATATTAGTATTCGGAATTACATTTACTATATGTAATTTTTATTCTTATTGATTACTAGTATTTACACTTTCAGCAAATTTTTTAGTAAACCATTGCAATACATAATTTAAATTTTGATTTAAAGTATATATATATATAACAAATAAATAAATAAATTTTAATGGTAAATACAATATTATAGTTTAAATTTTTTTGTAGCGCTTTTGATTATGTGGTAATCCTCATCAGCTTTAACTGAATTTCAAATTTTCAAACTTAATGTTACATATATTTGTATTTTCCATTTAATATATATATATATATAAGCAGTCAACTTTTAAACAATACCAATATCAGTAACAGTCAACATATATATTCACAAAAATCAGAGGTGTTAATTGCAACTAGAGTTTAACAGCAGATTATTTCTCTCTTACATGGATATTACTATGAGATCAGAGAATGTAAGTATCCTCATCCTCAATAGCCATTGATCTTAAAACTAAAACATCCAGGACTAAAAAATATAAGAAACAAATATAAAAAAAACATCTTATAAAACTTTATTTAAATATTCCCAATACATTCAACTGTTAGCAATAGCACATCAAACAGGTTAATAAATGTGCAATGTTTTGAGAGGTATTATTTTTCTCTCTTCTTAAGGTATTGCTGGCCTGACCAGTGACAGTAGTAGCATGGGATTCGAACCTGGATTTTAAGATTCTTGAGTATTGAATTTTTAGGTAACTCTCTAACCAACTGAGTCATCCTGCCAAAGGCAACAATCAGTATAAATTTCATATACTTAACTAAGAGGTTCCTCCTGATTTTTCCACTTTTTCCTAAGAGTAAAGTTGATTAGTGGTTTTCATACATTATGTATAGTCACACTAGGTTGGCTTATGGGACTTTTTGCCATTGTTGCCTTTGGCAGGATAGCTCAGTTGGTTAGAGAGTTAGTTAAAAATTCAATACTCAAGAATCTTAAGATCCAGGTTCAAATCCCATGCTACTACTGTCACTGTTCAGCAACAGCTGAAGAAGAGGGGAGAATAATACCTCTAAAAACATTGTGCATTTACTAACCTGTTAGATGTGCTATTACTAACAGTAGAATGTATTTGGAATATTTAAATAAAGTTATTTTTTTCTAAAGACATTCAATACTCATATTAGATTATGGAAATAGTTCAATATAAAAGTACAACTAAAATACCATCATCACAAACCTTCAGGAAAACACTAAGTATTTGGTATAAACCTGATACTATGTCAATTTATAATGTCTAATTTTCGTGTT